>CAUJNA010003454.1:0-42500 GCA_963377175.1 Effrenium voratum | reverse complement strand
TAAGATTAACTTCAAAAGACCACGTGGGAGAAAGAATCTGTGCATTGGGTGGAACCTGTTGGCACGTCAACATTTATGGCGTGTCCCTGTTGAGCTCGCTGAAATGTTTCCTCGCTTGTCGTGGTTGAGTGATGTTATGTTTGTTGTGTTCTCGTGGTGTGTGGTTTTGTATGGTGTTGTGGGGGTCTGGTGCTTGCCTAATACCCCTATTCGAGCATCTCTCGGAAAAAATGGTTCAAGATCAACTGTGAGCTTGAAGAACTCGGGACGTTGGAAACCTGTTCACTGCTTCAAGCCTAAGACATGCATGCAATTGAAAGAAGCGCCCGATGCAGAAGGACGCTCAGCTTCTTTTTCTGTTGTTGCTCAGAGGTGCAGGTTTTGGGATGCACATAAGTCAACATGCGTGTTCGACTTATGCATATCGAATCCCATGCGGGGCCTGAGAATCTACCCCCACTTAAGAGCTGTGAGCAACGGAACCAGGACCCCCTCTTCAGTGCGGTGCGTTGCGGTGCTTTGCGATGTTCTGCACGCCATGGTGCGTGGACTGGATGCAGCGTCAATACCGACTGATGATGCGGAACGGCGTCAAGTTCACGCTGGACGCAAACGCGTCTGTTGAGTTGGGCTGCCCACCTGATGAATGCGATGCTGGAACACAAATTGCACGAAAGGCCGCGATATGATGAAATTTTATTGACACCTGCTTCGGACGCTGTGTTGTCAGTGCCTGTGGAAATACACACAAGGTGCCGGGCATGGCCTTCCGCCATCCAAGCGATGCGCATGAGCACGAGTCGCGCCAAGTCTTGAAGAACGCAAAACTCCTTTGTTTCTTTGGTGAGAAACGGACTGCGCTGGACTATGCAGACTTCCCAAGTTTCTGCAAACCAAACCACGGCGTTCTTGGACACGTCTGTGTCGAGGCCTACCTTGCTACCCTTGGCACAAGCGTCGGCTGCTCTGCAAATGAGCAAGGTGTCGCGCAGCTGACAGGCAAGGTCCAGCTGAAAGCATTGCAATGGCCGCTCTATGCTGCGGAGTATCCACAGGTTCCGCGCGGAGGAATGAGTTAAGGCCTGTTGCACTGCTCCTAGCTTGAACCCAAACAACCCTCCAAAACAACAAGCCCCGCAAACCCAAAGGCGCGCACTTCTTTTCGGCGCGCACTTCTTTTTCACGGGTTGCTTGAGTGGCACTGCCTCCAGAGCACGCGGCGCGCTTGGAGCAGAAAGCATCATTGTACCCCCCTTAAGTGTTTCCAAGCAACCCCAAAAAAGGTGGGCTGCTCAGCCGCGGGGTTGTTCCTGCCAGGGTGAAAAGCACATCTCACCGGAAACTGTTTGGAAACGTACGGTATGCACTGGCGTGTGCGCGGAGGGAGGGGGTGCATTGAACCAGAGTTGTTGAGGTCTGCACACAAAGGCGCCAGAAGACCTGAGCTGCGAAGTTAAGCTTCCATCCACACCCTACAAGGCGGTTCTGGAACTGCGCTTTCTTCCAGGACATCGGTGCTGCGGCGCAGAAGAAGAGCACAACTACGCGAACATTTCCTGGGCACTGTCACGAATGAGTGCGCACAGGAGGTCGTCCACGATTTGCGTGGTTTTCCTGCCAGAGCCCATTCTGCCGCAGCAAGAAACTGAAGCGGCCACCAAAGTGGCACTCTGTAGCCACAGAGTTTCTTCTGAAAGGCAAAGAGGAGGCCAGGCTCTTTCTGGCGCACCTGATATGAAAGCACCTGGTGTGTCGTTCGGCTGAGAAGTCAGGGGGGTCTGATGCCCTTGGAAGGCTGAGGCGTTCCGGCAGCTGGTGACCTGCCACTTCCAGGTTCTTCTTCAGCAGTTTTCCACTTGCCTTCACCAACCTTGAGTTTTGTTTTTCATCTGGCGGCTTTTCTGGCCACTGCGTGCTGTGTGGCAAGGATTTTAACGCCCCAAGATGGGAGATTGCAACCATGTTGTTGCCACGCAACCGTTGCAGCCACGACGCGCGGGCTGCGGCTGGAACCAGTCCGCTGACGAACGCACGCCGGCTCCATTGCACACCGGCAATTGGTGCAGCAAGAAAGGGACGGTAACCTTGGCACGGAAGCTCGCAAACACAGCGGCAGTTTCGCCTTTCAGCCCGCCAGCATTAGCAGCGGATTTCGCCTTTCAGCCCGCCAGCATTAGCAGCGGATGGAAGCAAAATCGACAGGCAGTGCCACAGCCACTTGCTCTGGGCGGGTTGGCCCTCACTGTCTCTGTCTCTGTCTGTCTCTGTCTCTGTCTGTCCCTGTCTCTGTCTCTGTCTCTGTCTCTGTCTCTGTGTCTGTCTCTGTCTGTCTCTGTCTCTGTCTGTCCCTGTCTCTGTCTCTGTGTCTGTCTCTGTCTGTCTCTGTCTCTGTCTGTCCCTGTCTCTGTCTCTGTCTCTGTCTCTGTCTCTGTCTCTGTCTCTGTCTCTGTCTCTGTCTCTGTCTCTGTCTCTGTCTCTGTCTCTGTCCCTGTCTCTGTCTCTGTCTCTGTCTCTGTCTCTGTCTCTGTCTCTCTCTCTCTCTGTCTGTCTCTCTGTCTCTGTCTCTGTCTCTCTGTCTCTGTCTCTGTCTCTGTCTCTGTCTCTGTCTCTGTTGTCTCTGTCTCTGTCTCTGTTGTCTCTGTCTCTGTCTCTGTCTCTGTCTCTGTCTCTGTCTCTCTCTGTCACAGAGACAGGGACAGAGACAGAGACAAACTTGAGACAGAGACAAAGACAAAGACAAAGACAGAGAGACAGAGAGACAGAGAGACAAAGAGACAAAGAAACAGAGAGACAGAGAGACAGAGACAAAGAGACAGAGAGACAGAGAGACAGAGACACAGAGAGACAGAGAGACAGAGAGACAGAGAGACAGAGAGACAGAGAGACAGAGAGACAGAGAGACAGAGAGACAGAGAGACAGAGAGACAAGACACAGAGACACAGAGACACAGAGACACAAAGACACAAAGACACAGAGACACAGAGACACAGAGACACAGAGACACAGAGACACAGAGACAGAGACACAGAGACACAGAGACACAAAGACACAGAGACACAGAGACACAGAGACACAGAGACACAGAGACAGAGACACAGAGACACAGAGACACAGAGAGACAAAGAGACAGAGGGACAGAGAGACAAAGAGACAGAGAGACAGACAGACAAAGACACAAAGAAACAGAGACAGAGAGACAGAGACAAAGAGACAGAGAGACAGAGAGACAGAGAGACAGAGAGACAGAGAGACAGAGAGACAGAGAGACAGAGAGACAGAGAGACAGAGAGACAGAGAGACAGAGAGACAGAGAGACAGAGAGACAGAGAGCATTGCGAGTGGACCGGTGGTCAGCTGCGTAAGCACCAACAAAGTCGTGGTACTGCTACCAGCTGCATGTTCCGACACCTGGTACGTTTTCCACGCCCCCTTCTCCTGTCCCGCTCTTTGCCCATCATGGTTCATCGACATGAAGTTCAATGGGGCTTCAGTCCATTTGGTATTTCGGCCATACTCCCGTACGCAACCATAGAACGCATCCATGAGGGACGTTCCAGTTGGTGACTGACTGAACAATTCCGTCGAGCTCCTCCACAGCAGGCTCCGTGCTTTCCAGAACATACTGGAGAGCCTGCGTCATCTGCTGCAAGGACGCTGGCCAATGCGGCCGTTGCTTCCGCAGAGCCGTAGCGAAATGCTCGTGTGAAGGGGCGCCTGCGCCGGGACACGCACCACAGGAATGCGTGCTTTTCCATCCAGGTACCGTAGGCTGAGGTCCCAGTGACCTTGTCTTTGAATTCTGCCATCGTGCCAGTGGCTGCTGGCAGCTGCTGACGGCCTTTCAACGCGACTTGCGCAGGGAGGAAGATTTCCAGGCCCTGCAGACAATGGGAGAAGATGTGTCCCTTGCGCGCCGCGAATTGGTACTTGAGCAACCCGCGCATCGTCCCACCTTCCTGTAACATGGCCGCGCATCGCAATCTCCTCCACACGGCATAAGCCGTATCGGCTTTGGTCTGCAAGCGTCACATGGAGGTGCTTGTGCCAGAAGAGCGGGCTCCTCAATTCAGCCCATTCCGGAGGGAACACAATGTCTTGCGAACCAGCGGCCCAAATTTCGACATGTAGAGGCTCCACCGTCTGCTCCCTTTGCAAAATGGACATCGCGGTTGCCATGCACCCATGCCATGAGCAACTCCTCCTGGCACCCTCTGCGCAGTCTCAAGTAGCCCATATTAACCAAATGCTGAAGCAGCAGAAACATGACCAGCATTGGCCAGACGCATGGCAGTCCGTTGGAAAAAGTCAGGCTGAAGCTCCCTCAACCTCCAGAACATACTTCGTGCCCTCCAGCCATTCATTGAAGAACCGGAATTGTTCCAGAGGCCACACTGCAACCCGCAGCTGTGGGCGATACCGCACCGCTGTAGATTCAGCGTCTAGCACAAAAACTCGTTGGGAGCGCATTGAAAAGCCGAAGGGAGTCATGCCACGGTGCAAGCACCCACTGCGGAAATGTCAAAGTTCGACTGGCATAACCCCACAACACCGCAGGCTTGTCTCCATCCCTGCGCACCCCGCGCTCTGGAAATGCGATGGCCGGGAGGTTCCCGAGGTCAGCTGCAGTATCGCCATCGTTCAGCATTGCGCACCAATATAAGACGCTGTGCCAAACTGACACGCAATAGCAAGCGGAATGCGGCCCCAGCACAATCGGTCCGTAAAGGCGACTTTGGTGAACCACGAGGCTGGAGGCAAGGAGCTCGCATGCACCAAAACCTCATCATGCTCAGGATGCCACTTCAGTGCACTTCCCTGCCCACGATGAAAGTGCATGCCGCGGAGCCAAGCTGCAAGGGTTTGCACCATCTCGGGCAGTCCTCTCATGTCCAAGACTGAAAGAAGCAGGACTGCTGCGCGGCTCCGTGCTACGGGCTGCGGCATCTTCACCAATCGACATGAACCCTCTCCGGGTCTGGAGCGCGACAGCTGCATGACAGGTGGCACCTGCCGTACGCGCTCCGGTCTCAACGCGCACAAAATTGTTGACAGCGCTGGCACGTTACTGCGCCGCTTCGGCATGCGAGTCGTAAGCCCCCAGCACGTCCCTCATTGACCTCTGCACCGTCTCTCCTTTGGCCCCGCCGAACAGCTCCGCAACCGCTCGCCGCTCATCAAGCCTTTTAGTCATGATCAGCATTCGGCCCATAGGGCGCGAGTCAACACAGGGTGTCGGCCCATTTCAATCCGCACTCTGCCACCACTTGCATTGCCCCTGAAGCATACGGGGAAGAAGCCTCCCAGCAGTGCCCGATCAAATGTGGCTGCCCCGAGGCAATGGCTGGCAGTTCAGAGGATGGACACGGCCTATGTGATGCGCTGGGCCAGTGGGCCATCGTCCATCCTCACCACAATGCGCGACCTAAACCTGCATGCTCGCTCTGGACAGAACGCGCTCAGCCTGCGCAACCCTGAGTGGCGCTAAGCTTGCACGTGTGTTGCGCCAAGCCCCACCCTTTAAACATGGCACACCCTGACCTAGAAAACAGTCGCGCTGCTGTCTCTCTTTGATTTGGTTGTCTGACTGTTGGGCAAAGCCTTCTGACGACCCTCGTGTGTGACCTTGTGTGGCTCAACTTGTACGTCCTTAATAAAAGGGATCAGCATCGGGTGAACGAGCATAGAATCGTGATCGTAACATCCTTGCAGGTCGGCAAAGGCTTTTTGTTCAGTGTCTTACCACACCAATCGAAAATTTCGATAAAACCCGAGTGCATGAAAGGACACACCGTGGCGATACCCTGAGGTGGTTCATTCAAGTCCCCAACCACCAAGCTCGGCAAAGCGGTCGAAGTGTCTGAGGATCTCCTTTTGAAGAAGGGATCCCATAAATCGTGACAAGCATCACATCGAAGTGCCCAAGTCTGCAAATACAGGCACTCAAACGCCCAGCGACGAAGGAACTGAAATTCTCGTCAACCCGGCCGAATAGGGAGCCTTACCTCTGTACTCAGACGAACAATGCTCATGAACATCTTTGGCACCAATGAGGCGGCCAAACGCCGCTTTGAATCCAGCTTTCTTACACTGCCCCTGGACCACTCTAATAGACTGCGGAGTGGCACAGGTTTCAGAAAGGCACACAACATGCGCAAGGAGATTGAAAACATGGTCCATCTTGTTTGAAATAGACCCAACGTGAGTAACACAAATCCGCACATCACCATGTGCAACCTGCGTTCAGAGGATTCCACTCTGCTTGCTCGCAGCAATGTTGCCTCCGATCCAGTGACACACAAATCCACAGACTGTCCGTGGATTCATCACCAGCCCGCCAAAAACGGACAGAAATCATCCGCGTTGGCCCCGCAATCTGCAGCAAAGCCATCCCGCATCTGCTGAAAAACTCGCCAGAAACAGAGGGTTGAGCACCATCATGCCCGCCACACCGGTTTTGCGACCTGAGAGCACCCGACCACTTCTCCGACACATAGTGAACCCAATGTTCACAAACCAGGCTCCGCAGCTACACATCAAGTAAACGTACATGCAGTGAGAATCTCTGCTCCGTCCGCGTGTAAAGACCCCGTTGTAAAAAGCTGCAGTGACCCAAAATAAGCACACCAGCCCAAGCAGACAGGTGGTTCCACTCCCCAAGACTGCCCGTCAGTCCCAACCTTTTTGCAGTTCCACCCGCCAATTCTTTGAAGAAGGCTCTTCATTTCCTCGAAGCGATTGTCGAACCTCGTGTCCTGCTTGGTGAGGGCGTCTTGTAAGCTTTGTGAAAAGGCACCCGCAAGGCTCTTCACATCATGGGTAATTCGGTGCTAGGTGGCAACCTCTGCAGAGGACTTGTTCTGATTGTCCTGTAGCTCCGCGATTGCAGCCTGAATGTCACCGATCTGCCGATCGTGTTTGTCAATCTTTCCTTGGTCCTGTGGCGGAGCAGCCGGATGATTCGATCCAGTAGTTCTCTTCGCAACAGCCCAAGGGTCGTGCATGACGAGGGGATGCCAGTTTGCTCTGGCGCAGACCAACGCCCTGCCGCGACTGTTGATGGATACCTCCGTGCCCTGGACTCACAGTAAAAGACAGAACTTGTACAACGTTACCCTCATCATGGAGTGCTTTTGCCCGGCATAGGTCAGCGGCCAGTCAGGTCATCAAGTTCAATCCACTCAAGAATACAAGTGCTTTGTTTGTAGGAGAATTCCAAGAGCGGGACCTGTACCGGGATTCGCTCAATGTGTCCAGGCTGGCAAAGCTGCACCATCACTTGCATCGGGTACCCCTAATTCCGAACGCAACCTTCCATGTTGCTCATGGGTGAGTAAATATCTTCCTCAAGGGCTCGAAGTCGCAACGTGTCAAGCATGTAACCAAGGCCATACGCGACAATGTAACTTCCATGAAAGGCATGCGCAATGCGAAGTTCAACCAGCAAACGACAGAGGTACAAGACTTTCTCAGGGCGTAACGAACTGACAGACAGGTGTATGATGGTCCGTGCGCAACGCTGACTAGCAGGCCGGCAAAAAACATGCACGTCATTTCCAGCAGCAGCAAGTTGCTGGGCATTGTCTAACAAGGCTAAGGGTTTCACGCCAGCCTCCGGGTGAAGACGTTACCACCAGGCCTATCTTGTCTTCTCCCGGTGTTCTAGTTAAAATCATTGTTGGCAGCCGGCCAACTGCCAACTTGCCAGCGCGCGCGGCCGGGGCGCAGACAACTTTAGTGCGCGAGACACGCGGAAGCTGCGCCAACGGCAGTGCGACCTTGCGTAACGCACGCCACGGCCTTTAAGACGCTGGCCGACGGCCAGGTCCCTCAACACCTCCATTTGAAAAAACAGCTTTCTGAACATGCCTCAAAAACCAGTTTTTTTTCACGCAGTCGAGAGTGACCATCTCCATGCCGTCGCTCCCCGGCGCCCGTCAGGTTCTTCCCTTCGTTCCTGCAAAGTCGTTTAAGGCGAAGCCCAGCCTCAGGTTCTTGTTCATGTCCGGGGCGTTTGTACTGCTGAGGAGGCCCCGCCTATGGCTGCGATTTTCAAGACGTCTTGCGCAGCGCAGTGTGTCTTGAGGTTTTGCTTCCCACTCATTCAAATCTTTTTGCTTTGGGCCCAGGAGAGATCGGCTCTCGCCCCGTGGTGTGTGGAGCTGGGCCCCAGGGGACTGCGCTAGCTCGAAGGGGAGGAGTGGCTGCTTTCGCTGTGTTTTCTCAGTTCTTATTCCATTATCCAGTACTAATTCAGTTCTTATTCCAGTTCTTATTCCAGTTCTTATTCACGGTTTTGCTGGCAGGGCCACAAGAAACAAGCTTTCTGTGACTCGATCTTAAAAATCAAAAACATTCTCTCTTTTTTTGCGACTCACAGAAAGCTTGGTTCTCGTGGCCCTGCCAGCAAAATCGTGAATAAGAACTGGAATAAGAACTGAATAAGAACTGGATAATGGAATAAGAACTGAGAAAACACAGCAAAAACAAGCGCTCCTGCCCCATGTGCAACTGGCGCCAGTGTGAGAAGTCGCGAAGCGCGCCAGCGCGTGTTTAAGCTTGAGCGTCTGGAGGCGCCTATGGCAGACGCGAGCGGTTGACAAGTCTCCCCCTTCCCCCCCAATTTCAATGTTGCGCTTGTAGACAAACGCGGCGAGCTTATGCGTTACGCAGCGCTTGCTGAAAAGTTGGCGCGGTCTAAGAAGCTTTGCGCGCGTTACCGTTTGCAACATTGAAGACGGGGGGCGGGAGGGGGGAAGGGCTGGTGTTTGTAGCGGAGTTTCTTGCAGTTGGGAAACGTTCGTCTTTCCACTCTTTGCCCGGGGCAGCTTTGAGGTCCGCTCTTGGCAAAAACGTTGCCGCTGCAGAAGGGCCTCGGCGGTGCTTGGCCTCCACGGAGTCGAACAGCTGCAGCAGCTCTGCCACGTTGGCCTCGGCCATCTCCGTCTTCACCGGCTGTTCGACAAGTTGGTGAAGCTCGTGTTGCAGACCACGTTGCCCGTGTTGCCTGCAATCACGAGGCAGCCGGGGTTCCTCTGGTTCGCGGTCAAGGACAGCTGCGCCAAAAGACTCTTCGTCTGCACCAGCGCCTTGTCGTTGGTCACGATGAGCTCACACTGGTGCGCCCCACCGTCCCGCTCCAGGAAGACCCTCGCGCTCTGGTTGCCCAGCAGCCGCAGCTCCCGCTGTCGGAGGCCGCGCTGTTGTTGGAGATCTGCAGCTTGCTCCAGCCCGCCCAGTTCTTCGTCAAGAAGAGATCGTCCGAGAAGTCTGAGGTGTTGGTCACGGTGAGCGTGTTGGACGCGAAGAGCTGCGGCGCGGAGACCCTGCCCGAGCTCCTCATGACACTCCGCCGCTCGTGGCCGTGAAGGTGCAGTCCAGGCTCTCGCAGTCCAGCGGGCCCGTGGAGGCCGCCCCGCTGATCGTCAGCGTGGCGCCCGTGAGCGCCCCGGCTGCGCAGCTCGCCGCCGTCGCTGCGGCGAAGGCCGTCAGGGTGCCCGTGGACACGTCGCCCACCGTGGTGAAGTTCCCAGCGTTGGCCGTGTTGTTGATGGTGAGAGTGCTGCCGGTGATTCCGGTGGCCGAGCTCAGCAGGCCCACGCTGGCCGCCCCGATGATGCTCAGCGAGCTGCCTGACACGGCGCCTGTGGACGACAGCGTGGCTCCGGCGAACCTGCGCACGACGCTCGAAAAATTTCGGGACAAATCACCGAACATTTCGGGACAGTTCACCGAAAATTTCGCCTCGGGTGGCGCGGGCTCGGCAGGCTGGTGCGCTTGCCGCCACATAGCACGTGCTCGGCTACCAGGACATGAAGTGAAGGAAAACATCATTCACTTCGGCTACCAGTATATGAAGAGAAGGAAAAAAATTTTCGCTTTACCAGGACATGAATTGAGGGAAAATATCCTTCAATTCATGGTCCAGGTCATGATACCTATAGCCTAGTGCAGAAACTATGCATGGCGCGCA
Source organism: Effrenium voratum (assembly GCA_963377175.1). Lineage (NCBI taxonomy): Eukaryota > Dinophyceae > Suessiales > Symbiodiniaceae > Effrenium > Effrenium voratum. The sequence goes on along the minus strand of CAUJNA010003454.1, from coordinate 32,529 downwards.
TAGTTTCGTGGGTCAAATAAAAGCGTGCTACAGTCCTCCCCTCAAGGGGGCGCGGCCGGGTGGCGCAGTGCCAAAAGCCGCCATATGACCGTATGATCCGTATGATCCGTATGACTCGGGCTGGCGTGGCTCCGATGCCGGGCAGGTGGCGCGCTCGGTATCGAAGCCTCCACGTTGGACGAGCTAGTATCCTGGAAAGCGGTAGGATTTAATGTCCACCTTATGGACATTAAAACACGTGATTCGTATGACTCGGCGGGCTGGCGTGGCTCCGATGCCGGGCAGGTGGTGCGTGGAGGCTTCAATGCCAGGCAGGTGGCGCGGCAGGGCTTCAATGCCGGGCTCAATGTTGAATCAATTTTGAATCATCTTGAGTCAACAATGGATCAATATTGAATCAACTTTGAATCATCTTGGGTCAACAATGGATCAATATTGACAGGTCCACCTCTCTCTTTAGAGGGGGTTTCCCACATGGATTCTATTCTATCTGACAGGCTCCTAGCACTCCGTCCAGGAAACGACCTTGTCCTGCGAAGGATTCGAAACCTAAAACGCTGCGTGCAGGCGTGTGGCTGCAACATAACTGCATTTCAAGCGAGGTCAAGCTTTGCCAAAGGAAACCCCTTTTCCCTTGTTTTCGGGACCCCTTTTTTTGGGACCCCTTGTTTTCTTTTTTTTTGGTTTTTTCTTGGCCCTGCAAAGGTTGGCTCGCTTGAAACGCAACCTGGAGCCAAATCGCAAGCATATCTCGGGGTCGTTATGTTGCAGCCACACGCCTGCGCGCAGCGTTTTAGGTTTCGAATCCTTCGCAGGACGAGGTCGTTTCCTGGACGGACGAGTGCTAGGAGCCTGTCAGATAGAATAGAATCCATGTGGGAAACCCCATCTAAAGAGAGAGGTAGTCCACTGTGTCTGGGAATTGCTGTTGCTGTTGTGGGTGACACTCAAGCTGTTCGTGGTCTTGCTGTAGGCGGCGGTGGCGAAGTTGGAGCTGATCCAGGCGGCCGGCCGGGCGCCCGTGTAGGCCCTCGGGCAGCAGCGCCCAGTTCAGCGTGCGTCGACCCAGTAGAGACAGCGACCCCGGCGTGTCAAGAGGAAACTGTCGGCGATTCTGATCTTGTAGACGGCCAGCCTGGCTCTGCAGGCGCAGAGACTCTTCCAGGTCGACCTCGAAGTCGCTGTCCGAGCCGGCCACCCTGTTGCGGCTTCCGTGGATGGTCGTCATCCTTTTCCTTAACCACCCCCCGCCTGTTCTGCGGATGATGGGCGATTGGGCGGCACCGACACTTGTGCAGCAGGAGATGTTCTCACACCTCGCGTTGATCAGCGTGGAGCTGGCGAACAGCTTCTGCCCCAGGAAGCTGAGCGCCGCTCCCATCGGAGTTTTTCTCAAGCGCGAAACGCTCTTCGAAGCGCTTGTAGAACATTTCGTTCCTCAGCTTCAAGTAGTACACGAATAGGAAGCTGTAGGGCTCCCGGGTCGCCGGTACAGCTTGTCCTTCGGCAGCAGGGCGCTGAGCTTCGCTGACGGCGTCCAGCTCGTGCTGGTTGCGTCAGGAGCAGAGGAATTGCATGTTCACCCGCACGGCGGCGCTGATGAGCTCACCCAGGTGCTGATTTGCATGCGCCGGCCTCAGATGAAGAGCGTGTGAAGGGCGCTGTGGGGCTTGTGGAGCTGCGGGCTATCGGCGTAGTCGTCCAGATACAGTTTCTTCATCTCCAACTTGTTGGACGTCTCGGTGATCTTGCGCTGCCTCTGTATGATGCTCCGCAGCCGCCTCGTCCCACTCGTCGTAGTAGGCCTGCTCGCGCTCTGTGTTGATGGAAGGGCTGAAGATGTAGATTTTCTCAAAGACGCCACGATACTGCTCCAGAATCATGCTGATCAGCGCCACGGTCTTGCCCGATTTGGAAGGTCCAAGAAAGATGCCGGTGCACGGAACCAGGGGCGCCACGGGGTCCGAGGGTTGCTTACTGGTGTACTTGGTCTTGGGGAAGAGCTTGATCTTCCCCATTCGTCCTTTTGCGTTACTTGCCGGGAAGCCGGGCGGCGAGACTGGGAGAGATTTATGGCATTGCTCCCACAGTTTTCTGGGATAAAACTAGAGGCCGGCATGCGTCTGAAGTACATGGGAAGTCGTGGCTAGCTCCGCACCTGGACCTTCTGCTGGGCGACATCTCGGCGCTGCACTCGCCCTTCTTCGGTTCCGGAAAGCTGGAGCACTACCTCGCCAGGCGCCCGGGCTGGAGGTGCGTGGCGTCGACGCCTTCAAGCCCGTCGCGAACCTGCACCGCTGCTACTTGAGGCAAGACCCGCTCCCTGCTGCGCCTGGTGGGGCGCAAGGTGGACAGGCGCTTCCAACGGCCACCGTCCAACGTGGTCGTGCGGCACCAACGCACTGCCCTATCTGCGCGCTCTGCCCTGCCAGGCGCCCCGGTTGACCTGCATCTACGCCGACCCTCCCTACATCTTCCCCGGCCAAAGTATGAACTACTATGGTGCGAAGGGGCCGGGGCACAACCTGGCCTTCCACTCGAGACGCGCTCTTCGCGAGCGTCCTGCCCTTCGTCGTAAGCGTCAACGATGTGCCAGAGGCCTGGGAGCTCTACAGCAGGGCCGACAACACGAGCCTGAGCTCGGGCAAGAACAGCAATCCGCTTGCGCAGGATTGATGGGTGCAATCCTGTGCCCGGCGCAGGATTGATGGCCCGCGCCAGGCCCGCACCAGGCCCGCGCCAGGCCCGCGCCAGGCCCGCACCAGGCCCGCGCCTGGGTTTTTTTGGGCTGAAAACCAACTCAGGCGTGTAGCGCAGCTGGGTCAAAGCAAGTTCCAGGTCGCGATACCTGACCTGCTCTGAAAATTTCGGGACAGATCGCCGAAAATTTCGTCCACAACGTCCTCAAGGAGTATGCAGAAACTATGCATGGTGTGCATAGTTTCATATATCCGGGTCCTGGTCAGCGAGAACTCCCGTGGCCGACCTGCGCACGACCCTGCTCGAATATTTCGGGACAAATTGCCGAACATTTCGCCTCAAGGCCGTCCTTGGGTGGCGCGGGCTCGGTATCGTTAAATTGGCAGTGGAGGATGTTTTCCTCCACTGCTTTGTAAATTGGAGCGACGTCGGAATTCCGACCTCGGTGGGAGAGCGAAGTCGGAATTCCGACCTCGGTGGAAAGAATTCCGGCCTCGCTTTCAGACCGAAGCCGCGGAGCCGGCCTCGCTTTGCAGCTTGGAAGATTACGAAAGCTTGTGTCACGGGGTGACACGGACCGTGGGACACCTTGAATCAAGGTCGGTTCGGCGGGCTGCTTTTTGCGGTGACAAGCGGTGACAAGCGGTGACAGCTCGGCCGGCTGCTTTCTCCAGCAAAAGAAGCTCTTGTCTCAGTGGTTAAGCACAGTCTCTGGACCACCCTGGTCTTGGGCTCGAATCCCGCTTGCGACCGGGCAACCTTTGCCCATTAATGAACCAATATTGTTTCAAGCCGATTCAATATTGACTCAAACTTGCCAAGATTTCGAGCCCTGGAAGTCACTCTGGACGTTCGGCAGGTTGGCGCGTTAGATCCGGTGACGAAGGCGGTGACAAGTTCGGCAGGTTGCCGGGTCACAAGCGAGGACCTCGGCAGGCTGCCGTGCTTGGACGAAAAACGGAAAATCCTGTGAAGAACGAAGTCTTCGGGAAGTCGGGAACTTGACCGTTTTCGCGCACTTTTTCGACCCAAAAGAGAGCGGCGACGTAGCGGTGACAAGTGGTGACAAGCTCAGCGGGATGGAACTTGCCAGCTTTTCCGGGCAGAAAACGGAAATCGAGAGCAGCGTGTGCGGAGACTGTTTTCGAGCAAATCTAGAGGCTGAGGCACCTCGCTTGCCGTCTGACAGGAAAAAACGAGCTTTTGGGAATTTGGGAAGTTAACCGTTTTGAGCACTTTTTTGACCCAAAACGGAGCGGTGACATCGACCGGTGACATCGGAAAAACGTTTAGCAGGATGGAGAATTTTGCTGTTTTGCAGGGTTTTTTCGACCCAAAAACGAAAATAATTAGGTTACTATAAGCTGGCGTTCCTTACTACTCACTGCGCTTGAGAGAAATGTTGCGAGGCGCATCTGCCCCGGGAGAGGGTCAAGCGCTGCGCTGTGTCCGGCGATGGCACGGAGACACAGTCCCCGGGTCAGCAAGAACTTAACCTCAAATCTCATCTTGCTAGTGTCACTGAGGTGCAAGGCGATGGATGCAATGAGTTCAGCTGCGCAGGCGTCCGACTTTGGTTGAAGTCCCTGAGCGCGCAAGTCACCGGAGCCTTACGGCAGACGTCACGAAGCATGAAGCTCTCTGCGGTGGCAGGGGTCTTGACGTCATGCCAAGCCGCAAAAGTGAGATACCTGCTGATGCGTTCCAACAACTGACAACTAAGGCCAGACACATCGGGTCGTTGCATGGGCCACGTGATAACAGGCTTGCGGCCATGCGCATAGACTGCTGCCCCTGCAAGATGGTGCCCGCAAACACAGCCCGGGCCCACACAGACTTGGCAGGGCGGGCAGGTGAGGAAGACGGGGCGTCCACTCACCGAAGGCGGAACGGGCGGCTGGCCCCTCTGCCGCTTGGGCAAGGGGCCGTGGCCGGTGTTTCAGCAGCGGGCCGCGGCTTAGATGCCACATTGACGACAAAGGCATTCAGGCTTGCACGCAAGACCCAGAGGTCGCAACTTGTTTTGGGGGAGAGCCCAGCCAGGCAAAGAGCGTCGCAGGGTCTGCGCATCGTCCCGCCTTATGGAAAAGGCGAGGGGGAGCTCATTCCAGCGGCAGCGCGTCCAATGATGGGCGCCACCAGGTAGCATCAAGGTCCTCCAGGCCCGAACCAAACCGAGCAGATCGAGCCGCGCCATCCGGGAAAGACGGCCGTAAAGCCGCGCGGGCAGCATGCCAAGCGGGCCTCAATAAACTTAACACAACGGTTTAGCTTGATCCTTTGCTGCGCCTGAGGGAAGCTTTTGGAGGGGCTTAAGGGGGGCTTGAAAGAATGTCAATGGGAAAGGCTGAAGCCGGCGGCTACAGGGCGTGCTAAGAGGGCCATTTTTTCCGTCCTGCTGGCAACACGGGCAACGCAGTCGCAACACTATCTTCGCCGCAGCTCCCTCTTCCCTGCATCTGTTCTTGTCTGGTTTGTTCGCGTCTTCTTTGCCTCCCTCTTGAGCGACTTTTTCGAAGCCTTGGTTATGCCGCTTCATGCGTTCTGTCCTCATGTCTGCATGGTTTGAATTTTGGTTCGAACGGATTGCTGCTCCTTTGCGCAGCTCCATTTGATTATCAGTTTCACAACCGCGCTGTGAGCAATTGACTGACGCACTGCGGGAACGTTGAAAAGGCAGGACGTTTGTTGTTAAAGGGCTATTCTGCGCACAGTTGGTTTCGAGCGATTTCTTTGGCTGGAAGGCAGTTAGAATGCCTGACACGCGCATTGTGTGACATCGCATCTGAGCCGCGCTCTCGAATTAGGCACACAGACCCTTTGGGTGTTGCGGTGGGGGTGTGGGTGTGTTGGGGGGTGTGGGGGGGCCGGGGGTCCGTAGCCTGGTTTGCGCGTGTTGCTTCCGTAAAACCATCCCGATAGCCTAGTAGTCCTTTTGAGGCTGCTTTGAGACTGGTGGGGTTCGAATCCCCCTGCTGACCCTTACAACTGGTGTTTGGCAGTGTGGACTTTGTGGAGACTTATACTCTCTGTGGTGACTGACTCGCTTGAGTTGCGTCTTGGGACAAAGCTTCGGGTGTCTTTGTCGAGTGACCTTGTTTTTAGCTACTTTCGGTGCAGAGCTGACTCAACGTGAGTACTGTGTGCAGTACTTGGAGAGCTGACTTGGAGTGAGTACCGTGCGCAGTACTTGAAGTTGCTCGCTGCAGTTTCAGTTGGCTCATTGTGACATTACTAGATCTTGCTTCCTTCGTGCGTGGAGGTTCAAGGTTTTTCAATTACATTAGTTGGGCAATTGCGTATTCTGCCCTTTTGTGAGTCAAAGACGGTTACCCAAGCGAGGTGGTGCCTCTGCTTTCCTTTCTCTGGATCTTGGATCCGCTTTTTCACAGAACGCACCTTGCAAAAGGAAAAGCCATCTTGCAAGGAGTGCCGGACTTTCTTCAGCCTGAAGGAGTTGCTGTGGACATTTTCTCTATCGCTCCTAGTCAAGCCAAGGCGCCAAAGTCTCACAAGACAAGGTGAGTGGAGGAAGGGAAGCGCAGGATGCTCTTTGTCTGGCTCTTCCGCGTCGAGGTGTGTTGAATGCAGTGGCCAAATCCATGCAGCTTTGGCAAGAAATACACATTCTACTTGACACTTCAACACTCATGCCAGGCGACGACATCCCTTCTATGATCGCTCGACTTCTTCCTTTTCAAATGTTTGTGCGAATCGACCAAGTTGTTACTTCTGAAGTTACTTATTCTGATCGCAAAGGACAGCCTATTTCGCTTCAGCCGGTGGCAGTGCGGTGTAAGGCGGGAGACGCTCGTCGTTGCTTTACCTTGCAGTTTGATTGCAAGACTATATCAACGTGCCTGGCCTTCAATTTGGATGCCAAAAGCAAGAACTGCAAGCGCTCTGACATGAACACATGCCCGGCTTTGCCAAAAAACTTAGCAGGTATCCTGGCCCTTCAGTTTTGCCAAGTGAAGTCCTTCATAGAGCTACTTACCTTTTTCAGGCTGACGGCCCCAGTTTTTCACATGAAGATGAAACCTTTTCGATTGCGCAAGAATAAGAACGTCAAGACGGTTGGCCAAGCCACCAAGCGCGCCGCGCAGCTGACGGAGACAACAAGAACTTTGTGGTTTTGACAGACCTGGCAACAATCACAGAGCGTCCAAGAAGCCGTTACCGGACAAAAGCGCCTTAAGGACTTAACGCTGCCCGGCCGCCGAGCGCGCTCTGGACCACTGGAACGTGGGCCAGCCCGGACATTGCGCTCCGCGGTGGAGCGCAACCTCCTGCAAGACAAACGACCTTTGCTTCTGAACAAGCTTTAGATTAGCGGCAGCAGCATTGAGCCGCGGGGAAGTTAACTCTGGAAGCATCTTGCTTGGCCTATTACCGATTTGACAGCAACCATAAGTGTCGCTGCCACAACGTGAAAGTGCCAGCAGAATCTTTACGGTCCAGAATCTTAAAAAACACTACCCCTTGGACCTTATGCTGGACGGTGGGAGATGACGTTTCCACTTGACAAGCTCTTTGATGGAACACGCGCACCGTGCCAAAACCTGCATTCTTGGAAGTGACGGCGCAGGCGCGGAGGTTCGCGACAAACGAAAGATCAGATTCCCGGACTGCAAGCGGCAGGTACAGGCCCGGTAACACAGCACCAAATACCATGTAGAAGCCTGATTGAACGCACAGAAAAAAAAAAGTGCGGTTTTATTTTGCATTTTGCGTTCTTTTCTCAACCATTAGAGCCGTGCCGGTCTGCCGAAGATGGATCTTGCAGAAGGTGTAAAGCACTACAAAATGCTTCTCTCCGTATATTGATAAACCGGACCGGCCGCCTCTCCAACCAAGCCCTTTAGCATCGACCACATGTTCGGCCCAAGCTTCGTCTCTGGCGGGCAGCAGGTCTTCGAGTTCCTCAAGATGATGGCATACAACGAGGTCTACCTGCGCTGCGACATCTGTCCAAGATCACGCTGAAGAGCGGCGTGGGCACCATCGTTGAGACCGGCTCCAATGACGGGCACTTTATGGCCGTCAGGGGCCCCATCACCCTGAGACACATGCGCTTCCGGCTGACAGACCTGGAAGGGCAAGTTGTCCGACTGAGGGGCTCGTCGTTGTCCTTCGTGCTGTTTTTGGATCACGTCTAATTTCCCGAAGGTCTTTTAAGAAAATATTTCCTATTAAAAAAACCCGATGAAGCAAACAGCGGACCTTGTGGGCGCAGAAGCAGCGCGCAGGCCTTCCGCTCCCAGCTTCCCCAGGACGCTGCAGAGTACGTCCGCCTGAACGTGATGCCCCGCCCAGGGCCGCAGCCCGACGACATAGAGCGCCTCCTGGACAAGGCGGGGCAGCGCGCGCAGAAGGTGGAGCGCGGTGCAGCGCAGGCCACAGAGGAGACGGCAGCGGCGGCTGCGGAGGAGGGAGAGGTCGCCGTCGCCGCAGGGCGTGGGCGGGGCCTTCGGGTACCTAGGGGAAGGAGCAGCTGCCCTTGCACCCACCGCGGGCAAGGTTGCTGGGAACGCTGGCTGGCGCAGCAGGAGTCGGCGCGGCGGCGACGGCAGGGTTGGCCGTGCGACTGGCAGGCGGCGCAGCCTACGGTCTCGCGCGCGGCACGGGCTGGGTGCTGCAGAACACGCTCTTCCGGCCTCAGGGGCAGCAAGGACGCGGCCGTGCAGGACGTCCGGTCCGCCAACGGCATGAACAACGCCACGCAGCCCCAGCACTTCAGCGGCAGCAGCACTTCAGGCAGCCCCGCAAGCAGCCGCGCCTCCTTGCAATCGTTCCGTGTGCAGGCGCAGGCCAATCACGCCGCGCTCTGAAGGCCTGAACCCTGTAACTCTGCCTCAGTTCCAGCCGAACTCCCGGGCAAGCTCTTGTAGCTCCGGACAGTCACGCCAGAGCCGCCTGCCTCCGCTGAGCTACAACCAGCTGGCCCGAGACATCAAGGCGGCCCAGACTCGTGTTGCGCTACATGCGGCACGTTTGCGGACCGCCCCGCAAAGCTGGCCCACTGCGCCGCGCGCGTTTGGCTGAGAGCGCGCAGCTTGTGGTTGATGAGCGGCATGTGCGGCTTGAGTCTCGAGGTTACGGATCGATGCCGATGCGCTGAGGCGAGGACCTTGTTGGAGGAGGTGAGCCGCCTGCATGACGGCAAGGAGGAGAGCTGCAAGACGATGGAAGCGCTCCACAAGAAGTGCGAGGCCCTAAGACAGCGCCGCATTCGCACGAGCGACATCGCTTCGCTGGCCCAGATCGAGAGGGAGCTCTACGAGTGGAGGAGCAGCTCGTCAGCAAGAAAATAGCTGAGCGGCTGCCGGTCTTGTTGGCGGCCAAGAGTGCAACCCTTGCTGCCTTGGAGCGGGTTGAGCTCTGATGGCTCAGCGCTGTCCGGGCGGTGCCTCTGGAGGGGCCGCGCGCGCCTAGCGCCAAGGCCGCCGTGACCAAACTCGGCTTGGACCCGCAAGCTGCGGCTGGCCCTCTTCCTGGGCAGCAGTTCCTCGCCAAGGTCAGCTTCCAGATCCTGCTGACGCGCCCGGCCGCAAACAACAAGGACGAGGACAGGGTTGAGCTCACACTCTACTCTTAGGCTGGCGCCGTGGATCGTGAGGCCCGCGCCTCCGTCGGCCCGCGCCGGAACCATGGCCATGAGGCTTTCCCAAGTCTTCCTTGACCGTCGTGGGCATCACGGCCGCGTATTTGCTAACTGCGCCCTCGCAGCAGCTGGCCGACATGCCCCGCGCCCCCGCCGCCCAACAAGGCGGGCTGCTGGAAGGAAGAAGCTGCCCAAGACCCTGGCCAAGAAGAAGGCCATCTGGAACCCTTAGAACGAGGACCACCGCTGCTTTATGTGGTGCGTCCTTGCGCACTTGGGGTCGAAGGGCTTAAGACCGGAAGAGGACCGTAAGCTGCTCGGAATCCTTCTTCTATGGCCCACCGCCAAGGATCGCGCCCCCCGGGTGGGAGCCCGCTCTGGCCGACGCGGAGGTGGACTTCTGGCCTGCCGACGGACCGCCATTGCAGCGGCGGCGCGGCCCTGCGGCCGCGTTGTTGGTTGACTACCAAACGGGCACGGCGCAGAACGCGGAGACGACCAGCGCCATCTCGGCCACGCTGCTGGCCTACTACACCTTCTTACAGTGGACGCGCTGTTGGCCGACTACCGCACGGCAAGCGCGCAGAACACGCAGACGCAGGCGGCCATTGCGGAAGCGCTGCTGGCCTACTGGACGGGCCCGGACCAGACGTTTTAACAACCAACCAAATCACCTTGGCGCTGGTGGCGTACCGCTCGACCGCCCTCAGCTCCTCGGGGGGCACGCCGCAGCGCCCGACAGCGACGTAGCTGGCGCGCTGGCTGCTGCTGCGCTATGTGGACCGTCGGAGCGGGCGTGCTGTAGACCTCGAGGTCCGCGTAGCACGTCAGGGCGCGAGCTCTGCGGAGGCCTTGCCCCTGTACCGCAGCAAGCTCTTCCTGGGCCCGGGCAGCGGCACTTTCCAAGCTCGGCTATCTCTCGATAGCACTGGGCGGCGCGGTGGCGCTGCCACAAGGTCTTGGTGAAGCGGGGTATGCGCCTTGGGCACTTGTACTTCTTGCTGCCGCCAGCGTTGGGCGTGGCTTCCAGGGTCAGCCTGTCTGCTGGCCGTTGCGGATCAGGCTGAATTGGCCGCTGTGCAGCAGAAGCAGCACAGTGTGCTGGACGACGCCCGTCCGCTCGGGGTGCGCTGCTGGAGGACGTGGTAGTACTCCCCACAGGGTTCGCTGCACACAAGACAAAGACCTCCACCCGCCGGCGTTGCGGAGCTTGAACGAGAGAGAAGAAAGGGAAGACTCTAGGACCACTTTATTGAGTCACACTTGAGGCTCAAGTGACCCAAAACGCCACGTGGCGGCCCACAGACCTCTCGCATTTGCAAGCCCCTTGCAAGCTTGCAAGCTCCCTTGCAAGCCTCCCCTTGCAAGCTTGCAAGCTCCCTTGCAAGCCTCCCCTTGCAAGCTTGCTGGCGGTATGCTGCTTCCAACGCTCGCGAGCTCACGCGCAGCGGGACACGGCGCGCACGGGCTCGGACCAGTGCTCGGCAGGCGCTCCGCAGGTGACCGGATGTGTTTCCTATGCCGTCTGGCGCTCCTTAGGGATTGGGATGCGCCAGTAAGACAAAGTCATGGGGAGAATCAAGCTCTTCCCCGCTCCGGAGTTCACCTCGAAGCAGCCCAGCGACCCGGTCGTGCCGCAGGTGCCGTGCACCGGTATTTTTTTGGGCCCGTCGAAAAGCGGAAAGACCGTAGCGCTGATTAGCCTGATCCTTGAGCAGTATCGGGGCGTCTTCGAACGGATATACGTCTTCAGCCCCTCGGTGGGCATCGACGACGCCTGGCTGCCCGTGAAAAAGTACATCGAAGAGGACCTGGGCGTGAACGCGGAGCGCGAGCAAGCGTGGTGGGACGAGTGGGACGAGACCGCCTTGCGGCGCATCATCCAGCAGCAGCGCAAGATCACCGAAGCCAGCAAGAAGCTGGAGATGAAGCGCCTCTACCAGGTGCTGGTCGTGATAGACGACTTCGCGGACACGCCGCAGCTGCACAAGCCCCACGGAGCGCTGGACACGCTTTTTATCCGCGGCCGGCACCTGCAGATCAGCACGTGGGTCAGCAGCCAAAAGCTGCGGCTCATCAGCGCGGCCGTGCGGGTCAACATGCAGTTCCTCTGCTGCTGGCGCCTCCGCAACCAGCACGAGCTGGACGCCATCCTCGAGGAGCTCAGCGCCCTGCTGCCGAAAGACCAGCTGCTGCGCATCTACGAGCAAGCCACCAGGGAGCCTTACAGCTTCCTCTACGTCTACTACCTGAACCCCAAGAACGAGATGTTCCACGTGCGCTTCGAGCACCGTTTAGGTGTGAGAACATCTCCTGCTGCACCTCCGCTCGCCCCGGGACCGTCCAGTTGCCCGTCCGCATTCACCGAACCAGCGCGGGGTGGGGTCTCCTAAGGAAACGGATGACGACCATCTACGTCGACTCCCGCAAGCGGGTGGCCGGCACCGACAGCGAGTTCGAGGTCGACCTGGGCGAGTCCCTGCACCTGCAGAGCGACGCCAGGCTGGCCATCTACAAGATACGGATCACCGACAGCTTCCTTTCGACCGACCGGGGTCGCTACTTGTACTGGGTGGACGCGGCGCTCGGCACGCTGTATCGGGCGCCACACTACGTTCTTGTAGTGCCCGTGCGGCCGGTTGTAGCTCTTGGTCAGCTGGTAGACCTTGTCGTTGAGGGGCCTCAGGGCGCGCTTCGTGCGCCACTCCAGGAAGATCTTTCACCCTTTTTTTTTTGTCACCCGCACGCCTTGAGGCAATTGCCATCGGTCGTGAAAACCAAGTAAAGGTACAGAGAGACGAGGTGTGAAACGCAAGGTGAGACATCACTGGAAGATACCGGCAAAAAAGACACAACAGTCAACGAAGGAACAAAACAACAGATGGCCAAAAAGGACAGCGAACCAACAAGCCGAGAAACGGAAAAAGGATTTCGCCAGCACCACAAGATCATGTAAAAATAATTTACACGCGGAAGGTGGCACCACATGCACCAGCTGCGCGCGAAGAAAACCATGTGGCTGAGCGGGGCACAGACCACATAATCCACGCATCGTTAACCCCCGTACATGGCCATGCAGAGGAGCATATGCATTGGGACTACGCTGAAGGCCGCACACACTAACATGGGAAGTGCATGAATTAAGGCAAAACTGCCACCGAGGCGACAAGCAAAAAGCGTGCATGAATTAGCCGGCTCACAGGCATCACCTGTAGCCGCAAGGGTAACTGCGCGGCTATGCGAGCCAGCGGGTTAGCCCAGCAGCGACACAGGAGTGCTCACACATCGGTCAGCACCACAAACTGGCCAACTGCAAGGGCCACACGGCAAAAAGGGTGTGGACCATGGGCTGAGCGGGGCTCAGACCACATGGTCCACCGGCAGCACCGCAGGGAGCAGTGTAGCCGGCCGGTGGGGTGTTTGTGCGCTGGGGCATCCGCTAGGGAGGACAGGTGGCCATTCCCTGACGAGGTGCCCAACGGCCAGACAGAACAGAGCCTCTGCGGGCAGTAGTAGGCCACTGCCTGGAATAGGCCGGACACACAAAGGACAGCAGGACAGCAGTTACCGGACCATGAGCCCTAGTGAAGAGCGACATAGCCGGCCTGCCAGGCACATTGTCCAAGCTCCCATAGCTCAAAATGGTTAGGGTTTGGGGCGCAAGACAATTGGCAGGAGAGGGACCGCAAGCCGTGCATAGCACAGGACTACACGGGCCTTCCGCCCCAACAATCAACGAGTCCGGCACGAATGCCCATCAGGGTGTTGCGGTTTTGGGGGTAATGGTAGGCTGCGGCCCTGCAACAGCTTGGAACGTTTGGCCAGCAGGTCCAATCGATGATCAGCCAAAATCGATAGGGCTTGGAGTGCAGGGCAATAGGCAGGAGGCGACACCTTTGTCCCACCACCGAAGTCCAGTCATTAGCACATATAGGAAAGGAACCTACGAAGCAAGACACATCCATTTCCTAGACCACCAATGGCCACACTTCCGCATTGCTAGGGACAGTGCAGTGAGGGCAAGGCAGTAGCGAAGTGGCATGGAGGGACCGTGAGACCGAGCGGGGCACGATACAACACGGCCCTTTACTCAAGCATCCAAGCCCCGGCCTACCGGGCAATCACCAGGCCCTGGGACAAACGCAATGGCCGGCGGGCCTCTTCCGCCGTATCTGGCAGGCAGTCATGGTACTCAGAACTGGTCACGCTTATCCTGTCCACCTCAGCGAGGTGTGGCTCAATCTCCTCATCAGAGGCCAGCGTGTCTGGGGCCGTTTGCTGCTGGGCACGCCGCGCAAGCTGAATCTCGGTTAACGCTAACTCATCAGTGATGTCTTTGGTCGTAGCCGCATCATACACTGCCGAGATGCATGCCGGGTGAATGCCTACCACTTGGAGGCCAGCGGGACTGGAGAAAGAGGCCCCACTAGTGAGGAGAGTTTCCCCGCCAGCCACAAAGAGCTGAACGCCCCGCTGCAGACATTTGATGAGGTCTACGGCCACAGCGACGTCACGTTTGCCTCGCGCCTCTGCAAAGCCACAAGTGCCCATGCAGAAAGTGGTGAGGTGGATATGCGTGCGGGCCCCTCCCACAAGGTTACCCGGGAGGATGCCCGTTGCAAGGATGCCATCCAGGTTGTCCCAGGTTGTGCAGTGCATAGCCGTGACGATGCGCCGGGCTTCGTCATGCCGGAGCAAAGGCAGGTTGCGGCAAGGGTCAAGGACAGTACTGTGCCCCGCAATGGACCGGAGGCACAATCCCCGGGTGGGCGAAAACTTGAGCTCAAACCGCACTTTGCTGGTCTCACTTAGGTGCGTGGCAATGGATGCCACCACCTCTGCACTTGCAGGCACCCCGCTCTGTTCCAGATCCTTAAGCGCGCGAACAACCGGAGCCCGACGGCACACATCCCTAAGCATGATAAACCCATCAGCGGTAGCAGGGGTCCGAGCATCATGTCTAGCAACGAAAGTCAGGTACTTACTCACGCGTTCCAGCAAAAAACTACTGAGGCCCGACACATCAGGCCGCTGTGAAGGCCACGTAGGCGGCAGATCGTCAATGTCATCCACAGTAATGACTGGCTTCTTGCTACGGCTGTCAGAGCGCCTACCTTGCTCGATTGACGGCCACTCAGACTGATACGAACCGGCGACAGGGCCGGCCGGCGCATCCACGCGAGGCCACTCAGATTTTGCAGGGTGGGACGACGAGGGAAGACGGGGCATCCACTCGCCGCCCGCACGCCTGCTGGGGTGGCACCGGAGGCTGGCCGCGTGGCCGCTTGGGCGACGGATCAGCGGTCTGCATGTCGGCCACAGGGCGCGCCCTGGGCGTCGCCTCCACAAGCCGCATTCCGGACTGCGAGCAAGGCCAGGGATGGCAGGCCACGGGGTGCCCTCACGAAGATCCTCGCTGTGGGCAAGCGAGGTGGCCGCCCCGAAAAAGACCATACCAGACACGGGCACCAGAGAAGCATCTCCGCACTCGACAGGATCAGGCGTGCTCCAGGCAGCGCCCGCCGGGAAGGTGCCTGCCTGACCGTGCAGCAACAGCCGGCCCTGATCGGACTTGAAGGAAAGCACAGAATCCCCGCCGACCTCTTGGTAACAGAAAACCGTGAGACCGCGACCGGTTCTGGGGGACAGACCAGCCAAACGAAGGACGTACATCGAATGGTCGCTCACATCACCCCTGCACATGGAAAGAGCCAGGGGCAATTCCTGCCAACAGGCCGCGCTACCAATGTGATGGGCCCCGTGCCAGGCGGCTTCATTAAGGTCCTCAAAGCCGGAGCCAAGGCCAAGCAGCATGCGGGCGGAGTCGTCCGTAGACCGCTGCAAGTCAGACATGGAGAGCCGGCCAAACAGTCGCGCCGAGGCGGTCTGGAGCATGCCTAGCGGACCGGTGGAGCTGGGCGGGGCCACTACCACAGTGCTCGCTTTGGCACGCGTCAAGGACACGTTGAACCTGGCCTCAGCCTCAGCCCCAAAGTACAGGAACCGAGTGTCCTTGCCGATGACAACAATAGACACAGTGCCCGTCATGCCCGTGGCCTTGACAGTGTTTGCGCACTCCAGAAACTGATGAAACAGGGCGGGCCGCAAGCGCCTAAGCTCACTTACTTTGGCAGGGGTGATCAGTGGTAGGAGCTGCGCCCTAGCGTCAGCATCCATGACCCGCAATTTCTCTAGACCTGTCAAAGCGCTCATCGATGGCCTCGGCCGTGGCCTTGGCCTTGTCCTTGGCGGCTTGAGCCCGCACCTCAACTGGCATCCGTGCCATGAGGAGTTGCAAGAGTAGCACATCCTGCAACACGGTGGGCCAATTTCCGGAACGCGCCCTCCAAGGAAGTGCCGGCACAGCGATGCGTGCGTGTCGTTGTGCGGGGTCATGAGAAGGAGCTTGGGGGCTTGGGATGCCCGGCTGAGAGCCATGGTAGGTTGCTAGCAGGGTGTCGACAAGTAGGTCAATAGCCTGAAGCGATTCCGGCGCAAGGCCGAGGGCGACCTCTTTGCCACGGGCATACAGTAGCCGGGGATGCCACTCCACAGCCCGAAGGCCTGACACCGCGCACGGCCTCCCCCCCACACAGCCAGTGCGAGTGGCCACAACCTCGGCTGCCTGGCCAACCATGCGCCCCACAACCAAACGGCCTGTCTCATCCATGCGCAACAGGTGAGGGTACCATACAGCAACACTCATAAAATAGGCAGTGGGCGAGACACGCAGGCTGCTTGGCAGGACAAGATTGAGCCCTGGTTCCCCTCGGCTGGAAAGGCCGTTGGCACTGCGAACGAAGGCCGCAGCGGGTGGCATGCGCGAGGTAATCAAGACCAAGGAGGGCGGGGCGCGCAGCCTCCGGCCTGGTCCCGGTGAGCTGCTCAGTGGCCAATGCCAAGAAGTCATGTGGAACAAACAGATCAGCAAGGCCGTGCAAGGCACCTCCGCACGAACCGGGTCGTTGCCTGAGGCACCTCGAGTTTGGCGGTCATCGCCAATGTGAACGGCCAGGGCTGCGCGGGGCACGGCACCATGGACCGCCACATAGGCCGCCTGGCCAGCCTGCTGGGCCTCATCGACAAGCAAGAGGTCGACACACCCCAAGAACCTGGACAACTGGCTGTAGCGATTGATTTCATGCAGCAGGGAACCCAGCGTGATGGCCACACAGCAGGGAGCCGTGTCACGCATGAACTGCGCCCGCGTCTCAAACGCGACATCCAAGGCAGTGACCTGGTCATGATCACGCCCCAGCAGGCGAGGGAATTGCTGGGTGACTGCGCGAGGAGCGTCAACGAGCAACGCCTGGACATTGCGAGAGAACTCCTGCAGGGGCAGGTTTGGCTCCGCCACAAAGAGCGCCCTCAAGCCGAGCAATCGCGTCAGCAGGATGAGGACAGCGCTCCCACAGTACGTCTTACCGGTACCAAAGAGTCCCTGTATGCCAAAGGCGACCCGCTGGGAAGCGAGTGCGTGAAAGATGCCACACAAAGCACTGATGAAGTGGCCGTCCGGCCCAACACTAAGGCGTAGCACGCTGAGTAGGAATGTGGGGCCGCACTGCAAAAGGCGACACCAACCATCAGCGTTGTCACCCTGCCACGAGGCCTCCAGAAGCGCATGATCCAGCGACAAGTTAGCCCACTCAGCCGGCTCAGGCGGATGCTGCACCAAGTGCGTGAAGCTCCGCCACTCGACTCCCGCGCAAGGCAACGGCCAATAGGTTGAAAGACTGTTCAAGGCGCCGAGCGTGGCCCAGGAATTCGCCCCGCGGGGGCAGGCGGCCACGGGAGGCATCCCCCGTGGGCAGCCCCAGGATGGAAGGAATGCGGTCAGAATGCACACTCAGCAAAAACTGCCACATGCTGACCCCGTGCTTGGTGGGCCGAAGAGAGCTGCGCTCAGGAAGGAAGGTGAAGCCCGCCTCAGCTGCCAACTCAGCGCCCGTGATCAACGAGTCCTGATGATCCCTCGGCTCAGGGGACAGCACGACCCGAAGCCGCCGAACATTGGCATTTTTGGGCACAGGAGGCACTGGCGCTGGACTCGAAGGCAAATCCCTTGATGTAGCGCACCTGGCCGCCGGGAAGCCGTGCGGCAAGAGAGACCTCAGTGCCGTCAGGCAGATGCACCTCCTTTCGCCTGCCGTGACCAGTAGAGTACTGACACCAAGGCACCCGATTATAAAAAGAGATGGTAAACATGTTTATGCCTGGGTGAATGCAGTTGTAGAGCTGCGCCCACGCTTTGATCTCATCTGGGCAGATCAATTGGCACCAGGCAGCGGGGGGGTCATTGGCGCTGCGGAGCGCCGACACGCTGGCAAGCGCGCTGCACCAAACGGTCTTGAACGTACTTGGAAGCGGCACGCCCGATGGCCGTAGCCTTGTACACCCTGAGGTCCATAAGACCTCGCAGGGAGCGATGGACAAAGGCCTCAGCCGAGTCATTCGGGTCGGCCTTCATTTCGAGTAACAGCGCACTGTCACCAGCAGACTCAACCAACCACGCCGCCTCCGCGATCATGCGAGGGATGTGTTCGACCGCAGTGACTCGCATCAACTCCGTGGGATCCTGACAAGCAAGCGCCAAGGCGATGTGCTGAAGGTAATCAGCAGACCGCACATCAAAGCCGGGCCACTGCACATAGAGCTCGTCACTCTTAAGACAGGTAGAAAGCCCAAGCGGGGCTGCATCCAGGATACGCACAAGGTGACTGTAATTGTGCCCACTAGACCCAAAGGCTGCGTGTCATCAATGATGGCGATTAGGCCGATGCCCGCCGAAAGCAACGCACGTGCTGCCAAGGACAGGCGGAGTCGGAGACCACTTGCACAACACAGACACTGCCCAGTGGAAACTGACCACCCTCACTGGCGAGCCGCATGGATACCCCTCCGATGCGCACGTGGAGTCTGGCCTCAGAGTCGAGGACGTGTTTCCACACAATGGCCGCCGCCGTGCACGAGTAGGAGCCAGCCGAAAAGCCCCTGAGCAGGGCCCCTCGCTCAGAGAGCAAGCTGGCAATCATAGTGCTGCCTATCAGGAACGAGCTGGCAGGCTGGCACATGCTATACGCAAAATACTTCACATCGTTCACGCTAGCACGTTGAGAAGCGATGGCGTCCGCAACCTTCCAAGTAGAGTTGTCACTGTACATGCGCGGCCAAGCGTTACGGCAGAATGCGAGGGTGAGCACTACCCTGTTGGCGCTCAGGCATTGCAGGCGGTCGCACTGAAAGCCTGCCTCTTCACACCAGTCAACGGGCAAGGACGTAGGCCCATACACTCTGCCATCAGGCCCGCTGCAAAGAAAAGCAACATCGGCCTCTGCTGACGGGGACACTTGACCTGCCCCGCCAAACTCAACTGTCAGCCGCACAGTGGGAACCTTGTTACGATGGACTGATTGGCAGTGCTGGATGCTAGGCATGTGCAAACCCTGCAGGACAGCTGGCGGGGAAGCAGCCGCCTCGTCAACCAAGCGCATAACGGTCTCGACATTGTCCAGGGGTCCCTCCACCAGTGATCAACGCCGACGCCAAGCACCAAGTGCGCGAGATGATGGGGTCACAGCACATCAGCTCATCAGGCAGCGGAAAGCGCTCACACTGCAGGCCCGGGAGGCCGCCGCCCATGGGCACACGAAAGCCAGAGTGGGGCCCAGTCGGCAACGACCGACGCAGGAACCACAGCGGCACCCGATCGGGGGACAATGGGACCAAACCAAGTCCTTGCACAATGGGCCACCACGGCCGAGGTCGGGCGCGTCACGGTGATGCGGAGCCGCCACCAACAGAGGCGGCATGCCCCGAGCAGCGAACAACGCCGTATGCTCAAGCATGGCGGTGTCACACACCAAGGCACCCCAGCCCGGGAGGGACAGGACACGTGTGGGAGCGAGAATCTCAATGGCCTGGAGCACGATATCTGCGTGCCCAGCATGCCCGACCGCTGTGCGGACATGCTCGAGCTGTTGCGCACCGGTACCAACTGCAAAGCACGAGGCAATGGCGGCTGTAGCCAGCAGTCCGCCCAGACATGCCACGTCGTGAGACGACACAGGGACGCTACCCGCGAAAGGGGTGAGCAGGCTGGCGGCAACTGCGCGATGGTCCTGAGGTGTGTCAGGCGGGGCAATGTCGCGCCGGGCCAGTAAACAAGAGCAGACCCGGTTGCGTGTCCAAGGCGGCGGGCGAGCCCAAGGTCTGAGAAGTGTATGCCACATGCCACAGATCTGCAAGGCAAGGAAAAAGGCCAGGCATAACATGCTCGGTGACTGAGGTGTGAGCAGGGCAAGAAGCAACGGGCGCACTCCAACACAATGGGCAGGATCTGCTCCAGGGTAGGTGTGGCCCCCTGGTAAACCGAACAAGACAAGCGGCGGCGGCGAGCCTCCCGGGCGTACATGACCGGCAGCAATCCATCGCGGGATCACGGCATGGTGGTCAAAAGCTCGCCCAACCACCAGCATGACTTCGCTACCGTAGGTATCACCTCAGGAGCAAACGGCCTGGCCTGATCAGGTCATCCAACTCATCAGGCGCCACGACAACCTGCCTTTGCCTGAACAGGAGGCCGATCCGCCTGCCTGAGCCTGGCAGCAGACCCTGCGGGGCCTCGAGGGAGCTGGCGAGGGACCTCAAACTAGCATCGGTGACCACGAGGGACTCAAGCAGATCAATTGGAAAACGCGGCCGTTGGCGGAGCGCATCCTGACGGACCTGCCGAAGTGCAGTGGCCTGCATGTATGCATCAATGAAATTTGCAGCAAGGGACGCTTGGCAATATAAGCAAATGACCCGCTCAGGCTCGTAAAAGACCATATTGGACTGCTGAGTGTCAAGCTCTTGGAAGCCCTGTTGGCACGGCCTAGGGGAGCCTTGCCGCCAGCCCGGATGCTGATCAAGCCGGAGTGCTCTTTTAGAGTAAAACTTGATGTAGGGATGGTGAGCCAGGAAAACGGTCCACCCTCCAAATGGAAGGTTCCACTGGCGCAGCGCATTTATGTAGCAGTCAGTAGGATTACCCCAACGGATTAGAGGCAAATCATACGCATTGGGCACTACATAGTATCCCTTCGTCAAGCACTCATAGTGAGAGCGGCATACTCTGCCAGCGTAAACGGAGTCCCTGCCATGGCGAGCGCGTGGCCAACACCCTGATCTAACGCTAGTGTCTGATATGTTCAGAACGAAAAAGGGGCCAGATGGAAAGAGCTACGACTCGTGTAGGTACAGCGGGGCTGACACTGACACGAGCCGCGCAAAAAGGGGCAACCCAGACACACAGCGAAAGCAACGAGGTAAATTGAAACAAGGAGCCCAATTGATGAAGTCACAGTACGCGCAGGCGCACTGTGCAATATCAAGATCAGGGTGTAGACCGACTACTCGCCTGTCGCATGATGAGCCAATAAAGCGGCGGCACAGAAGACGTGGCCGTATAATCTTTGGAAGCCAATGCTAATGGCCGCAACATGCCAGCAAAGACTGACCTGGCGGAGGCCTTAACCATGCAAGTGGCGAGCAAAACGACAAACATCTGCGACTATACCGGAAGCCGATGATCGCGTCCACAACCCTCGGGCCAGGGTCCCTATTAGGTTTGAGCTACAGCACGATCAGGTCAGCGGGGCTGACACTGAAACGTACCGCGCCAAGGGCAACCCAATGTTGAACCATGCGAAGGGAGGACCCCATATGTTTGACTCATCGGAAATATTTGGGCACAGCGGGGCCGGCACCTAGGGTTGCTCACCAGGTTGAGACAAGGCAACGGAGCATGCGGCTTGCCCTGTTATGGACCAACTGCATGACCAAAAAATTTGCAAAATTTGCAATGTTTCAGATGCAAGAAATAGCAAGCACAGCAACAAGCATCAGCGATCACAGAGAAAACCAATGAGTGCCTCCACAAATGCCTGGGCCAAGGGTCCATAACTTATTTGAGCTACAGCACGATCAGGTCTGAAACGTACCGCGCCAAGGGCAACCCATGCAATGTTGAACAAGGAAAAGGAAGACCCCGCATGTGTGCCCCACTGGAGCGCTCAGATCAAGCAGAGCAGGCTCTGAGACATTTCACGCGAAGCTGAGCCAAAGCCTCAAGCTTGCCTGTTAAGTACCCGAACGGCGTGACCAAAAAGCGTGTAATGTTTCAGCTGTAGGGGCAACTGCTGCGAGCCTACGAACTTTGGGCCCATGTGGCAACTGAGCAACGTGGTCTTGAACCGCGACATGACTGGGCGTCCCACGTTGGCGGAGACTACAATCATGAACAAGGTGGGCGGCCCGTACACGAAACACAGGAGGAGGGACAAAGCCAAGGGCAAGAGAGGCCTCACGCAAGCAAGCATCGATGTCAGCACATGATGGTTCAGGCGAAACCAGCAGCCCATCATGAATGAAAACAACCGAGGCAGGCTTAGCCCTTAACAGAAGCGCCCTAACAAAGGCCCGCATAAATGCGGCCTCAATGCCTTCGAGCAGAAAGTAGGCGTGGTTCCCTTCACATATCCTAGAATGGGTACGCTGAAAATTGGCATCCTCGCATGCGCGCACAAAGCCAAACTTAGCAGAGGCAACGCGGCGCAACAGCGAAACAAGTTCAGGCCCAGCGTTAAAGCCATGACTCTCAAGAACCTGGGTAGCATGCTCAACACTGCTGTTCAAAAGGATGGTGGGTAACAGCTTAACCAAGTGCATAGCCGCACGACCGGCAGGTGAGACTACAAAACATGATCGCAGATAGTCGCGAAGTTCCTCAAGGTGAGGCAAAATAATATTTTGCCGCGACGCAAAGAGCTGAAAAATGGCATAGTGCGCCCCACACATGTCAATTTCCACATGGTCACGATGAAACAGCGCAGCACGCACAGCGCGAGGGAGTGCGGCAGCACCTTTCGTGACAGGGTAGGCCCGTCATCCCCATCAATACGATAGGGAACATGTTTGAGAACAGCTACCCCACTCGCATCAGATCGGAGGCATTCACCGCCAGTGGCGATATATGCCTCCAAGGCGGCGCGGTGGGAGGGCGAGTGATGCCTGATGTCAGCAATGTCAAGGGCGTGAAAGGTTGGGCATTCAGCCAGGCAGAAGGCCTGTTGTGCAGAAAGGGAGGACGCAGCATGGTGATGCCACCCAGAGTCAAGCGGCGCCGCAACACTGATGGGGCAAGAGACATCACTCTTGGCAGCAGCACTGGCGATACCCGCAAGGAAATCAGCCTCTTTGTTGGCTCTCGCACGTTACCGGGCAACCCGCCGCCGAAGGGATGAGAAGCCCCCAGGGCCCAACCAAACAAGAAAAAGGGGGGACAAACACCAGCAACCAAAGAGAAACACCCCCAAAAAGGCCAGACCCCAGCAAGGGCAGCCAAACAGAAAAATGGGGCAACTCAACCCGCCGAGGCGAGCTCCCCATTTCCACTCCACAGCAAAATGGTCGGCCAAGCTATTCAAGGCCGCCACAAAAGGGGGAGGCAGGGTGCCTACAACCCGGGATCACAAAGATCCCTGCGAACCCAAACTACATGGTAGCTGAAAACCCAAGGTGTCACTCCTCCACTTCAAGCCTCCTCGAAGGGGGCAAACTGCTCGGGCGGCCTGCCCTTCTTCACGAGAACATTGAAGCCAAGCAGGTGCGTTCTAGCTTTGAGAATTGCATCGTAAGGCGAAATCTTCACATCAATGTCGGAATCAATTTGCAGCGGCTGGTGTAGTGTGGTGCCATCCAGCTTCCCAAGATATTGAGTGAGGCACTTCTGAGCTTTTTCAAAACAAGGTATCCAAGGTCTCCCATGCACCGTTCCAAACTCTCCTTGGAAATAGTATCCAAGTCTTGTGGCCAGCTGATGGGATGTCACCTTCGGAATCAAAGTTTGTTGGCCTCGCGTGGGACGTATCGCCAGGAGATGCGTGGGAGTTCAGTGGCAGCGAGCAGTTGCGCCTGTTGCAGCACAGTGACTAGGTCCGATCGTCTCACGCGGGCAGTGCGACGCCAATAGTTTAAAATTGACGAATTGTCACCGATGATGACACACTCCTGCACGTCGGAGTGTGAGGGGAAGTGTCGAGCAAGCGCATGAACAGCGTAAGCGCTAGCAAAACCCTCAGCGTGGTAGGAATCAGGACAGTCAGCGAGCGGATACGCAGTCTGTTCAAGCGCTTGGAATTCATCACCAGCGAATTTCCTCACGATGACCCCAGCGCCGCCGGTACTCTCAGAGCGGTGACAGCTACCGTCAAAATGAGCAACGAGAGCAGTCCACAGCCAGGGACACTGTGTACACACAAGAGGATCACCGTGTTGTATGACTTGAGTGGCAAGTACATAGATGTGCACGGATCCACACTCACAGACCCGGGCCGCAAGTGTAATGTTGGAGGCGCCATGCCGGTAATGCTGTAGTAGTCGGTGCTCATAGCTGTGCTCAAGAAGGACAGCAACGAGTGCGCCAGACGTGGCAGGCATGTCGCCCCGGTAAGCGTAATGAGGCTGGCGTGGCGCAATGACATGGAGAGGGGAGCCAGGTGCACACTCCAGACACAACTGCGTTGCGCAGCAGGTTCAAGGAGCCATTCGGGGCGAGCCCCACGACGCATATCAGTCGGAAGGAATTCATGAGAGCAGGTAGCAACAAGGCAAGCTGCATGGGTAGCATCGACAGATGCAAGGGCCGGCGGGTCGCCCTGTTTTGCAACAAGACCGCCCCTCTGCCGGATGACCGCTCGAGCTCCTGCGTATAACGCGTAACATCGTGCGATTTGGCTTCGCGGCCAGTGTGACTGCGGAAACCAAAAGGCGAATCGCCAGGAGCAACATAGGAGGAGAGAACCAGCAAGGCCTAAGCAAGAGCAAGATGTCATCCAATGCTGCACACTGTTGTCCTCACCCTTGTTTCACGGCCCCCCCCCAGCTTGCGCAAGGAGGGACCAAGTTCGTCTTGCGCGCAGAACATGTGACAGTGTCAGGTGCACCGTCACAAACCAAAAAAGGAACCGTAACAAACAAGCAAACACGCCAATCAGCTCCAAAAGAGCTAGCAAGCGGTATCTGGGGGCGAGCCCAGCCCGAGCATATTCACGGGTGCAGGGCGAAAACGCCATCCAAACACTTTGACGCCCGGCAAAACGCTGTACAGGGCGATGAATCACCACCGGAGAACAAAGTGTCCATGCAGTGTGGCTAGTGCCACTGACGTGCCAACCCACGATTTGCAGTCTGAAAGCGATTCCAGCGGTAGAACCGTTCGTAAGGTCCTTCCTCAAGTTCAGAGGGCATCATAGGTATAAAGCACGTGCGTTCCACCGAGATGTGCTGCGCAGCGTCCCATGCAAGTGAAAAATCCTTCCTATGGTGGTATCCTTGAAGCACCAAGTCTAGAGTTTGATTCAGAAGAGGCATCACCGGCCTTCTACCGAGTCCGCAGCTAGGTTGCTTCGCACCAAAGATCCTCAAGGTATGCACCTTGAGTTGTCGTGCATCCCAGGGTAGGAATGCTTGTGGGATTCTACGTTGTAGAATGCGCAGCGCACCCTCAAAAGATTTACAGGCCTGTGTCCATGTGAAGGGCTGCAATCCGACTGCTGGGTCCTGGGCAGTTACGGATTGTGTACATGTCCTTCGGAAGATTGGCCAGTTCGGCTTTTGATGGACGTGTGACCCGTGGCAACTCCATTCCCGAGCAAAGCTGCCAGTTGATGAGTAATTCCAACCACGAAATACCCGGATCATTCGGTGTGTTGGGCAGCGCCCACCGTAGTTGGCCAAGCCATGCTGCCAGAGATCGGCCAAATGCTGTACCCCACATGTAGGCAGCCTCGAGCTCATCGGAGATGAGAGGGGGTGGAAAAAAAGCACATGGCGGATTCAAACTCGCAAGAGTTGCATTTTTTCATCTCCATTTTGCGGGGCTGCAACCTGCGATTCGGCTTCTGAGATCTTCTTAAGATAGATCCCAGTAATCTCTGCAGCATATTGCAAGACCTGCTGGAGGGTGTGCTGGCTTTCCTGTTCTTTCTGGTATAAGGCAATGGATGCCGTCTGAACAGGCTGTGGTATTTGCTGTACAGCCTGCTT
This sequence comes from Effrenium voratum, assembly GCA_963377175.1. Lineage (NCBI taxonomy): Eukaryota > Dinophyceae > Suessiales > Symbiodiniaceae > Effrenium > Effrenium voratum. The sequence goes on along the minus strand of CAUJNA010003454.1, from coordinate 7,136 downwards.
GGCCGCTGCATCAACAATTTCGTTGCCAAGGTGGAGAAATGCCTGGTGGTCATCCTCAACTCCCATGGAGTTGACGTGTGATTTGATTTTAATCACTCGTTGGTCGTCTGTCCGGGGTATCCTGGCTAGGCGTTGCACCAAATCCTCATTTGCATGGTTCATATAAGAAAAGGCAGCGCCATGGTGCGCAGTACGAGCCCACAAATCCAAATTGCTCTGGCAATCTGTAACAACCTTCAAGTCCGTTCTTGATTCAAACGCGACGACAAATGCCTGGAGTTCAGCCCGGGCAACTGTCTGATCCCCCTGAGTTTGTGCAAGCGTAAGGATCTTAAAGCAAGAAGGAATGATACGGGTCCGTTTGTATTCCCGGATCAACGATGCATGTTGTTCCGGAGCAGCAGTTGACAAGACGATGGCCCAGCCTGACAGTCGAGCCGAAGTGGAGCGCTGGCGGTACCCGCTCCCGTCAATGAAGACAAATGGAGCATGCGGTACCGAATGTAACAGCTCAGTCATGTCGGGCAGGATTTTGCCTTCAATCAAGTGCTCGGAAGCAAATAGCAGTAATAGATCGTCAGGTTGCTGAGTAGCAACCGGGACTCGCCATATCTGATCACGGTTGAGTGCAACGCGAGCGTCCTGCAGTTGGTCACACTCAAAGAGAGAATGTCTAAATTGGGCGTCCTGGTGACATAGCAGGCATTCTGGCGATATATTCATTTGCCAGTTAGACTTTCTGGCTTGTGAGCTGTATCCTCCAGTTATCTGCAATGCTGCAGTTCTCTGATGGCACGGCTCAATGGCAGCAAGTGCTTTCGCGGTCTGTTGACGCAAAATTGGGGCCAAATCGGAACATTCTTTGCGGTGCCGAATGTTATCAGTGACCAGCGACATCCACGCTCGATGCAAATAGAGGCACAACCGGCGCCAAGGAATCTGCACCAAATGCACTTTGATATTCTCATGGGTGATGATATGGCCCGAGGCCTGCACACACCAACCCAAACGTATGGTTGACCGTTTGGCCACACCTGGTCCAAAGATTTTTTTGTATTCTCCTGAATGGTCAGCAAGTTCAGCAAAAAAAGCATCATGATCTCCGGCGGGCATACCATATAAGTGCCGCTTCAGATTCCGCCAAATGGCAATATGCACATATTCTTCTGGATCTTGAAGTCGGCCAGAGAGAACATTAGCTGTAAGCCATGGCGATGCATGCGAATCCGGCTGGCGGAGTAGGGCTCTGGTCGTTTTGGTGCGGAGTTCCTCAAAGTGTCGATAACCTATGGGCACAAAAAGGGGCTCCGAAAAAAGCCAAAGGCCATACAGTGGTCTGTATCAAATGTGCTGTCACAGAAATGCTTGTTTGGATGCCGTTCAGTCAATCCAACCGGAGCCCAGAGTGGTCAAGTCTATTAGACATAATCTGAAGTCCGTGGGATTTGGCGCAGTGAAACACAATTCCCAGTTCAACTGATTCGTTCAAAATGGGAATTTCAGCCTGCATTGGCAACACTTCACGCAAAAGTTGCTGCAACCGTTGGCGCTGGCTGGGGTCGGTCGACCATGCCCACGATTTTTTATAATTGATGCTGAGCCTGGCGGATTCACAAAAGGCTTGCATAGCAATGGTGGCTGATCGGTTACTTGCAAAATTGGTAGTATACCATCCCCAGTCGTCATAATAGGTGATCGGAGTAACATGATGGGTTGACAGCGTGGCAGAAATTGCCCATGCAAACACAGTAATCACTAAGACCGAGATCGGACATCCCTCCGGCACTCCAGTGGTGGCACTGACGGGGCAAGAAAGGGAGTCTCCGATTTGTATAACCCGTGTAAGTCTACAGAGACTATGAAACCAAATATTGGTGGCAAGTGATGGAAGACCCAACTTGGCAAGCAAAATTTTGGCCGGGTAACGTGGCAAAAGGTTAAAACATTTTTGCAGGTCGATAGACAGACCGGACACAGCAGGACCTCCACCGTGGGCACGCTCAATGGCACGTTGAACAGGCATACACGCATCATCTACTGATGTGCCAGGCATTGCTCCGTAGACCCCCGGGAGACACGCTGTGGCCCATACTTGGAGCATTTGTCGAGCAACCACAGATGCCCACAGGCGCCACAGGATGGACGCAATGGTAATGGGGCGGGTGGGGTTGACACGCTCGAATGCTTTAGCAAGATCAGAAAGTAGAACAAAACAAGAGGCAGAACGATCTTGCAAGTAAGACTGCATGTCAAGGAAGTTGCCCTGAGGTTCCCTAAAAATGTTGATGAGTGTTTGGCTAGGGTGCAGGGAGTCCCTAAGGGCAGTATACAATTTAACATATACGGCCTGATCGATGATACGATCAGCAGTGTTCGGCAACCCTAATGGCCGGAAGTTGTCTGCATAGGGTCCTGCGTCAGCCTTAGGAATAAATACGAGCGCTTGAACTGGGGGGGGAGCCTCCAGGTTTATGTAGTCATGTAACCGTCGGGCGAGGACTCGTGAAGCGGAAAGAGGCGCGGCACGGTAAGCAGCATAGGGTAGTCCGTCCAGACCCGGGGCACTGTCTGGCGACCGAATTCATTATGTCGTCAGCGTTGGGTGGATCACAGTGCCGCAATAGAGCTGGCTTGTAATTTGCTAGGAGAGTGTCCCATTGATCATCCCAGGAAACTGGATTGTCCTGCCAGAAAGCACGTGTCGATCGCATAGCTTCATCGACTGCGGCAGTATTATTGCATTGCCGCCCGGTTTTGTCCAGAACGATGCCACTGGTACGGGCGATGCGTGGAGCAGCAGCTCGACAGCGATCCCATACATGCGCCTGTCCATGCGCCGCAGCAACCCGAGCCGTATCGTGAACAATACACGGATGAGCAAGGGCAAGGAGGCGGCTAGCCTCATATGCATTTAGTAAAGCTTCAGCCATTACTCTAGGGAGAAGATAAGCCTGATTATTGATACGGAGGGAGGACAAGGTGAAGGGCAATGCCACAAAAGAGCACAGACTTTGCATGGTCTGAAAAGGGATATGCACGGGTCCACCTGTGGTACGTCGTAAGGCTCTTCGAATGAGGCAATGGGCAGGTAGCGTTTGACGAGGCGTAGGCTGCTCACGCCACCACGTCCGTACGGAGGCTTTGAAATCGGTGAGGCAAGAAGATGATTGAACACGACGGATGAGCTTGGAGTATTGTTCATCTTGTGCCGCTCCGCCAAGGCGGTGAACAAGGCACTCAGTAGGCACAGCTTGCATGGGAGAGTCCCCAGGGGATGGTGCAATGCTTGAGGCGACCCGAAGAACACCCCTGAGCACTCCGTGTTGACTTGGTCGAGTGGCAGGCCACCGCACATGACATGCTACAATAGCACTCTCGTTGTCGAGCATAGGGTGCCGAAGGAGTAGATAATCAAGCGCAGATCCGATTCCGCTACTTAAAAAAGTAACGATCCGTGGAGAGACAAAGGAGAAATGGCCTACGATTTCTTTCCAGACAGAGGTGGCTGGTAATTGGTTAAAGTCTCCACCAAGGACAATACTCGAGTCAGTAAGTGTCCCGAGGTGAGAGGCAAGACGCGAGCCAATTTCTTTTGTCCTCGCAGGATGGACATACACATTTACCACGCGCTGCTGCGCACCGTGCTTTTCGTAGAGCGCATCTTGGAGGAATCCGGGGATAACTTCAGTGTGTTCAACCTGCACCCATCCTAGGGGCGGGAGAACGCACACGCCACCGCTACCAACTTGATCAGACGGAACATTGCTGACTGCAACATTAATGTGTGGATGGGCAGTGGTAAGAATCGCAGGCTGGGCTGCAGTCCAATTGGTTTCCTGGAGCAAAGTAAACCCTTTAACGCGCCCCACACATATGTGCGCAAGTTTATCCTGGTGATTGGAAAGGGCAGCAAGGCTCGTGACGTTCCACGTACAGACATGGAGATTTGAGGGGCACGCTTGTGTGTATACGGCAAGCCGCCGTTGGATAGCGAGAGCCCCAAGCCTGGCCCAAGAGTCGGCATGGTATTGGAAAAGGTCAAGCCCGTGATACGCAGTTTGGAACTCAGCAGCAGTGAAATCAACAGGGAGATCACAGAGGTAAGAAAAACAATTGAGACTGCGTACTCGAAAAAAGGAGCGAGATTGGGTTTGACCTGCATGAAGCATCTGCCAAGCTAATCGCATAGCCTGCATGAGATTACTCATTGGAATGGCTTTGATCTGCGGAGGTAGCCATCGTACCTCGATGTGATCATCAGCCCCAATCATGTTTACAAAGAGGGGCTCTCGTAACGTTCCCAAGATCACAGCCAGGAAAGGCAATGGAAGGAACGAGATTGCACACGAGAGCAAAGCACAAAGGTTCCTGATCACAGAAGAAAATGACAGGAGCCCGGTCATGTGCAGCAGGAACAGGAGCAGTGGTAGTCCGCAGATACCACACCGTAGGGAGCCAACCAGATGCGCAAGGAAAAGCAAGGAGGATGCCAGCAGCATCAACGGCTTGCGCGGAGAAGGCTGCAATGCGGTAACGCAGGTCACATTCATTGCTTGGCCGATACGCGTGCTGAGGTGGGGGCGCGGTTCTTGTGCCCAGCGCGCGACCAATGGCAGCAAGACAATCATAATGCGTGATGTAGTCGCCAAGCTGCCAAGTGATAGCCCCCCTATGGGTATACCCAAGACCACAGATGGCAGGGTTTGTTAGCCCGGCATGACGGGCACGATTGGCAGGGAGTAGCTGGAGTAACAAACCCTGATCAAGCTGAGCGGCTGCCTGTATCAACGATTGGGGCATGTCCTGTCGTCGCAAAGTGGGCGTGTGTTTCCTGCGCAATTCTTCAAGAAAACTCCCAAATGTGTGGCATAGTGGGACCAGTAGACACGCAGACAGCGCCCAGGTGGATGCAGCCTGCCGCATGGACGGTGACAGAGTCCCCGCAATCACCTACGAGAAGGACGCAAGATTTAGCAGCCGGCGCGGTTTGCTCCCATTGTCGCAACCAGAGACTAATTCCAGCAAGATTGGGTGAGTCGGGGTCGCATATGCCTAGGGTGTAGGAGGCCGAGCAGCCCGAGCTAGGACCTCGCCTCGGCCTCCAGCGCATGTTGGTCCACAGCCGCGTCTGCTTCCTGTACGGAGTTCCGTACTTGCAGTAGGTCACGTCCACCCAGGGCAGAGGCTCCATGAACGGCCGGGTCTTCAGCAGCCCGGTGGCCGGGTTCTCCACAATCCACATGAGCGGGTCAAAGTGCGCAATGATCTCAAGGGCGCTGAGCACCAGCGCGTCGCCCTCCAGGAGCCGCCGCGGGCGCGTCGTCAGCGCGCGGCTGTATTCCGTGCAGACCGGGCTGGCCCAGACCATGTCGAAGTGCCCCGGCGGGAACGTCGTGTAGTCCCAGCTCCGGATGTCGCAGAGGATTGTCGGCTCAAATTTCGACACGATGTCCAGGGGGACGACCTCCCAGCCCGCCGCCTCGAAGGCCCTGCCCACCGACTTGGTGCCGCAGAAAAGCTCCCGGAGCCTCGGCATTTTTAAAGAGCAAGATCACCGCCGCTGCGACGACCAAGAAAACTCGCACGTTCATCGGACCGGACTTTTTTCCTACGGATAAAAAAAGGAGCCGAACTTCGCAATGAAGCTTGCACTCGGGCTGGACGTTCAGACCAATGCCAAGGGGGGGAAGTTCATGTCCATAGAGGACTCCCATGAGGGCGCGCTGGTGTGCAAGGTGGACGTGGAGGTGCTGTGGGAGCCCGGCAACTTCCAGGACGACGGGGCCAAGAGGGTGGGAGTGTGCTTTGCGAGCAACACCAACCTGGAGCTGTGGACGGTGGAGGTGGAGCAGGGCGTCATCGACAACATGATCGTCTTCCAGAAGCCCTTCCCGGGGGCCGCCCGCACGGAGCTTGAGAGCCAGCTGCAGCGCGCCGTCAAGGTGAGCGCCAAGGGCAAGCACGTGAAGTGCAAGATGGACTTGGAGCGCTGCCTCTTCTGGGACCCGGCCGGCAACCGCGCGCCGCGCCCCGCGGAGTTCGCGCGCCGCAGGGGGCGGGGCAGGCAGTGGGGCGTGCTCTTTGAGGTGCGCCACCTCATGCTGGAACCCCTGGAGGCGCCGTGCTGCCCGTTCTAGGCCGCCTCCAGCAGCTCGGAGCTCGTGGCCCGTGAGGCCCACGTACAGGTGGCGCAGCGTGAGGTGGCAGGACTCCAGGTCCAGGCGGACGCGGTTGTGGAGGGTGAGCCCCTGGCAGCTGGCGTAGGTAACTGCATGGCTCGGCCGGGTGGCCCGCAGCAGCTCCTGGTTCTTCAGCCGCATGCCGTTGTCCAGCCTCACTCCGTCCGGCTCCACTTCCGCCACGGCCACAAAGACCCCCTTGGGTATCTTTCCGCCGGCCCCCATGAGGCGCAGCCCCGGCCACACCCTCATGCTCTGCGGGCTGTTTTGGGGCGCAGTTTGGCTACACCCATTTTGGGTCTCACCCAAATCTATGTGGATGACTTGTGTCTCCAATTGGAGCAGCTTTGAGCCCTCCGGCGCCAGGGCCCGGTTCGCCGCTGCGTTGACGGCCATGCGCTTGCTGTGGCTGATGACCAGCGTGGTGTCCGGCCACCCGGGCTTGGAGGGGTAGAGCTCCTTCAGCCTCGCCTTGGCCTGCTCCAGCGTGGGGAACGCCTCCTCGCCGACCCGCAGCCACTTCACGAAGTCGAAGATGCCGGGGTCGGAGCGCATGTTCTCCGTGAGCTCGTGCCTGTGCCCGCCGGCCAGGTCGCAGATGAGCTGGCTGTGCTCCAACGGCGCGCTGATGGGCCGCCCGGCCCAGGAGTCCAGCACGGCCGGCAACTGCCGGAAGTCTCCCAGCAGCAGGAACTTCACGTCTGCGTTCAGCCCCACGCAGGCCAGGTCCGCCCAGAGCGCCGTGTCCAGCTGCGTGATCTCCTCCACCACCAGCCAGTCCAGCTTTTGCGCGCTGCCGCCGCGCACGTACCTGCGCACCCAGTGGTCGGCCGTCTGCGCCCCCAGGCCCAGGTTCTGCGCGGAGCGGTGCGCCGCCAGGCAGTGGTTCACGGGGTCATCCACCCCGTTCCACCTCCGGTGTTTGGGGCGCTCCGCCTCCATGCGCGGCGCCCTGCT
>CAUJNA010003453.1:467861-594123 GCA_963377175.1 Effrenium voratum | reverse complement strand
AGTCAAGCAATGCAGTAGTCGAAACCAGCCATGACAATGTCATCTTCGGACGTGACTCGCTGCCAATATCCGATGCCTCAACGCTCACACGCAAGCCGGCTTCGTCTGCCTCCTGTCGATTTTGCGGCTTTTTATTTCCGATCTGTACCAGTAACTCGACGCAATCGAGCAAGCAATCCTTCGGCCCTGTGATTTGCTCAGCGGCATCTACAACAACCTCCTCTGCTCGCACCGCAGGAATTCCACTGCAGCCGCCGCTCGCTGAAAAACGTAATAAAGGCTTCGCAGTGCCAGTCCATGTCTGTAACAGCATCCGAATCTGTAAAACCTGTAAATAGTTGCGCGCCGCGCGACTTTGCCAAGCCTCCTCCTCCATGATCGCAAGTCGCACAGAAAAGTTCAAGCCGCGTAGTGTTTGCAGTACAGTAAGCTGATCTTGAGGCTCGATGCTTCCAGGAGTAGTGATGCCGGCTGATGCAAACATTTCGTCTGCTTGCGCAATAAACATTTTGGCTTCCAGCAATCCTGTGTGGTCCACAAGTTGCACGTCGATTGCATAGCACCGACGCTGCGCGCCTTCGTGCTGAGCACAGGCACTCTTGAAGCACTCGGAGCAGCCAGTATAATGCCAATCCAAGGCGGTACGCCGAGGATTAATGTCCACCAGGGTGACCCACGGGACTTCCCAAACTTCCGCGTTATCAAACTTGCGGCAGCCAGACGACGGCAGAAAGCAATCTAATGTCGACGCGGAAACATAAATGGCACGCGCCTGAGACAGCTACTGTATTTGGTAGTGCTTGCTGATGCTGTGTGTTGATGGCAGTTGGTGTGTTTGGCTGGCGGTAACCGTATCTGGCTCATGCCCAAAAGAGCTAGAGCCGAACAGCAACGGCACGGCCGAGACCCCATTTGAGGTGCAGCTTTCGCCATATGTCACAACTGTCGAGGACTATCACTGTTTCGAACAAAACAACCACTAGGTGATCGCTGAAAACAGAGAAGTCACATGAAAGTGCAAAAAAGGAGCGCAGGGTGCTGAAGCAAGGTGCAGCGAACTGCAACGACAAAACAACACATGCCGACCGACCTTCCCATAACATAACTGTTTTGTCAGCGCGCCGAGTCTTTACAGTGCTTTCCAACACTCAACATGAACAAAAGTACAACAGCTCGTGCAGGATGTGTGCCTACCTTCCTATAACATAACACGTGCCGACTTTCCTGCCAACATGCCAGTCACCGTATCTTTTTGCTATGACACCTGCCTTCTGCGTGCCTCAAATCCCTGACAGCAATACTCCAAACTGGCAACGGCGGTCAGAAAAGACACGCCTCTTGAGTCAGGCAAGGGAATGTAGCCAGCATCTCTGATAGTGGCTTTGCGCGGCACGCATGGCGGCGGCTAGACAGCACGGACAGATGGTAACCGAGCAGCAGCAGCAGCATGCCGGGATGACAACGGCGGTCAGAAACGACGCACCGCTGAATTCAGCGAAGAGCTTCACTCGGCAGTATAGCTTGGAGATGCGAGCATATTGCGGACACATTGCACCTTGCTATTTGGTGTCTGCTGCGTAAACTCTTCAGGTGGCACACGCTTTCGTGAGTTGCCCATGTCCATGTCTTGTCTTTGCCACTGTAGCCTCTCTTGCCACGCTTGCGCGTCGACGTTGGAAGAGTGCTGCAGCACTTGCCAGGCTTCAATATTTCCCTTTGCTACAACAGGACTGGCAATGATTCGAAAGGTCGCATTTGGAAGCAACTCTCTGCCCAAGTCAAGCAATGCAGTAGTCGAAACCAGCCATGACAATGTCATCTTCGGACGTGACTCGCTGCCAAGATCCGATGCCTCAACGCTCACACGCAAGCCGGCGTCGTCTGCCTCCTGTCGATTTTGCGGCTTTTTATTTCCGATCTGTACCAGTAACTCGACGCAATCGAGCAAGCAATCCTTCGGCCCTGTGATTTGCTCAGCGGCATCTACAACAACCTCCTCTGCTCGCACCGCAGGAATTCCACTGCAGCCGCCGCTCGCAGAAAAACGTAATAAAGGCTTCGCAGTGCCAGTCCATGTCTGTGGCAGCATCCGAATCTGTAAAACCTGTAAATAGTTGCGCGCCGCGCGACTTTGCCAAGCCTCCTCCTCCATGATCGCAAGTCGCACAGAAAAGTTCAAGCCGCGTAGTGTTTGCAGTACAGTAAGCTGATCTTGAGGCTCGATGCTTCCAGGAGTAGTGATGCCGGCTGATGCAAACATTTCGTCTGCTTGCGCAGTAAACATTTTGGCTTCCAGCAATCCTGTGTGGTCCACAAGTTGCACGTCGATTGCATAGCATCGACGCTGCGCGCCTTCGTGCTGAGCACAGGCACTCTTGAAGCACTCGGAGCAGCCAGTATAGTGCCAATCCAAGGCAGTGCGCCGAGGATTAATGTCCACCAGGGTGACCCACGGGACTTCCCAAACTTCCGCGTTATCAAACTTGCGGCAGCCAGACGACGGCAGAAAGCAATCTAATGTCGACGCGGAAACATACATGGCACGCGCCTGAGACCGGTAGCCGGCCAAAGCAGACCGGTTAGACAGCTTCCTAACAACATCTTGGCTGGTGTTGGACAGTGTGTCAGGATTCTCGCCGGTCAGAAAAGACGCAGCAAGTTCGCCGGTCAGAAGAGACGCAGCGGAGCCTTTCACCCACTTGAACGCGAACCCGGTCTTGTCTTGCGAGGCTTGAACTGCAATCCCTGTTAGCAAGTATGCACTGCCAGCTTGCAGGCCAGCAACATCAGTGGCAAACTCCGCAAAACCTACTAGCTCGGCTTGCCAGCGCTCATTTTCAAATTTCTCCTCCACAAGTGCCTTACCCAAGCTTTTGCCTGACGTGGGAGTGAAAGCGTTTGCTTCGAGAACGCGACACTTGATGCGAACTAGACCTTAGCAGCTGGCGGCTTTGAAAGAGGTTTCTGGTATTGTCCGCGCTAAGTCTGCCAACTTAAGCTCTGGAAATCCACACAAGGAGCGTGAACTTTCTTCGTCTGCGGGCGCTACTTGCAGGTGCTTGTCAAAGCGAACCATGACTTGCACCCCTGAGTAGCTATATTTCATTTTATCGGCCTTGCGCAAAGACAGGGACACACAGGTTAAGCTTACCAGCTGTCCGGCATGAAAGACTTGCTTCGCTGCCTCTTTAAGTTCTCTCCAAGCCTCAATTTGTATGACTTGCTTGCGGCCCGGCCCGCAGACAAGATAGCAGGAGAGAACTTGTATCTTGGAAATCCACCAAGCGGCCCACGAGACGTCGGTCGGCTCCGAGCTTGCTTCCCTTGGACAACTCGTGTGGCTGTATCGCCATAGGCTTTTTCTCAGCAGCTGCATTAGTACCTGACGTCGATCGGGAAAAAAACGAAGCAGCATTGCAAAGGGCGCAATGTCAGGCGGGCAGAAAAGCCGCGCCAGACAACTAGTGGAGTGTGTAGAAGTGTGTGCTCGTGGAACATCGTGACATAATGTGCAGTGTGTGCTCTTGAAGTGTGGGCTCTTAAATGCTAAACATCATAATGTTGCCATGATGGACTCATGCCGAAAAAAGGCTGCAAGCAGAGAGTAAGCCAAAAAAAACAGGCGCCGTCGCAAGAGTGCCAACATGCGTGTCTCTACCATCTATTTTTGGCCTTACAAAGACTTCCTTTGGTAGGGCATGACATGCTCCGTGCTCCCTTCCTATCATGCTGACGTTTTCCAAGCGTTGACAAACCAAAAGCACCACAGATTTTGAGCAAGCACAAACAGTACATATGCCTATGTTTGCTGCCTAGCGTATGCCCAGCACAGACACGACAGAACTGCACAGGCCCGCCGTGTGCTTTTCCAATGCGCGCCGTCTCGATGTCGGTGGAACAGTGGCCGCCAGTCGCGCCGTCAGAAAAGACACACGCGCTGGCAGCGGTAGCTCTCGCAGACTTATTCTTGTTGCCTCATCCGCCACGCGCCAGGCCTGCGCAGTCTATTGTAGTCATTTTCCCATGCTGCGTGCCACCAGCGGAACTGATACCCGCCAGCACCAGTTTGACAACGTCTGCAAGTCAGCGCTTCACAGGCTTGCGTGGGCAAGCGCCACCCTGGCGCACTACTTCCCCAGGGACATCTAGGGATGATAAGAAACAGATCTTGAAACTGCCCAACTTGCGCGGGCTCCCGGGCACAGAACGCCTCAAAGGCTGAAATCATCGCTGCAGAGTCCACGCGTGCGTCATCGATCCAACGAGGCAGATCGGCCATGGCAGCGATGTAGCCGGATGCAGTAGCAGTGCGTGTCAGTGGCGTAGCTAATCTAAGTGTCAGAGGTGAGGTTCTGCACGTGTACTTGTCATGAACCAATCACAGCCAGTACAATACATAAACGTGTGCAAGGAACTGTTCGGCTATCATGTAGGACATTGCTGTAAGACATAACATTGCAGGCATGCCGCGCAACCTGATGCTTCCTCAACTAAGACCAAAACACATCACCGCCTCGGATCTAAAAGAACTCACATGGAACCCGCGTTATAACATCGACATTCTCAAGCCCAGGGTGCGCACTTCTGTTGCTCGATACCAAAACAAGCCTATGTTTCCTTTGCTCCCCTCCCAGTGCGCAAAGCTCTCATGGCATCACCGTGACCGCCTTCGGAAGGCAAAGTACTCACCTGGCACCCATCTTGAAGTCATACTATTAAGCACGATAATACGTACCACTTATCTTTTTGAAAAAAAAGGGGCTCAGAAAAAAACACTGTTTCCGCGCACCCAGTGCTTTTTCCAGTGAGGTGATGCCGCTGTTCACAGATCACGTCTCGGGCGATCTGAGCTGTGCATTCGCAGTGCTTGGCAGTGGCTTGACGCCTAACTACACGTATCACCAGCTCACGCGGTCAGAAAAGACATACGACGAGCTGCCTCTCTCCCGGCGCGCAAAACGGCCAGAAAAGGCGCGTTGTTTGCACGCGGCTTCAAGTGAGCGCTTTGGGCAAAGCAGTTTTGCCCACGGCCAAGGACGCCGAGCGCCGCATGTCCTCCTCCGACAAAGCGGCGCTGAGCTTGCACTTCCGCCACGTAAGCCACTGGGCTGCAACCTCGTGGCCCTCGAGCGTCAAGCGCGTGCACTGCCTCTGCCGCTGCGCAGTTGGAACTTCCTGAGTCAAGACATCGAAGCAGTACTCACAAACTTAGCTCATCTGAAACTCGGTCTCCCCCGGCTTGGAATACCAAAAGTCCCGTGTGCGATGGCAGCAGCAGCACTCGCTCGCCTCTCTGCGCTGCGGCACTTCCAGCGCCGCTTCATAGCGGCCTTTCAGCCTCTGAAGCAAGTCTCCCTCCAAGCGGTACCACTGCGCATCTGAGGCAGCCATGGCACAGCGGGCAGAAAAGCCGCGCTGCTAGAAAAAAAAAGCTGTGATTTCCCTGCTTTGTTGCGGTGATGCTGTGTCGGTGCCTGGGCTTGTGATGAAGCTGTGTCAGTGCTTGCTGTCATGATGTTGCAATGTTCATGCATAACCAGCTGCGGATAAGAGACAACTCTGTTCTGTGTTGTGTTGACAAACGCAGGTGTCGACAATGAAACACGGAAAAACATGCTGTAAAAACCCCAAGCTTGCCTTCGCCTCTGTTGCCTGATATCTATCATGGTCGTCGCGATCACTCCAGCTCCCTCGCACATCACTCCCAAAAAACCGTAGCCAGGACACAACTCACGGCATCGCGAACGTCTGCATTGTTTTTTTTTGCCATCTGTCAGATGAAGTATACACGCAGCACCAACTCACGTGGTCAGAAAAGACGCACGTGACCTGATGAAAGCGAAGGAATCTGTGTCCGTTGAACAAACCGTACCGTACACAAAGCAACAAACAAGAAACCAATGTAACAAGGGGTCTCCACATGTCAACCCGCCCACCCTCATCCCGTGACTCCACGTGTGGGAGTCTGAGTTGACGGCGGTGGAGCCGGCTTGGTACCAGGGGCCAGTATACCAGACAAAAAGAACTAACCGTACCATGAACCAACCAAGTGATTCTTCGTTTTCAATTGCTCCCAAGGAAAGCTCACGTAATGTGGATCATTACCAAAGCTTCAACTGCGACCAGGAAACACCAATGATCATCTTACTACCAATGTCTAAATGATCCACGACGAGCTTGTCTACGCTACGACTCTGCAGTGCCACTACTTGGCGTCTAGATTCTGTGGCACTCTTGGCGTCTAGATTCCTGTAGATGCCTCCCCTCAAAGTACCCTGCGCCCGCTGCGCAGCTTGCTGCTCGTGCACACCATCTGCTTGCCAAAGCGTGCCAAAAATGCCCACTCAATGCTAGGCGCTACCACTGGCTTGCCAAAACCGGTCAGAACAGACACAGTCTTTGAAGCAATAGATAATCCCTCACGCATACCAGTCTTCGGGGCTGATGCCCATTTCTTCTCGCGTCAGGTATGTCGAGTTCTGTGCATCCAGCTCTTCATAGAACTCAGCAAGAATCTGACGATGCTCTGCCTCCTCCTTTATCTGCTGCAGCTGATCTGGAGTCAAAGCATCATCATCCTCGTGCGGCATTCCGTCTTCGTCGTCTCCCGCAGCGACTTCGTCGGCACCTGCAACACCGCGCATGGTGCGACGCTTGTTGCGGCCGCCGCCGAGTTTGCTGGCCGGCAAACGTTGTGGCTTGTCCGTGTAGCCAGGGTCTGGCAGCACGCCACGGAGGGACAGCATTTGAGTGAGGTCTGCCAGCTCAGCCTCGCTCAATGGGGCTCCAGTTTTTGCTTCCGACCACTTTCTGTGACGCTCGAGGTCATCTTGCAAGGAGGCTTTGCCAAAGAAATGGCGTCCAGCAGTCTCATCGTGCTTTTTGTCCAGCTGTGCCTCTAAAGTGGAGCGGTACCGAAACAAGGCGGTCTCTGCAACGGCACGAAACACCCAGTAGTCAGGCACGTGGCGAAACGCCATGTGCCTGAAATCGGTCACGCGTGACAGCCCAACAAAGGCCAAGCCAGGCACCGTGCGAAACGGCTGCCAAGTAGGCTCGTGCGCCATATCGAACACACAGCCATCGGACAACGTCAGTCCCACTGTCATGCCATAGCTCAATACCAGCGGGAACTGCTCGCGGTAGAGCATGGGCATGCGCTCATGTCGAACGCGTTGCAGCCCAATGCACACGTATGTTGGATGGCCTTCTACCATGCATGGCCCAAGGTAGCCCGGAAAGTCCACAATCAAATATTTCAAGCTTGATGCTGAGCAGCCTCCGACCTCTGCTGCGTTCCGTGATTTCGCTTGAGCTGCTTGCTGACCTGCTGCGCCGTCAGAAAAGACGGGCGCCGCTGCATGCCGGACAACTCCGACGATCTTGCCACGCAAGCCGTTCACCAAGTTCCACACTGTGCGAACATTGGACGTCAGCATCACGGGAGCGCCCCGGGTGCAGTGCAAAACTCGGCGCAGTCCGCCAAAGGAGTCACAAGAACCAACGGGCTCGAGTCTGCCGACCACACGCGCAAAATGCCCGTGCCACCTTCTGCTGCAGCGTCCTCGCCCAAACGGCGGCCGTTGAACTGGCCGGCGCGCTGCTTCTCACAAAAAAGGTGCACGCATTCTTCGTGGAAGCGCCGGATTTCTTCGGCCGTCAAAGTGCACTCTGGGCTGGTGAGATCGTGTGTCTTCCACAACGCGACATCTTCTTTTGTGTGTGCAGCATCGCGGAGTCTCAGCAGTGACTCCTTGTACAGCGAAACACCTGCCTGCCGATGCACACGTCGCAGGCGAATCACGTTGCGGATGCTGCCAAACGATCTTGCCCCAAGGTTGACATCCGCATGATCTTTGCCCGTGGCCTGGGCGGCCGTGCTGAGCAAAGTTGCGTCATCCTTCACTGCCACGGGGGGCAGCTGGCCAAAGTCGCCCGCAAGCACGACTTTGACGCCACCAAAAGGCAAGCGCGCGCCACACTTGCAGGCGCCTTTGCGGTCACAGTGCTTAGGGTGGTAGGTTGCGTACCGCCACTGCTGCAAGCGCATGTGAATGTATGCCAAAACTTTCTTCTCGATCATCGTCCACTTCAAGCACTGCCATCTCTCCGAGCTCTGTGGCCATGGCGGCCATGTCCTCTTCGGAGAGCGAGGACAGACCGCCGCCACCATTTGGGCGCAAGCGAAACAAGGACGCTATGGTGCGCGCGCCGCTGCCCATGTTGCTGGCAGCCACACCGGTATACGCGGCACGCATGATGCGGTCCTTGATGCCGCGCTGCCCCATCTCTGCATTGGCAGCTTGCACTGTTGTCGTCTTGCCTGTGCCTGCAGTCCCTAACAACAAGACGGGGCCGCACAGCTTCCAAAGACCACCCAGATCTGCTGGCAGAGGCAAATTCACGCCGGAAGCAGACGGCGCGCTCAAGTATGCCTCACACCAGGCGGACATGTGAGCAACAAAAGACTGCTGCGTTGGATCAAGCTGTGGAAGCTGCGGCGCAGAGGCATCGACGGGCAGGAAAGCCGCATCGACGCCTGCTGGCTGTGGCACATGCTGCAAGGCGATAGCGTCGGCGGGCAGAAAAGCCGCATCGACGCCTGCTGGCTGTGGAGCACGTTGCGGGGCGGAGGAATCGGCGGGCAGACAAGCCACATCGACACCTGCTTGCTTTGGAATCAGGGCGATCGCATCTGCGTGCGAAATACCACCCTGACCAACACGTAAAGTCCAAGCATGAGTCTCAGGCAAAATGGCACTAGTCATATCATCTGGCAAAGCTTCCAGGCTCAAGCTGGAAGCAAAAGGATTCAAAGCATCCCACTCGGAGCGAGTCTCCTTGTCCACACAAAGCAAAGCATCCTCGTCCAAAGGCACAAGTTCGTGCAACGGGTTATACCCGGGCCGGCCCATGCTCTGCTCCTGCATGGCTCCGGCAACAAACCTGGCACGCTTGGCTTTTCTTTCCTCAGGATCTTCCAAGTCTTCATCGTCCTGGCGCCACGGATGGGGACAGAATACAGCATAGCGCCACTGTCCCTCTTTGATTGGCGAGGACAGATCTGCTCCCTGACTGACAGCTATGCGGTTTTTGGCGCCGTGGCCGACGCATACACCGCACTCACGAAGAATCCTGTGCTTCACTTCTTCCCATAAGTCTGCATACAGTTTATTCTTGATAGCCTTCTGCTCCTTGCTGGCAGGTTTTTGGGAGCCCATGTAATTGAAATGCACTGTACAAAGCTGCTCCAAACACTTTTTTGACAAGCCGGGCTTGACAAGGCCATTGCCGCGCTTGACATACGGCACCAAATCAAGCGCAAGCATCTGAAAAACAACTTTTTGCATCTCTCTCCCAAAATTGCCTCCAAGTAAAGCTCCAGCTGTAGACGCTTGGGCGTTGGCTTCTTGCCTTGACAAGCTTCCTGCACCGAGTATCTCATTTCTCCGTGCGCTGGCTGCCACGGAAACCCATGCTGCTCCGCCACAGATGCTCTATTTGCGGAGGTGTCCTCCAGAACACTCTGAGCTGTGGCACCAGCAGCAGGCTTTGCAGCAGACAGCAAAGTTGCATTGCTACTTGCAGCGACGCTACTTTGAGACTGACCTTGCTGCTCAACTGTGGGAAGGACGGGCAGAAAAGCCGCATCCTTCCCGGTGGCTACCAGACATGCTGCGGTGCTAGCACTTTGCACGTCTACGGGCCGCCCGACGGATAGAACAGTCGCGTCGTTGCTGGCGGCGGCAACACTGCGAGAAGGCTGCTCGGCAGTGGGCAAGCTTCCCACGTGAGCTGCCTCCTGGCCGCAGTCCGCTGCACGTGCCTCGGACGGCGCAGCTGCTGAAGATTTCTTTTTCTTGGCTTTATTCTGCTGAGCAAAGCGCTTCTTCAGCCAGAAAGGGCACTGATTGGAGGCCACAAACGCATGCAATTGCTCTATGGCCTCACGATCCGACAGCTCTCTGGGATCTGCCTCTGCCGCTGTAAAAGGCCTGTGCAGTCGCAGACAATATCACGCCATGTCGCTAGCATTCGGTCTGCGGCCGTCTAGATTCAAGTAAGGCTTCTCCTTGACGATCGCGGGCTTTTTGCGCAAGCTCAAGTTTCTGCCCCGACGATCTATGCGTCCAACGAACTGAGACAAGGACATTTTTCGCACGGCTTCGACGGACAAGCCGCCACCCAAACGCAGCTTCTCCAAGCGGCTGGCATAAATGTCTACCTTAGTTTGCTTAGTCACGGTAGTTTGCTCCGTGCCAGTTTGGATGGCTTGCAGCTCCTTGACAGGCTGCTCCTTGGCATTCAGATTCACAAAAAATCGGCTGGACAGCACGCGCGGCAAGTCCATCAAGACGTGCCATGCTTCCAGTGAGCAAATCTGGTCAGGCACAGCCGTATGGATGAATAGCTTCGATAGCAGCGATGTGACAGTCATGGTCTCATCGTCGCGCATGCGGCACAGTATATCATCTAGCAGGCCACCGATCCGGCTGGTGGCCGTGTGGCCGCTGCCAAGCTTGCCCATATATTTTGTGAGGTAGTTAACTGCTGCCTGTATGGTCAGCACTACCTGACCACCAAGCCCATGGCCTTCAAAGGATCATGCGTGTTGACATGATGGCAGTTCCTGCGGGCGTACAGGCGGTACAGCCCTTTACGCCGGGGGTCTTCCAAGATGACCCCTTTGCCTGGCGGCATGCGTGACTTCTAGTCTTTGCTGCAAAAGGCATATGTCTGCGTCTTGCGAGCGCAGCTTTCATGTTCTGCCGGACGGCGTGCCACTTTGCTTCCCAGGCCGGGCCGCACCACGCGCAAGTACTCTGCTTGCGGCATATTTTCCAAACCTGCGCCTGCCTGGGCAAGAAAGCGGCTGCTGATGCAGGCATGGTCGGACATGCCTACTCCCCAAACACGTTGAAAGCTGCCCTGGACGAGCCGTACGGTTTGCTGCCGCGCCGACCTCGGCACTGGACGGTCGCCGGGCTGGCTCTCACTGGCGGACAGAAGAGACGCACCAGGAGGCTGCTGAGTGGCGGACAGAAAAGTCGCACCCTTATCTTCCGGAACTGCACGGCGAAATGCGCGCGACAAGAAAAAGCAACGGTCGAAGCGCCATGCTTGCACACTGGGATGGGACGTGTCCATCCAGTCGTGACACCAAGTGCCTGACAAAGTCACCTCTGCACCGTCTGCCTCCCAAGCATCTTGCCAGCGCTCCTGATAGCGCTCAGGCATCTTCTCTGAGGCATGCGTATTAGTGTCCCCGGCAAAAATGCAGCCGCCCACCGGCAAAGCTTCCAGGGCATTCCAAACTACTTCCATTTCCGAGGCTCGCTGCGCTGCAAACTCTGCGCTGGCGGTGCAGTGCGCAGTGGCAAGCGCCAAGCATGCTCCGTTTTTGGTTACCTGCACTTGAACATGCAGTAAGTGCCGGACGCCTGCAGCTGTCAAAGGTACGACTCCCACACGAAGCCGCGTCGCCGTAGCGTTGCGCAAGAGCACGCACACATCAAAGCCTTCCAGCGTGCTGTGGCCACGCTGCGCGGGACTCACTACATCGTAACCTAACTCGCGGCCCGCAGACAAGATAGCAGGAAGAGTGCTGGGCGTCACCTCTTGCATGCAAAACACATCATACTCGCCAATCCTGGCGCGAACATCTTGGCGCAAGGGCTGCTGGAACAAGTTCAAGCTGCCTACAGCAAGGTCAAAGACTTCTTCTGAGATAAGTCTCCGACCAGTGTCGCCTTCAAGCTGCCCTGCTGCCTGCTCCATGGCCACCTCCACATACACCGGAGGTACCTCCACACCGTGGCCACTGTGTCGGTCGTGCATGTTGCGCTTCTCTGTAAGTTTGCGATACCACTTTCGACGCACGCGTCTGACCAGCTGGCAATTGTTGGTCATGAGCAATGCCTTTTGCTCTGTGCCTATGCGGCAGGGGTGCCACTCTGCTTGTGCCAAAAGTGCCTCCAAATCTTGCAACAGTGCCTTTTCTTGGCAAGTCAAATGAACAATTTTTCGCTTTCCGGCACCGTCTTTCACGTACGCCATGCGAGTGGGACTAGGAAACACTCGTGCAAAATCTGCATCCAAGGCTTGCTGGGAAAACTGCTCCCTGGCGGCCAGAAAAGGCGCACCAGGAGGCTCCTGCTGGGATGCTGCTGGCGCAGCTTCTGGTTGCAAACGCGCACGCTTGCGCGCTGGCTGCGCAGTCTCCTTGACACGGGATAGCTCCAAGTCTTCGGATCCGTCAGACTCTGCATCCGAGTGCAAGGGGGAGTCTGTGGCCGTTTTGCGGGCAGGAGCATTTTCAATGTCCTGCTGAGACCATTTCTCCGCTTTGCCGAAGCTCCAGTCCGTGACATATTCCTCGTGCACACGGGCAAATTCTTCAGCAGTGCGCACGCTCTCGGAACTAGGCAAACGCCACTCCTCCCTTGCAGGGTCCACGCGTGGCATCTGCGCGCCAAAATTGATGGACTGCAAGTGCATGATGCCGCCGGCACCCCACTCGAAGACGCCTTCTCCATCTTCGTACTTCAAGACATGCTTGTAGAAGAGTTCCATCTTGTAGCCGGTGTACCATGCTACCACCCCTGGATATTTCAACACCAAGCGTCTGTCCAGGGACAGCTTCCTTTCTGCCGGCTCTAGTGGGTCGGAGCGACCATGGCGTCGCCGAGTCACGGCGGCGTCGTACTTTTGCAAAATTTGCGCTAAGTCCTGCCAGTGGTAGATGGCAGTCGTCAAGGTCGTGAAGTGGCAAGGAATTTCTCCCCCTGCTTGCAAGCAACTCAGCCAACAAGGCACGCAGCTCTGGGTCTTCGGCTGCAGCTGCATCCACAGCGCGGTTAGAAAGGACGCGCGCTGCGTCGCCCACGCGGTCAGAAAAAACGCGCGTAGACGCAGTCACGGCGCGGTCAGGAAAGACGCGCGCTGCGTCGCCCGCACGGTCAGAAAACACACGCGCAGACGCATCCACAGCGCGGTCAGAAAAGACGCGCGCTGCGTCGCCAACGCGGTCAGAAAAGACACGCGCAGACGCAGTCTCGGTCACGGCGGAAGCTCCCAAAACAGCCTCAAGTGCATGCTCTGCAGCCACGCATTGCTCCTTCAGTGCCTGCTGCACAGGTGAGTCATGCCTCTTTCTCGGCGCTGACAGCTGTGCGCCACACCTCCAAAACTTGCTCTGCCTTCTGCTCGAGCGTCTCTTGTTCAATCTGCTCTACCAAAGCTTCAAGATCGCTCCTCTGCTGCAGCTTCTCTTGCGCCGAGCCAATCATGGCTTGCTCGAAAGCAGCAATCACCTTTGTGAACTGAGCTTTCCCCATCTTCATCAACTCTTCGTTGGTGTACGAAGCACTCGTGTTCAGGCCGACTTGGCGCTTCACAAAGTAAGTTCTTGAGCGTAGTGCCTTATTACGCAGGGCCGTGTTCAAGGCAAAAAAGAAAAAGCGCGGGTGCGCTTGGAAGCGACCGTCGGCTCGCAGCAGCATGTGTTTGATCCACTCCCAGAAAGAGAGCGGCTGCTGGTTCTCCGCTCGCTCCTGAACATGGGCCCAGTAGTCCCCCTGTCCCAGCGGAAAGAGTTTGAGGAACCCTGCAGCGATGTAGTACGGGTGATCCTCACGGATGAGCACGTGCACTGTGGGGGGATCCACAATGGGCAGGCCTGCCACACGACCTGCGCCGTGGCGCTGAAGACTGGCTGAGGCCAGCACATCTGAGCGATGTGCATCGCCCAAGGCATTCCAAAGATCCTCTTGCATCTCTTGCTGCGTTTGCTGCCCCGCCAAGTCTTCGGGAGACCAAAAGCCTTCGGGAGTCAGCGGCTGCTCCTCCCAGGCCGACAGCTCTTGCACGGCTGTCAACTCATCGTGCAAAATTTGCTCAACTTGGTCGTGTCCCATGCTTGGCTGGTCTGTCAAAGGGCGGTCAGAAAAGACGCGCCGCTGCTGCGAGACTAAGTACCCCACGAGAGTCGAGGTGACCAACTCATCTGGGCCACCGACAGCTGCAAAGTCCAGCTCGTCGAGCTTTTGTCTCAAGCTACACCAAGTTTTCTCCATGCGGTCAGCATCACTGACGCTCTCTGGCGGCTCGTGCAAAGCTCGTACTTGCGAGGCCAGCTGCAAAGACAAAGTGCTGGAAATCCACATCGCAAAGAGCCTCTTTTCGATCTGGGGCCAGATCTGCTGCTGCACTTCCTGCACCTCAGGCTCTGCTCCCTCTTCAGTGTTGGAGTACTGCTCCAAGTTTGCACGGTTCACGAAGCCGCAGTATCCTTCGAGATTCAGGCCACCCGGGCGCAACGCCGCGGAGCCTCCATCTTCGACTGGCCGGCACAGTCGGTTCAGGGCACGCTCGAGACGCCGGCGCGAGACCAGAAAAGGTACTCGCTGCTTCCTGTGCACATCCTTGCTGCAGCGGCGTATCAGGAGCATTTTCATGTCTCCAACTGCAGCAGGAATGTCTCGCACGAACTGCGGGCCGTTTTGAAAAAGGTTGCCCACGTGGCCTCGCAGCTCACACTGGCCCGTGCCGTACAGCGTAAAGATCCGCACCAAGTGCTGGATCGGGGACAGGATCTCTTCCTCGAAGAAAGTCAGGGCATCGATCTCCGGGAGAGTCTCTCCCGGATCTGTGTGGTTGGCCGCCGTCAAGCGGAACGGCTCCTGATGTTGCCTTGGCACGTTCCTTGGCTTCGTGCAAGCAGTTCTCACAGATTGGCTTGCCGGCTTCCAGCCAATCGGCCTCAGGTGCCCGACAGAAGTTGGTCTTCTGAAACGCTTGGGTCTCGAAGCCTCCGGGCAGGCCGCTCTTGCCTTTGCCTGCGGCAATGCCGAACCAGCCTTCCTTGCAGTAATGGCAGTCCTGAAACTCCATGCTCAGCATGTAGGAGTCCACCTCATGCACACGGTGGAAAAACGGCATTGTGCGGGCTTCGGCGTCCATGCTGTTGCCGTACAACTGCCGTAAGCTCTTTGGCAGCCGAGGCCGCGGCAAGTGGTCCCCTAAAACTGTCTCACTGGCGTGCAGCTTTGGCTCATGCCATGCCTTTCATGGCATGTGTTCCACTTCGATGAGAAGCGGCTGCAGCGCCCTGCGAACACGCTCTTGGTCCACCAGGGACAAATGGCACCAAGTTCTCCGGAGGAAATCATAGCCGAAGCGAAAATCATCATCGGCTTTCTTGCCATGGCCGCTGAACAGCTCCTCGGCACAAGTAGCTCGCAGTGCCTGCAGCTCGGCCTTTCTTTGCTGAAGCATAGTCAAAAACTTTTCGACCAGAGCGGTTTCGGAGACACACAAGTCACGCTCCCAGCCTTGCACGAGTGCTTCTTGCTCCGGCGACAGATGCTGTCTGTATCTTTTAAGAAACATAGCACAAAAGGAAGAGCTTACATCAGCTCCCTGGTCAAGGCTTTGCAATGCCTTCACCAGGGAGCTCTTTTCTTGAGCTCGCAGCACGGCAGAGTAAGCTTGGACAAAAGCACTCAGCCTTGCAAAGCTTCGTTGAAGGCCGGCCAGAAAAGGCGCAGCCTCCAACTTGGACTTGTCACAAAGCACAAACTCCCAGTCTTCTAAATGCTCTTTCTGGTCGGCATTCAACAATGCCACGTGCCTGTCGAAGAAATTCTTAGCTTGCTTCCAACGTGTGTCGGAATTCGCGCGGTTGCTGCTGACAACAGCTGACAAGCTTTGCTTCTGTAGCTGAGCAATTTCAACAGCATTCTGAGCGAAGAAGGCTTGCACTTCGACAAAGGCAGGAGCACGACGCGATGCTGCAGCTTCTTTTGCCGCAGCACTCACTTGACACAACTCAGCTTCCTTTGCAAGCAAAAAAACCTTTTCCGCAGACGCCAAGCGGTCGCTATAGCGCAGCAGGAAAACACGGCAAAAGCTCGACATTTGAAATTCCTGCATGTGTCGACTCTGCAAAGCTGCCAGCAAGCTTGGCTTGCTTGAGTATCTTATCGCCTCTGCCGTCTCTGTCAAAAATGCCTCCACGCGGCAAAAACAGCATTGAAGGCCGGCCAGAAAAGGCGCAGCCTCCAACGTGGACTTGTCACAAAGCACAAACTCCCAGTCTTCCAAAATCTGCTGCTGAGCTGGCTCCAAGCTTGAAAGTTTTCGTCTGCAGAAATTTCTGGCTCGCTCCCACTCTGGTACCTGACTGCGCCGCTTGCTGTTGAGCAAAGCTGTAAGCGTCGGCTTCTTCATTTGCACAAGCTCCTGCGAGTAGGCTGCCAAAAACGCCACCGTCTTATCAAATGCGTCTGCCATGGCGTCCGGAGCGGTCAGAAAAGACGCGCTCCACCGTGCGGGATATACAAGGAAACGATGTCACTGGCATGTGTCTGTGGAAGTATATGCGTTCTGTGGGAACACAAACTAAAAAAAAAACATCAAGAGGTTGTCCGCCTGAGCGTGATGCTGGTAGGTCGGCTGGTGACAAACAACAAACTAGAACATTAACATGTTCTCGGCCTGTGTGTGGTGCTGGTGGGAGTGCTGGTGAAAGTGTAGTGGTGGTAGTGGTGGTGGTGATGTGAGTTGCCGCTCCGCGATTGAAGCCGGGACATGAACAAACATGAACAGTGGTGGTGGTGATGCTAGTGATGCTGGTGACGAAAACCGGGACATTGAACAAACATGACATACGCGGAGCAACTGACAAGACAGAGCCGAAACGCCACACGGTCACAGCGACATTACCTCCCTATCTATCTATCTATCTGTCTATCTACCTATCTATCTGCCTGTCTACCTCTCTATCTATCTGTCTACTTGTCTCTCTATCTTTCCAGCTTTCTATCTATCTATCTATCTATCTATCTGTCTGTCTGTCTATCTATCTAGAGCGCGACTAACTCAACAGGGCAGCGTAGGATGCCTTGCGCGTTGCCATTCCAATGCGTTTTACCACTGCCAAGCTGCATTCCATCTTAGAAATGCGCACCGCGCGCAAGCGCCTTTTGCCACCACCACTGTCAAGCTACATTGCATCTTAAAAAACGCGCACCGCGCGCAGGCGCCACGCATTTTTCCAAGTTAGATAAAAGCCTTGCGCGTTGCCATTCCAATGCGTTTTACCGCTGTCAAGCTACATTGCATCTTAAAAACGCGCACCGCGCGCAGGCCGCGTGCGATTTTTGAAAGTTGGAGCTTCCAAAAGTAGCCCGACCCTCTCAGGTTTTTACGATTTTGACTTCCAAATGTGCACCGCGCGCAGGCCGCGTGCGATTTTTGAAAGTTGGAGCTTCCAAAAGTAGCCCGAGCATGTAGTGTTTTTACGATTTTGACTTCCAAATGTGCACCGCGCGCAGGCCGCGTGCGATTTTTTGCCAGCAATTCCGACCAAAGGCTCCGCACCCGCCGCTTTACCGAAGTAACTTCTGGGCCGTCTGGAGGCTCAAAACATTGAAAAATACAGCATTTCGCGACCTTTCTAACATTTCGCACACCATGCTTCATCTTTCTTCATCGCTTCTTCATCTTTCTTCATCGCTTCTTCATCTCTTCTTCTCTCTCTCTCTCTCTATCTCTCGCTCTGCACTGCTCTGCTTGAGTTGTCGATATTGTCGGAAGTTAGACTTCTAAACTTCCTTCGATAAGTCTAGTACGCGAAGTACACCTTCCGCAGCTCCAGCTCGAAAATCGCAACTTTGTAGCACAAGTCCAGTACGCAAAGTACACCTTCGTAGCTCCAGCTCGAAAATCGCAACTTTGTAGTACAAGTCTAGTACGCGAAGTACACTTCCGCAGCTCCAGCTCGAAAGTCGTAACTTTGTAGTACAAGTCTAGTACGCAAAGTAAACTTCCGCAGCTCCAGCTCGAAAATCGCAACTTGTAGTACAAGTCTAGTACAGGAAGCACACTTCCACAGCGCTCTAGCTCGAACATCGCAACTTTGTAGTACAAGCCTAGTACGCGAAGTACACTTCCGCGAAGTACACTTCCGCAGCTCCAGCTCGAAAATCGCAACTTTGTAGTGCAATCCTAGTATGCGAAGTACACTACCGCATCTCCAGTTCGAAAGTCGCAACTTTGTAGTACAAGTCTAGTACGCGAAGTACACTTCGGCATCTCCAGCTCGAAAATCGCAACTTTGTAGTACAAGTCTAGTACGCGAAGTACACTTCCGCATCTCCAGCTCGAAAATCGCAACTTTGTAGTACAAGTCTAGTAAGCGAAGTTCACTTCCACATCTCCAGCTCGAAAATCGCAACTTTGTAGTACAAGTCTAGTACGGGAAGTACACTTCCGCAGCTCCCGCTCGAAAATCGCAACTTTGTAGCACAAGTCCAGTACGCGAAGTACACTTCCGCAGCTCCAGCTCGAAAAATCGCAACTTTGTAGTATAAGTCTAGTAAGCGAAGTACACTTCCGTAGCTCCAGCTCGAAAATCGCAACTTTGTAGTACAAATACACAAAATACACTTCCGCATCTCCAGCTCGAAGATCGCAATTTTGTAGTACAAGTCTATTAGTATGCAAAGTTCATTTATGCAGATCCAGCTCGAAAATCGCACCTTTGTAGTACAAGTCTAGTACACGAAATACACTTCCGCAGCTCCAGCTCGAAAATCGCAATTTTGTAGTACAAGTCTAGTACGCAAAGTACACTTCCGCAACTCCAGCTCGAAAATCGCAACTTTGTAATACAAGTCTAGTACACGAAGTACATTTCCGCAGCTCCAACTCGGAAGTCGCAACTTTGTAGTACAAGTCTAGTACGCGAAGTAAACTTCCGCAGCTCCAGCTCGAAAATCGCAACTTTGTAGTACAAGTCTAGTACGAGAAATACACTTCCAGTATATACACGAAGTACACTTCCGCATCTCCAGTTCGAAAATCGCAATTTTGTAATACAAGTCTAGTAAACGAAGTTCACTTCCATATCTCCAACTCGAAAATCGCAACTTTGTAGTACAAGTCTAGTACGGGAAGTACACTTCCGCAGCTCCCGCTCGAAAATCGCAACTTTGTAGCACAAGTCTAGTACGGGAAATACACTTCCGCAACTCCAGCTCGAAAATCGAAACTTTGTCGTGCAAGTCTAGTACGCGAAATACACTTCCGCAGCTCCAGCTCGAAAATCGCAACTTCTCAGTACAAGTGTCGTATTTACGAAGCACACCTTGGCAGCTCCAGCTCGAAAGTGGCGACTCGCCTTCTGTTTTTATGGTGGCCACACAAGGGTCCCACCCTAGCTAAGTTGCAACTGCAGGGGTTATTATAGAGCCGTGTGTTAGCTAAGGGTTATCGTTTTTGGGGGAGACCTTATCGTTTTGCATGGTTTTGGCATGTGTTATGCAAAAACGTACCCCGCCTTAATAAAGTGGTCTTCGTGTGTTTTGTCCGTGGCTCATATATTCATATCAAATTATAAAATCTAAATTTATCATTCAAAAAAACAATCAACATACAAACTAAGTAAACAATACACATATTCACCACAAATAAATATATAATCAAAAAATACAATTCTAATTCAACATCAAAAAACAATCCCAAACAAACAAAACCAACAACAACAACTACAAACAAGCATAACAAATAAACACATTTTAAACACCAAATATACATAAAAACGAAGCAAGCGAACGAACAAACACCGAATCTAAACAACAAAGGAAAAACAAACGAAAAACGGAAAACAAATCAAATATAAAACAAACACAAATAAACGCACAACAAACCAGCAAACACACAACAAGACAAACAACCACAAACGGACAGTCAAGCACGAGCAAACGAAACCAAAGAAAGACACACATTGACAAGTAGAGGCAGAGAGAAGCAGAGAGACAACGACAAGCGCAAGCTGCTAGAGACTGAGACAAACACACAAACAAACTCGGACAAATCGAACAGGGACAGACAAAGAGACGTAGATAGACACAGACAGACAGACACAAAGCAACAGGAGAAATGTCGATTTGGATAGGTCCCCAAATATGACCGAAATTTGGCCAGGCAAGTTTCTCGGCTCCGAAATGTTGGGCACTTCCGCGCCGAGCAAAGTGTGGCAACAACGGCGATTCGGCCGAAGCGACATGTTAACTTGATATGATATTCAACGATAAAGAAAAGCAAGCAAGCTTAGCAAGAATCCACACTTGCATTGCGCCATACTTAATATTGCTTTTATGGAATCTGGAAGCCATCAGGACCCGCATCAACAGAGCAAAGGAAGCGAAATACCTGCGATGCGGCAACCAGTGCACGAGTCCAAACCTCAAAGCTCTGCAAAGCCTCATCAACCGTCTTGCTGCCATCTGTCACCTCCGCGCTTCCGCGTTGCGCGGGCAAGAATGAGCATCAAGGCAAAGACATCTGGATGCCACATGCCCTTCAGGCGCCGCAAAGCCTGATGAACAGAAAACAAATTGATTTTGTTTTGCCGAGCTTGTGCAATAAGGCTGAAGCATTCCTGCGATCAATGACTGGCAGTGACGCAACCTGTTTCGGCATGCGATTGAAGGGACGAAAGCGACAGGCCACAGGCCAATCGCCCGACATGCCCCACCTTGCTCATGAGAAAAACCCGAATACGCGAGATGCTTTGCTGCGCCGTCAAATCTGACGGTCGCAAAGCGAAAAGCTGTCCCACGTACTCCTGCACAATCTCCACCTGGCGCGGTGTGTGCCGCGGCTAATGCTGTGACGGAGGGCTAGGGCCGCTTTGCTTGTTTTGGGGCAGTGACTTGGATCATGGCAAACCGTTTGAGCGCACATGCCTCAGCTTGACCGGTTGGCCGCACGCGTAGCTGAATCATTCCATTTCGCACCTGAGTGGCTGCCACAGAACATTCACGGCTCGCTGTTGCGTGAGCGCATGATGGATTTGAGTTTGTTGGGAGCCTTGTGTCTTTCATCAACCGTGCAATGACGCAAGCTCTCAGGCCGGGTGAGAACACCGTCGTTTCTCGGACAGCCATGAACAAATAAGCGTGGCATGCGCTCGCTCTCTTACTCTCGCCATGTCGAAGCACCACAAAATCTTTGTGTGATGCCAGCCATCTTCTCGGAACGCGGAAAGTGTCCGACACTGTGGCCACAGGGACTTGGCCCTTACTGGCAAGGAACCTCAGATGGAACCCCCCCGATTCACATTTCCCGACTCTTGCCCGCTGGAAAGGGCCACAAATTGCAACTTGAAAACAATTCTGGGAGACAGGAAACAGGTACTCGTCAGCGTGCCATGCTATTTGTGGGAGACAAGCGGCTCTTTGATGTTTACCTCGTGCTTTTGGTAGCCCTGGTCACGTGGCAGGTGAAGTATGCCCGATGCCTAGAATCGCTTACCGGCCTGCTTGGACGTCACCACGCCGTCGGAGGTCAATTCAAAGTGCTGCTGCCTAGGTTGGTAGCATGCTCAGCACCTTGCTAATTTCAGGGAACGTATTGGGCCCCTTACGTGCAGTCGGAGAAGTTGACTCTATTTTGTGGGTTCCTTTTTTCAATTGAACTTCAGCCATGCCAGGCGATGACATTGGCTGAGCGGCAGGAGATCTGGACTGATCCCTCCCACAGCCACCTTCAGCGCCCGCAACCTGGCAGAGCCTCCTATCCGCCGGAGGTACTGTTCCACCTGCTCCACCTGGAAAGGCCGGCGCCGGGAGAAAAGCCTTCCTCAAACCCTTTCAGGATCCAAACCCCCAAGCCTCACTGATGGCAAGGCAGAGCTGCGCAGCAAGGGCTCAAATCTACGTTGAGAAGCGCGTTGAGGCACGGCTATGTTGACCCCTGCCATGTGTGCAGCAAGGCTATGCTTGAGTCTGCTGCGCAGCAAAGATATGCTGAGACGCGCTGCGCAAAAAAAACTGCTTAAGATGCAAAGCAAAGTGAGAAGCGCTGCGCGGCAAAGCTATGCTGAGACGGCTGCGAAGCAAAGCTATGCTAAGATGTCCTGCGCGGCAAGGCTATGTTGAGATGCGCTGCGCGGCAAGGGCAAGCTCTGCTGAGACGCGCTGTGTGTTGAGAGCGCTGTGCAGCAAGGCTCTATGTGGTTGAGATGCGGGCGCCTTTGTGAGCCAGATCGATGCTACGCGATCGGGAAAACGTAATCCGTCAATGTAGAAAAGGAGCGCCCAAAACTTGGACACAGCCCGCCATGCGGGAACTTTCTCAGTTCCACCAACAAAGTTTTCTCTCTCTTTCTCCCTCTCTCTCTCTCTCGCATCTTGGAGAAGCCAGCCCAAGGTAGACAGAGCGGCTGGAAAACAATGGAAAAAACAGCAATCGCCGCAGAAGCAGCGGACGTCAAGCCAGAGCTGCGGCCGCTGTGCGAATTGGG
Organism: Effrenium voratum; assembly: GCA_963377175.1. Classification (NCBI taxonomy): domain Eukaryota; class Dinophyceae; order Suessiales; family Symbiodiniaceae; genus Effrenium; species Effrenium voratum. The sequence goes on along the minus strand of CAUJNA010003453.1, from coordinate 571,811 downwards.
TTGGGTTCGGGCGGAGGGGCAGCGTCAGGCGTGGCTTGGAACGCAGTAGGAACAGGGTTGGTGAGACAGGCGACATCTCTCCCGCGGGGCAGTTGCGCCCAAACACGGTGAAGGTCATGAGAGCCATGAGGCGGATTTGGACAAACAGCGCATAAGTTTTCCTTGTGGGCAAAGTTTAACAGGCGTTGTTTGGGTGATTAGAGCCTGTTGAGCAGCTGAAGCTTGGCATGGAGGGTGCGGAACATGAATCCGGCCAAAGCGAGTGTCATCATCCGCAAGGGAGGCGTCGTCGCCCTCCCTCCCACGCTACAAAGCCAAGGCTCGCTGCAAGCTTCGCGCCGTGCCTCCAACTGTGCCTGCGCGTCCCTGCGCTTCTAGATCTTGAAGGACCCTTCGACGCGCTCGAGCCGGGCAACAGTTGTCTGATCTTGTCTCTCGCAACCGCCGCCGCCTCGCCCGCTCATCGTTCGCCTCACGAGTTTCATCTTCTCTTGACTGCTCCTCGCAGTTCTCCTGCCCACAGCCGCGCGATTTGCTCCTGGGCGGCTATCTTGAACGCCAGTGTTTTTTTGAAGATCCGGGCAAGCGCCGCGCTCTTTGTGAGGTGGTCTCAACCAGAACGTTGGGAGCACGTGCCACGCTGTTTAAACTCCACAGAGCGGAGTTTCAAGGGCCAGCTTTTCCACCTGATTCTGACTTCGCGCTCTGACGCCGGCCACACTCCCGGCTCACGCCGCAAACTGGTTCCGCATTTGGCGACGTCACATTTGCACTCCCGACTGGCGCCGCGTTCCATGACGCCACGTTCCCTTCTGAGGCCGCACTCATGGCTGACTCCGCCGCATTCTTCGCTGATGCAGCGCTTCGTCACCGCTCACGGCGCCTGCAGGCGCAGCGCGGAGCCTGCAGCGGCAGCCTTCGTAAATGGTCTTCGGGGTGGAACTTGGCTTCGGGAGCGAGCTTGGCTTCGGCGAATCCGTCTTTGCAATTTGTTTTCAGGGCGGTATTCGGCTTCGGGAATTCGTCTTCGCAGTACCGCCGACCCGTCGCTGAGCTCCCTTGTCTGTGATCTCCGCCTCTCCCATAAAGATCACTAGGATGCCCCCCACCATCCGCGAGCAAGTTCTCTTTGATGAAGATAAACTTGTCGCAGCTGTTCGGAAGCTCCGCCGGTCAGTTTCTTGCTGGCCTTCTTGCTCCAGCCCAGCGTTGTCATCCTTTGGTAGCCCAGGCCCAGGAGGAACCGCAAGAGCCTGGTGCGAATTCCGGATCTCTCCAGAGCTCTGGGGCCAGCGGCATTGACCTTTGCCAGAACCGCTCTTGTTCTTTTAAGAGCTCATCCAGTTGAAAACTCTGTCTTCTTCTCCTGTTCATGTTCCTGGCAGCCAAACCTTATTGGTTTGGACGCACAACCTACACTTGGAAAACTATGGTAGAAGCAGGAAGGAGCGCTGCAACCCTTTTTCTCAAGCCATCACACAAAGCGCGTGTCATGCTCCTCAGACAGAACCTAGAATGCGTTGCAGCTTGAAGCCGAAAAGGTCGTTTGTAAAAGCGACAACAGGACAATGTTTAGGCTGTACCCTTCAGCGTCTTGCGCTGACCTTCTAGAGCAGCCGGACTTGTCTGTTGGGCGTTCTATCGAATTTCTTAACAGCAAGAACCAAACAACCACCGCCGCCTTTAGGAGCCTTTATGAAAAGATTAAGAAAGAACAGCCAGAAAGTGCTTGAACAAATGCAAAGCCTCTCTCCGCTGGTTGTGCACACCCAATTTGAGGATCCAGGAAGCAAGCGTTGACAAGCAAACACCTGGCCTTCTCATCCACCCCTCTGCGTGGAGTTCTCCAGACTCGAAGAGCTTGAAAGCTCAATTGCGGAGCAATGAAGAGCGGCAACGCATGTGTCCACCGCATGGCGCAGTGCTCAAACCAGGCGGTCTCTCCTCTCCATGTAAATGTCTCTGCCATGAAGCCTACATGTTTGCTTTCTCTCACCGTCGTATGTTTGTCTTGCAGCTGCAGCTGCGGAAAGAATGTTTGAGTGTTGATGTCTTTCGACGCGTGGCAAATACTCTTCAATCAATGCATCTGTACTTCTCAAACGCGAGCCTCTTCCACCTTGCTGCCGGATGGTGACACAAAGAGCGAGCTCCAAGCTGGGGAACAAATGCACAGGCCACTTTCACAGCTCCTGGGTGGCGTGCACAATTCGCCACTATGTGGCGCGTCTGCCTTTGAATAAAGTACTTGGCAGACTTGAGAGGCTGAGTCTCGAAAGCCTCCTCGTAGAACATTCGGAAGTTTTGGGTGCCTGCATGGTTCCTGATTCTGGCCCGGCGTCCAGCACACGGGCTGTACTTTTTAGTGGCTGCCTCGAATCCACATTAAGCTGGACAAGTTGAATAGTATCCGGAGCTGGGAACACTTCACTATCATTCCAGCACAGAATTCAATCGGTGCAGAACCCGAATTTCTATCTGCATCACATCCAAATCCTGCAAACAGCCTCCGCGGCTTCGGACTTTGGCTTCATCACAACCATCGCTGTCTTTCATGCTTGTACAACATCTTGAACGCCACAGTAGAATCTCAGATTGCAGGGAAACTCCAGTTGTGCTGCGCTGTGCGATTTTGCGAGCTGTGTCTCAGAATCATGTGGGCCACGGTCAACACAAATCCAAACAATGCTTCATGCTGATATACTGGTGTCCTGGCTTTGGTATCGTGCAAGGCTATCGTTTTTGTTTGTCCCATCGTTTTTCCTGCAAATTGAAAGGAAGGCCGTGAAATCAGTTTCATAAATCTTTTGACCCTGTTTGATGTTTTGAACACAGCTTGTGATGGCACAGAACTCTTACCTTGAGCTCGTGAGATACGCAGCATGCCCCCCAGCGTGGTAAAGTACAGTGCAACTGAATGAACAAGAAAGCATGCACTACATTGGTCAACATTTAGAGGAGGGCACACAGTAGCACGAACTGCACCCAATTCAAGATCAGCCAGCGAATTCTCCACGTTCTGACTCAACATGACAAGCGGCCGAGCAGATTGACATAAAACAACCAACCTGCTGAGCGGCTGTTGCGCTGGGACTGTTCTTTGCGTCATCCATTAGCGAAAGGACTTTGCCCCTGGAACTGCTCCTTTTGAACTGTTCACAGCTTTGAGACCTGAAGCGCCGTGTGGCCCTCATGTTACGCGGTCGCCAGTGTCCTGCGAATGGCGCACGATGCACAAATAAAGGACATTGACCTTCCTCCACCACAGGCACGAAAGCTCCGGCCCGTACCAGAAGATCGTAAACCTCGAGGGAAGCAAAGGCTTTCGCTTTCTTCATATATCATAGCACACCTCAGGATTTTACACAGTCAGTTCCCCGACATCCTCCAAACAACAAAAACACTTGAGCTTTATTTTGGTGAGTCTCTCCAACCAGTGAGGGTCCAGTGCAGTACATTGGAATTCACACCCGCAGCGCCTCTTTTCTGCCATTCAGGGCAGCAAGTGTCGCAGCCGTGTTGCAGTCCACCTTGCGATGCTCACAGAGCCAGGTCATAGCTTCGTCATAGCTTCCACACGCGCGCCTCGCTGACCACTGATGGGTTGCTTCCGAAATCCAGCAAGGCCGACACCTCGCCATCTAAGCGTGGCAAGATTTCCTAGCCCCTCGGACCTCGCTTCTGGGGCTGCAGCCACTGCCACGCTGCTGCCAGCAGCCTTGGCAAGAGCACCCGAGTACGCTGTGCATGGGAAGGCTGGGAAGGCTGGGCAGCCAGCATGCATGATGGCAGTGTGACCATTGACATCCTTCACATACCACACTTGGCGAAGGCGTCATTCACATCCGCGGCATTCGGAGTCCTCTGCGGCGGTATTCGCCCCAGCCACCAGCAGCATCCGTGCCACCTGTGCTCGGCTTGCTGAAGCACACACGCCTCGCAGGGTCCGCCTGATCGTGGCCACCAGTCGCAGCCAGCATCAAGGGAGTCTCCCCCCTGAGACAAATCCAGGCACTCAAGCACTGTCACTCAAGACAAAAAAGTCCCGACGCAACCCACCCAATGTGGGCTGCTGGCCGTGCGTTGGAAGAGTTCACATTCGCCTTTCAGTGCTGCGCTGTGGTCATCTCCAAAGCATTTCTCGCCTGGTACTGCAAGAGCCTGCGGCAAAGTACCTTCAGGCGCATCACAGGGCTCAAGCTTCAATGCGCAGTCCGGCCTCACTGCCAACTTTGGCTGCTTCTGCAAGTGCAGTGTTGCCTGAGCCGTGGCTTTTGCTCTCGTGCAATCTCCTGCTGCTGTGTCGCACCTGTGGTCCGGTTTGCGGCATTCACAGGGGCACCAGCTCGAAGCATGGTCTCTAAGCAAGCCTCACGAAATAAAACTGCTGACAGTAAACGCATGAAACGCGAATGCCTTCTGAAAGAGTCCCGTCCTCATGCTTGTTTCTCACGCAGAAGCTCAGTGCAGATTCGCCGGCGCTGTTTGCCAGCGACACCGACCTCGCCACGGCTGACCAACAGCCCCACACCAACTCAGACCCCAAGGACAGAACGCACCCGCGCAAAGCAAGACCTCACAGGGCCAAGTTGTTCATTGATCATCTCTTTTGGGGCCCAGGCCTTCAATACGTCGGGATGGCCCTGCGCAGCTGCAGATTTGGAACCCTTGAACTGTCTGTTCTTGAAGATTTCAATTACTTCTTCTCATCCTTAGTCAGTGCTAAAGACAACAGGAGAAGCAACAAACGAAAGACAATTCCCTCATCCATGAACAGTGCTGAAAACTAAAGAGGAAGCGACAAGACTTAAGACAAGCCTGACCTCAATCAAACATCGGAAGCAACCCGCGTGAAACCATTGCGCCATCAACGGCCGATGCTGAAAACAGGGAAGACAATAGAAGCAGAGATAGATTGAAGACGATTGCTACATGCATGGTCAATGCTGAAGACAGCAGAGGAAGTGACAGACTGAAAACGGCTCCGTCATCCATGGTCAGTGATGAAGGCAACAAAGAATGTGACTGGACAAATCCGCTATCCGTGGTCAGACAAGAAGAGGTTTAGGTCAAAAACAGGGAAATCCACCAACGACCAATGACACCCAACTACCAGCGACCTGGAATAGAAAGCCTAGCACATGGCTTGGCAGAATCTGTGGTCCCGCCCTCCACTAAAGGTGCCCCTTGCAAGTGAGACTTGAAATCAGAACACAAGACTTTGTTAAAGGCGTCCTTTTTCGCAATGGAATGCTCCTGAAATTGCCTGGGCATGTGTTGCTTGGATTCAAACGTAAGCCCAACAGATTGTCTCAAAGCCAAGGCTTTTGTTGGATGAAGGTAAACTAGATCAGGATTCAACAGTCCATGGATCACAAGTTAGGGTATGGATCGATGGTTCGTGTGTGCTTTGTGAGGCCTCAGCCGGTTTCGGTCCGTGTTCCTGTTGCTTCTTGTCCCCCGAGGCCTCAGCCGCTGCCAACATCAGCGCCGTGGTCTCCTCGAAGTCACCAATGTCGACTGAAGCTCCGGCCTCATGCGCAAGAGAGTCATCGCCACGCCATTGCGATTTACTGACTCAATACTTCGGCTCTCCTGGATGAGTAGTCGCGCCACGTCAGCATGACTTCTTTCTGCTGCCCTATGCAGCGCTGTCCTGTACGCTGCACAGCTCCTGTGATGCGATGGAGACTCCCTGCCTGCCCCGGGCTGCACAAGCACCGGTTGCAGCTGCGCCACAGTTGATGAGCATCCGCGCAACCTTCCGATTTCAAAAGAGACCGTGGGTGAGAATCGATTTGCGGAACAGGCAGACCAGCAAACCTAAAGCCCAGCCCATGTAACAATCACTGCGTCGCATTCAATGCGCTGCATGTACATTGCATTGAGTCAATCACTTCCCACTGGTGGCCCGTAAATATAATATGGACCTCTGTTGAACAAACTGAAGCCTGGATCATGAAAAAGCTTGGATCATCTTGTGACAAGGCACGTGACAACTTGCACTAAATGCAACGACTTTCGTACACATGACGGTCACGTGACCGCAGCCTTAAGTGCGCTTGAAGCTCTCAACTAAAAAACAAACAGCGAGTGACGCAGAAAGTCATAAGCAGGCAATTGCCAGCCGTCGCTGGCTCGCGGGACATATTTGAGCCTTGCGCTCCCTCAAACGATGCCAGGTTTAAACGCTTTTCAAACTGATAAAGACTCAAAGCATGGGGCGCGACTTAGGTGAACTGATGGAACAGCGAACTGATGTGTCGGACCCTTCGTGTCCCGTGGCGCCTCCACCTGCCCAGAAGCTGCAGCAACCATGAGCGGCGTCACCCCGGAGATCCCAGCATTGGGATTGGCGCTGGCCTCGCGCCCAAAATGTTGCAACTTCTTTGCAAATGTAAAACTTGAAACACAAACGCATCTCTCGGAGCCCGAGTCAGTACGTCCAGTATCAGTGGGCTTGCCTGCAGTAACATTGCAATCACCTGGGCCAGCCCAAAGAGTTGCCGGACCAAACTGCGACAGCCCTGCCTCCATATAGCCTCCTCCAACCGCTAGCATTAAAGCCTGAGCTGGTGCAAAGCTGGGTCTTCAGATGCGACTCTGAAAAAGCGCACGTACCGCTGTTTGTTCCCGCTTGGCACACAAGTGTCTATGTGCAAGCAATGCCGAAAGGGGCTCTTGAGCCATGGCCATGTATTCACACAACCACTTCACAAGGCTCATCACTAGCCCTCCAATCATGGTGACTGGCTAAAGTGCAAATCATGCTAGCTTGACCGCCTATGCCGGTCAAGTCAAGTCTGGGATCATTTTGCTCAGTCCAAACGGATACACTGATTGAGTCTTGTGTGTTCAGGCCTGGCACGAATCCTACTAAAAGGTTCCTGCGCTGCATAGCTGTGGCGCAGTTCCAAATTCGCGCCAAGTGCCTCACGATCACCTTGCGTTGTCAATCCCGCTGCTAGAAGTCCATCACGCAGCGCTGCGAATAGCAAGCGTCGCAACACCTCATGTCGCAACTCCAGCGACGGTGGCGGCTCCCGAAACTTCGGATCGAAGTGATCCGCTCTGAGCGGAGGAAACTCCAGCAGAGTCTCTCCCGGCCGACCTGCCGTTGATCCTTGTGTAGGCTCAACTTCAGGTATACGCCTTGCCCGGCATGAGCTCCTATGCCTGCCAAATCTGCGGCGCAACCCGCTTGAACTGGCTTCTGTGTCAGTTTGCTCAATTGTAGTCTGCTCAGTCAACGAAGATCTCGGCCTGGACCTCCCCCCCCATGACTGAGCCCAGCATGATCCAATGGCACATGCTGCAAACATGAAAAGGCACATAAATCCAAGCTGAAAACTGTTAACCTGTTCTCAGTCGGCTGCGCATCTGCTCCTTGTGTGTTGTACAAAATCACAGCTGCCGCAACGCCCCTTTCAATTGGCAACTGCAACAAGACTTCGCAACCTCGGAGCATCCAATGCCTTTGTTCCAACGTCACTCCAGTTGAAGGCCGTGTCGACAACCTCAACCTCAAGCTGCTTCTCCCGAACAGCCGCCATTCCTCTGGCCGCACTTCAGTCTGAAAGCAAGACCAGCTTGCGATCGTAGCCCAGAAAGTTCAAAATCTCACTCACCTGCAACCCACACCCCGCACCTCTAACAAGCGCGTAAAACTCGGATTCTCCTGAACTCAAAGCAATGAGAGATAACTTAGCACATGATGAGTCCAGCAAATGCTTACCATACTTGATGCACATTGCGGAAATTGAGCGCCTCGTTGCTTTGCATGTCGCCCAATCTGCATCGCAGTATACCTCAAGTCGTGGTGGTAGCGTCCAATTCGTCTAAGTCGAAGCCAATGCAGAGTTGTAGGAGAATGCGTTCCTTCCACCACCTGTGAAACAGCGAATTGTTTACTTGGACGATCCAAAGACAGATACAACAAGGTGCCAGCCAATCGTCGAAACTTGGCCGGGTCCTGTGCATTCAAAGGTTCATCTCTGTCTCGGACTCCTTCTCTTGTCGCTTTCGAAGCTGGGGTTTCAACTCCAGCTGTGCCAGCAAGTCCCAGTTCATCGACTATGATTTTGCTGTACTTGTCATGACCTTCCCAAGTGAATCCATCCGGACTCCACCTTTGGCAAGATCTTCACCTCATAGTTTTCACCCATCAGCTTGTCCAGCTTCTTCAGGTTCTCCATGAACGTCCAGGACTACCTCGCTAGCCTGTCCAACCCGAGCTCTCTCCTCTTGCGCTTGATGAACCTGTCTTTAACCGCATTCTTCAGCTTGATCCGCCTGACCTTGCAAGCCGGTTCAAGGCAGCCTTCCCGCTTCCTGGCAACTGGTCCAATTGATGGCCACCCCAACCAGCTCGCTTTGGCCCAAGAAACCGAGACCTCGCCTCGCTGGCCGTGGGGCCGAGCCGGAGGCATCCACACCCAAGGCGGCAGCGACCTGCGTCCACGCACAACGACTCGAGAGCTGCTGCTCTTGGTCGTCTCAACCGTGACCTTGCGCTTGGGGGACACGAGCCTTGGAGACTCCGGCTTCCTGGCCTTCTTCTTGCTGGAGGTCTTTTCTCTATCAGTAATTAGGCTGCTCCGCTGCCGTGAAACAGCAAGTGTCTATGTGCAAGCAATGCTGAAAGGGGCCCTTGAGCCGTGGCCATGTGTTCACACAACCGCTTCACAAGGCTCATCACTAGCCCTTCAAACATGGTGCCAACAATACTGCCTGCGTGTACATCTGTGCACAACAAACAAGCTAGTATCCATAACAAACTCAAAACTCCCGGTCACTGCACTCGCATTTCACATCCAAGAGTCGCTGTAGCCTCCGAAGTTCACGCAGTTTGGGTCCCCGTGAGCATTGAGGGCCTAGTGCCAACCGTGTCCAACGGCCATCGCTCCAGCATAGCACAACTGTATCTTGCGCTTGGTTTTTCATTGTGCGCTGTCACATTAAACACAACCTTTTGGGTGGTGCACAAGTGACTTCTACTGAAATTCTCGTGACCCTGCTGGGAATTCTAGCCAAAGATTAAGAAGGCCGGATGGACGGCTTTCACTGACAAAACATCCCGCGCTCTGTATTATTCCCAGGTCGGCTTCACCGAGAGCTGCTCGGCAAGAACTCGTCGAGTGTCGCCGCGTTGGGAGCCCTCAAAAACAGCCTCCAGAAATGCGCCCAAGAAATGCTTCCTTTGAGCCCTTCCCTCCCCTCCTTGGACTCGCTCTGAAACGGAAAGTAGATCCTTTCCTACACTGGAACTGTTGACACAAGTTGTCATTGATTCTTGTTGGCATGCTGAGTGGTGGAGCGCAGTGGAGCTGCCAGCATAGTTAAAAGCTAAGCGCAAAGCCAAGAGAGCACGCGCGGATTAATTAGCTTAGGTAAGCTTGGGCGGTTTGGCGGGCATTCGCTAGGGCTCCGCTCTTCGTCCCAGCTGCACAAAACTAGCAAGCTATCAGCTTGTGACAGGACGCCTACCATCTCTGACCTTGACGCGACAGCAGTTTGCGTAGCTGATAGCTTGCACTAAGGAACAGCGGGCCACGTGCTTCCAATGTTCACAGGTTGCAGTGAATCATAAGCCTTGAGTAGCAGGCTGGACCCTCGATCCGAATTGGCCATGGAAACTGACGCCTGTCTGTTCAGGCGCAGATTCTGCGCAATTGGGCAATGTGACATGAGGGTGGGCAGGAACCAGGTAGGTAATACAGCATGTTGGCATAAGACACGCCGTTCAGGTACTATATGTAAATGAGTTAGTAACCCACGCGGTTCTGACGCATTGCCTGGAGGAGGCAATGCGAATGAGATACAGTTAGTGTCTTTCCATAGTTACTAGCAATGACGGCAAGCACCTTTTGTTTAAATATTAGTGAAATGTCCTGTTGTTCTTAGATAGACTGTTGACTGAAACATATCCCATGTTCCCAAAAGTAAGCAAATAAGATTTCCAGAAAACTTAGTCTAAGGGTGATGTAAACATGAAGCGCAAGATATTCCACGATGTAGACACGTTGAAACAAGCAAGCGACGCACGATTAGAACGAAGTCGCCGTACATATTGGTGCTGAAGTAACGCATCAGGTTACATGTCCACCTGAAAATATTCCAGATATCTGCAGACCGTTTCTGTAAAAGGGGAGGGAAGGGTGCGACTCTGCTGATAGTTGCCATCATCATCATTCTCAAGCAATGCTGGGCGGGGTTGAGGATTCAGGGATGCTATGATGATGGTTGTCGTCGATCATCATCATCAGGCGTCTCATGTTGACTCAGCATAGCACCCATGCATCCCAAGCGACGAACTTGTCGTCTTCCTCGTGCAGAGCTCTGGCTACTTGCAGGCTGGCATCTTGCTTCTTTTCGTCGCCGCCTGCGCGCTGATGCTGATCACACGCGCTGTTCTGGATTTTTCTGCGGAGGTTCAGTCTCACTGGACGCAGCCTTGCGACATGAGGAGGGACGCATGATCAAGTCCTGTGTAAATGAAAAAACGAGACCATGATCACTATGACGGAACCATTTTGGGACCACTGTGAATCATCAGCATTGATGATGACAACTGTCAGCGTAGCATCCTCTGCATCCAAAGCGATGTCTGCCCTGACTGTTGATAGCGCTATGAGAAAGACAGAGATAAGGATGCCTATGACGGGGCCCGTTTTGGGACCACCATGACTCATCCTGTTTGATGATGATGATAACTATCATCATAGCACCCCGCCATCTCAAGCAACGTCGACTGAAATAATGTGTGAACACGCGGAGCGATGTCTAACGTCACTATTGAAATAAGACAAGAAGGAGATGACGACGACTATGTGGGGACTCAACTACTAGTCAGGCAAGAAAGAGATTGTGACGGGACCTGTTTTGGGACCGCTATACTCTCATCATCATTGATGATCATAGCACCCCCTGCATCTCAAGCAACGTCTACTGAAATGTGTGACCATTGTGAGAGATGTCAAGAGTCACTATTGACATGTGTATTTAAGAACAGAAAGAGATGATGACGACTATGACGGGACGTAGCTACTACTGACATGGGTGAATAAAAGAAGCAGAGATGATGACGACTATGATGGGATCCGTTTTGGCCCATGCCCAAAGCAATGTCTAACGCAACTATTGATATGTGTAAATAAGACAAAACGAGGTCACGATGACTATGATGGGATCCGTTTTGGGACCACTAACATCAAGAGAAACAAGCCGCCAATGTCCAGCCTTGTAGTTTACTGCTTTTTGCGGGTTGTTGGTGCGATCAGCTGGCATCAGAGTTGGGGAAATCTCTTGAATTTGCGGTGCGCCGAAGTGTGGAAATCGATTCTTTTTGAATGCCACGGGGGTGCCCTTACATCCGGCTGGACGTGACCAGGCTAGCCTGGAGGGCTGCCTTCAGGTATAAGGCTGTCCGCCCCGCCCCGCCTAGAGGGGTTGAACAACATATGAAAGGAAACGCAAGGGACATGAAGGGGACTTGTTAGAGGTGAAAGCAGCGAAGGGCAATGAAGGGGAAAAGGAGATGAATGGAAACGAAGGGAACTTGGGACATGCAAGGACATGACGAGGCACTGGAGGAAAACTAAGATGAAGGGAAGTGCAGGACATGGAAGAACGGGAGCAGCAGCGAAATGAACTGAAACTGAAGGAAACAAAAATAAATTGTGGAAACAAAGGGGTGTGAGGTGAGATTGCTAGGAAGGTGCGTTGAAGGGAAATTCACGGGAATGCAGTAAATTGACGGGAGCAGAGGGAGGTGAAGGAATGAAGGGGAATGAAGGAGAATGAAGGGAAATGAAGGGACATGAAGGGACACTGAAGGGCAATGAAGCTGACGCGAAATAGGGAAGTGAGGTTGAAATCACGGGCGCTAAGGAGAATTAAGAAAAAGAGCTGCAAATGAAGGGGCATGAAGGGAAATGAAGGGAAGTGACACGAAGCCGTCGGAAATGCAGGGAAGCGCAGGAAACTGTCGTGAAGGAGGGAAGTGAACTGGGAGAAAGGACCGCGACATTTTGCAATGAAGGGGAGGGCAGGGCGTCCGGTGGCCGTCTGTGTCGCGTCAGTGTGTAAATCCGGCCTCGCCGTGCCATGCCGCCCAAGGGGCGCGTGCCTAGTCTGTGCTCCGACTGACGGTTGCTGCCGCCGACCCCTCGCATCGTGTGCCTTTTTGGTGCATCATCACCGCTAGCGCGGCCATTGGAGCTCGAGTTGGGGGAAGGCTCAAAACTCTGCAAGTGCGCAGCAACACGGCTGCACTGTTTGCGTCGCCGACGTCCTCGGAAACCCGCTTTTCGCGCGTCGCCTGCGTCCCTTGATTACGTTGCCCACGTTTGGGGCCAGCCTTCCTCAAGCCAGTTCTGATGCACTCACGACCCGGCCGCACACACGCAACCAACCATCCGTCCGTCCATCCCATCCCATCCCTCCAAGCCATCCATCCATCCACCATCCAGCCATCCATCCCTCCACCCGTCCGTGCCATCCATGCCATCCATCAGTCCCATCCCATCCCATCCCATGCCATGCCATGCCATCCCATCCCATCCCATCCCATCCCATCCCATCCCATCCGTCCCATCCCATCCCATCCCATTCCATCCATATTCATATCCATATCCATATCCATATCCATATCCACAATCCATATCCATATCCATATCCATCCGTCCATCCCATCCATCTCCATCTCCATCTCCATCTCCATCTCCATCTCCATCTCCATCCATCGCGTGCATCCATGCATCCTCTGCCTCTGACATGCGAGGCCAGCGCGCGAAGCAGCAAAATAACTTGTAATAACATGGTAGCTCGTATTTATTTCAAAACAACAGCAATATGCCAAAACATATTGTATGATCAGAGGTCAAGGATACAGGGTATCTTGTTTCATGCTTATCTTTAGCCGTCGCTCATTATTATCAAATATTATGTGTCTAGGAATTACTTTCTTGAATATTATCTCATCGTAATTCCTCTTTCCTGGAAGTGTCTTAGGTACAGAATAATCTTTGTAATCACAATGACTGTATCACTTTGCATAGTCATTAGTTCTATTGTCCAACCCCTTTCGATTCGTTGTGCCCCAATAGAAGTCTTCTTGACAGGATACAGGATCTCATGTGGAAAGGAAAGGTTCCTGAGACGAAGGCCAGCCACTTTCCTAATCCCGCCCCCATCACCACATCCTATCCTACATCATGTTGTCTCGGAAAGAGAGATGATTACCTAGGCACATCTATAACTCTAGAATTGCATTCACCATTTTCCATCTTTCTTCATACCATGCCTTCTGGTAATTCCTTGCTGGTCATGACCTCAGAGAAACCTTCCCAAGATTTCAACTGACAAAAAGCCAGGGTGGGGAAGACTAGGCCAACGGCCTGCCATTAATTCCCAACTCTTTCACTCTCATGTCCTGCGACAAAGGAGCATGTGGCTTGAGACGAGCCTGTGAAGCTGCTGACATCATCATCTTGTCATGCCAATGCCTCCAAAAGCAAAGCTGCAAAGTATAGCTGACTACAACTGCCTAATATTCTTAGTCTGTTGTTAGTCTGTTAATCAGCTCAGGTTTCTATGCGGCTCTGACTCCACAGCTCAGCTTATGTTTTCAGCTCGCTCAGACCGTGCCCCGCCTGGCAGTTTCATGGGCTCGGCTCTTATGTGCAGCCTGCGCTTTGGCTCCTAGCCGAGTACAAGGCGCGCAAACACATGAAACACCACGGGCTCCTCGGCCGCCGAGCCCCTGACACTGTTGAGTCCACTGTTGAGTCAAGACAAAGGCAGAAAGACAAATCATAAAATAACAAATAAAGAAGAACATGAAATAACATGAACTGAATGAAATGAACCCTATTGGTCAACGTGCTGCGCGCTCGACCTCGTCGCCCCACTCCGTCGAGCATGCTGCACCCATGGCATGGATGCGACGATCTTTCGGCCGAAAGCAGCAGAGGCTGCTTCATGCTTTGGCAATTATTTGAACGTTCTAGATCTTGCAACGAGTCACAAAGCCATTGCTTGAACACCCACCCACTTTGAGCCTGTCCTTGGGCCTTCCCATGCAGTTTTTGAGCCTAGCCGGCGGCAGCATTTCGCCAAGCTATGAACTGTGCCGAACGGATTTGCAGGCCAAGCACCTGGAGTGCGGGTGATGGGTCCAATCGGGCTAAGTGGGTGCCAACGTCTCCTGTCGAGAAGAAAAGCCATCTGCTTCACTGCTTCACTGCTTCAGCGTGCTGCCAGTCATTTGGTCTTCCGCTTTGAGGTCGAATTGCTCGTCGAGCTTACGTGTGTTCGCAAAGCTCGTTGCGGCAAATGCAGTGATTCTGATAATAGCGTCTTTAATGCAGTTTCTCCCAAGCTAGCCGGGCATAGTGCTCAAAGTCAAGGTCAGCGTAGACATGACGGCTGCGTGGAGACTGGATAATTTGCAAGCTAAGCGCCAGATCTTTCCTCTCTTGGGAGGAGTTGGATACTCCCATTTCTGGCTTGCTCTGCGTCAGCTCTCAGGTCCCTTTGCACAGGGCGCGTATCACAGGTGTGGCCCGATGGACTCCCAAATGCAAAAGCTAGAGCATCGCCTTGGCGAAATGCAAGGCATGTGCCTGAGTGCTACAAGCTTCAAGATGCTTCAACCTCGCAACCGCTTTTTGCGCCGGGAAAACATGTGATAGTGATCAGAATCGGGTGAGGATGAGGATGAGGTAGCCCATCTCACTCCTCCAAGGCCTTCGCCTCGAGTTTTTGACTTCGACTCCGACGACTCCGACGACTCCGAGGACTCCGAGGACTCCGAGGCCTGCGACGACTCCGAGGACTGCGACTTATGGAGGCTGGCCCAGCCCGTACCCCCGTGCCGGGGCCTTCTCCAGCATGGCCTTGAGCTCGCCCCTGATGTGAAATGCAAAATGCGAAAGGAGACAAAGAGATGGCGAAGCAAAGGGCCCCGCTTCTGTGCCAGGTCTGACACCTCGGAGCCACCACCTGGAATCAATGCAACAGCCGCCTGCCCAAACAAGAAGATTCTGTGCCTACACAGTTGCCGTCGATGAACACCCGTGGCACTGAACGTGCGCCAGTAGTTTTCAGGAAGTGGTCCTTGTGTTGAGGGCTCTCCTCAGTCACCCAGTCTGATCCCAGTCCTGTAGGGCGGCCATTTCCTCAGGACTCAGCTCCTTGTCCATCCTTGTGCGAGTCGGCGAGAGCACTTTGGCACAGTTGGTCGGTCTGAGGTGCCGGCTCCAAAATGTGGCACTTTGCCTTGTTGTCCTGCAACGCCTGGCAAACGAACCATCTTCTAATTCGAACTTGCGCCGCACATGGAACACATGCCGTGAAAGAACGCTTCTGGCAAAGGTTGACCCTTTTCCTGTCTATTTCTGGAGCCAACGTCTTCTATTTACTGGTGATAACCAAGTCTGACATGCTCGCATCACATGT
Organism: Effrenium voratum; assembly: GCA_963377175.1. Classification (NCBI taxonomy): domain Eukaryota; class Dinophyceae; order Suessiales; family Symbiodiniaceae; genus Effrenium; species Effrenium voratum. The sequence goes on along the minus strand of CAUJNA010003453.1, from coordinate 556,352 downwards.
CAGGCGGACACCCTTGGCCATCTGGCAGAACGGGCAAGTGGACTTGGAAAAGACTACACACCTACGGCAAGGTACAGCAAGGTATAGCAAGGTCATAGTTGTTTCACGTGGCAAGTTCGGACTGAGGCGGGCACGGATTGCTCTGGATGAGCTGAGTGGCTTTCTCCACAATCGGGGCACTTGCCGGTGCCCGGCCAAGCAACCTGCGAGCCAGGTTTTCTGAGTGGCAGCGACATCGCTGCTGTTTGAAGTTCAGGGCAATGATCTCAAAGCAATTATTCTCAGAGCAATGACTGAAACATAAGAGCGCTATCTTAGGTCAAAACTAAAAACCTACTAAGCCGACGATGCTTAGCAATTCAAGAAACAACGGTAAATAATATATCTAATAACACATACCGAACAACAACATGGACAACCCTTCTCACCTTCTGGTACCGGTTGGTATTGCATTTGTGTTCCTGCTCGGTTTAGAATGTTCTGGGGCCATCAATGTTGCCACAGGCATAAAACTTGCAGGAAGAGATTGTGCATATTGGAAGCCCAGAACACGACATGACATTGAGACGTTGGCTGGCAGCTGATGAATTGCCCGTCGGCCGACTATTGGTTTGACGACCGGCGCAGGCCCAATTGCTGGGATATTCTCCATTCATGGCTTCTGGCAATATCGGCTTTCCACTGAATGGGTTTGCCGATGTTTGCCGTGTTCCAGACCAAAACAGATTCCGGGTCTTATGGCTTGACTTCTCTGAATGCATGCTTGAATTCGCGGCCTGGACAAAGCGGCAGAGGAGCGAGAGATGAAAGACATGGCCTACGCAAGCGCCTTCTGTTCTCGTGTGGCTGTTGGACCGTTTCGTGAGAAAGTTCTGAGCTTTTATGCCAAGCACCCATAAGCCAAAGCTGCGGGACCAACGTTTCACTGCAAGCTCAGGAAAAAAAAAAACAAAACACGCAAAGCTTCCCCTTAGCCCCATTCACCGCGTTCCGCCCCACGTTAACCCACCGCTTTCGCATCACGGCAACACGCCAGGGTGCAGCCATTGCGCTCGGCTTGTAGGGGCTTAGCCCGAAGAGCCACGAAGGAAATTCCACGAGTGACACCCAGAGATGATTTCTGGCTGGAGTCTAAAAAACATTTCTTGATGCCAAAGTCACATGCCCATCATTGCCGGTATAAGTTCAAAGCTGTTGCCGTGACAAAGGAGCCAAGAAAACCCAGAAGTATGACATGGTGAGTCTCAGCATGCAATACTGAGATAGCACGCGGGTGCATCATGTTGCTGCCCCTCCATGAAGGATTTGAGGCAGCAGGTTCAACGGGTGCTAGCTTCATAAGTGTGCAGGGACACTATGAGTGCTGTTCAGAACAGCTCAGACACAACATCTTCCTTAGCGATGCAGTTGCTGAGCCACTTGCAACTTGCGCAACTTTGGTTGCCTTCAGCGTTTGACCAAGCTGCAATTTTTGCGGAGCCCGGCCCCAGCACCAGCGCCTTGGACTTCCTCTTCTGAATCAATGCGTTTTCTAGGCGAAGCCTCAGTTGGAGGATCCCTGTTCAACTCTGGCTCCGGCCACCTCGGCGACATCGGCTTCTCTTTTATTGCCAAGGTACTGCTGAGCTGCCAACATCTCAAGCATGTCGTTGCTGCGGCTCTCTGCCACGAGCTGACCTGTGCTCACAGACAACCCATCTCAGAATGCACTTCATGTGCAAGTTCTGGGGAGCAACTTTTGCAAGGGTGTCATGCCAAGGAGTTGAGGCTATCTCCACCCAACTAGATTGTAGTACGTCTTGCACGTACAAGGAGCCCACAAAGCAGGCCTGATAGGATTTGGTAGCTCTCTGCTGTGAGCAGCACAGTGATGCCATTTCCATGCTTGACGATCCGAGAATAATCCAGGCATTGACCTCAAATGGCATATCATATCATCCCTAGCGGTCCATGCCTACCATCCCTACCATCCCTACCATCCCTACCATCCCTACCATCCATGGCGTCTGTGCTGACGCGTCTGCCATGCGGCGCAGCACGCGCACATCATCCACATCTTTGACCGCTGCTGCCAAGGAGGAGATGTCCACTTTCACCGTGTAGCTGTCCTGGTTGTTGAGGCAGCGGTGGTTCAACAACTTGTTGTAGAGCTCCACCAAGAACTGCAGTCCACGCCCTTGGAACGATGCTTGCTCTAGAATGCCCAGCTCTGAAGCTGGTGTCTCACCTTCTCCCGGCTCTCAGAGATTCTCAGAGTCTCACCCCAGCATCCCCCTCGCTCCCTCATTTGGCTGAGAGTCGAAGCCCCATGTCCTGATTGGCCACCGCGTTGGTCAGGAACAAAGGCAGGTACAGGAAAATGAAGGCTTTCTGCAAATGCCCGTCGGTCAGGAACACTTCTAATAACGCGTCCTTATCAGCCAAATGTCGCACGGATTGCATTGCACCAAATTCAATTTCGTTGTTGTGAACGGGATTCGCGAGAAACAGAATTGGTTTGTCCCAGGAGCTTGTTCTCTACTTGTCAGCTCCTCCCAGTCGTTGGCCAGAGACTGCAGAGCTGGAGGCTCGACTGTGCCTTGTCTCAATATCTCATGATGTCTCATGATGTCTCATGTCAATGTGAAGTTTGTCAGTCGTGTGTGCTCGTGTCGTGTAGAATTTCAGGCAAGACTCGAGTGAGGCAGGCAAGCCTGGCCAAAACCAAGTGGCTCGGCGTCGTTACCTGCATGTTCAGCGCATCAGCGCGACTGGCGATATACCGCCAGTACACCGTCTGTGGGTCTGAGTCCTTAGATCATGTCACAAGTTGTTCCAATGTTGTTCCAATGTCACAAGTTGTTCCACGTCGAACTGGTTGACATTGACACAGGCTGACTCTGCGTGCCTAAGGCTCCAAAATATCCTGAAGGCAAACAAGACCCTTCACCACCGATCGACCGTTCAGCTCGTTCAGGAACATAGAGCCCCGCATGGTGATGTGAGATGTGACCTCCAATTTCAGTTGGACAAATTCTATGCGCTCCAACAAAACAGGACACCACGTCACAGCACTCGCTCGCACCCAGCCAGAATAGGGAGCTGACGCCACATAGAATACTGACCTGAATGAAGAGGAACATCCTTGGCTGATGCATTGCAGTGCCCACTGCTACCTGCAACTCAGCATGTGTCACTGCTAAAGACCGGAGACAAGCAAACAAAAGGCTCGGCTATCTCGGCTCTCAAAGCCTCAGACTTCCAAGTCTCTGAAAGGTTGTTTCTCCTTCTTCTTGGAGACTTGCTTGCAGTTGCCAGACCGAGTGAGGGTTGTTCTCTCCTTGTAGGAGTTGTGCGAAGTTGAATTCGCTGAGCATGCGCACCTCACACCCACAAAATCCGACCTGGAGTCACATTGACATGTCGCTCTCCGAGTTGCGGTGTTCACCACGTAGGTGTACGTCTCCGGGCCCAGGCATGCGATGGAAGGCAGATATGCATCCAAATTGCAAATGGCGTAGCTGAGGACCTGAGCCATTCGGCTCGGGCTCTCGGGCTGGCCGGGCTGGCCGGGCGTGCCCCACCTGCTCCGGGTTTCGGCGCTCACTCGGAGGGCACAGCTTGGAAAAATCGGAGCTTTTGCTCAAGCCGCCTCAGCTAAAGAGATTGCGAATGGGCAAAGTCTGAGAAGGCAACTGGATGGCTGGGCAACTTAAAGCCTTCAAACATACCAAAATATAATTACCAAACATAGGCCAGACATATGCCACATCAGACTGAGCCCAGAACGGAGCGCCAAAAGCACCAGAATCGCCGTGAGTTGCGCCTTGTTCATGCGCTTGGCGCCGATGAACTCCTGACTGTAACGACAACTTGAGGCCTGCGGTTGCGGCTCTGTCGGTCCTGGATTGCTTTGAAGGTTTTGTCTGTGAGGCGTTGCGTCATCCTTTGGCAGTCGACCATGTCTTGGTATTGGTCCTGAAAACTGCGGAATTCTCAGCCACATGCTTTCCAATCCAATCTGACGATACATTGCACAATGCGCCACCGAGATCCTCAACCTACAAACAGCCGTCACCTACAAAATGGCAGTATTTATGTCTTGATGCTGCAGGAGGCAACTTGGACTTGGGCACTGCAAGCTGCTAGCAGGGATTGGGCCATGCGCTAACGGTATGCTGGTCGGGAAGCCTTGCTCGGTGAGGACGGCTTGCCGGGTGGATAGAAGGTTGGGCATGTTGGGCATGTTGGGCTTTAGTTTTGCTTTGTGCGTGTTATGCGGGAAATATGTGGCCACGTAAGCTGAAGGGAAATGAGTCCAAGGGAAGCCCTGGAGCGACTGACTCGGATGCTGGACAAGTGGCCTTCAAAATCCAGAGCGTGCTGAGCATGGAAAGAATTGCTCGGTCACCCTCCTCCTCAAGAAAATCAAGATGGTGCAAAAGCTGCAACTTCGAGTGAAACTCTGGCTGGAGTCTCCTCAAAATTCAACTGGGAGTAGAGACCATCCGGCCGCAACTCTGGGATCCGCTTCTTGATGGACTCTATGACTTCCTGCACTCCGTTTCGGGGAAGGACAAGAGTTGCATCAGAATGATAGAATCAGTAGAGGCGCTTCGTTGGAGAGCGCTTTGTCCATCACTTCATCCAAAAAGTTGGTGAAGTCCGTCTCCTGGCGACATGACCACTCTCTGTACAAAAGGGATCAAAAGGGATCAAAAGGGTGTAAAGAGATTGTGGCCTCGGAGGACTTGAAATTGTGCATCCGCCCAGATCCTGGCATGAGCAGCTCCTGGGAGGCCACATGCCCCAAAACTCCAAAACTCCCTGGACTTCGAGCTGAAAAAACACATCCGCACAGCTCACACTCGGCACACACTCGGCACATGGCACAGCCCTCCCCAGTGAAGCAGGCCAAGTCTCACTGAGCTGGGTGTTGCTCACCGACTCTTCGACCATTTCATCAGGGAGCAGCTCCCATGTGTCCTCCGAGGAGAACTGCTTCCTGGGATGGAGCAGCATGCCAGCCGAGAATTGCATCCACGCGTCTGCCTCTCTTCACACAAGCCAAGCGTCTGATACAGTGACAAAAGTCGCACCGCGTACCTTGGATCCAAACCGAAACCTTGTGACACCTTGAGCTAGTTGGACTAAGAACTCAGTATCAAAAGAGCTGCCGCATTCTGTTGAGCTAAGCTTCTCATGAACGGCCACTACGGCAGCAGGCGACTCTCGCACAGCCTTACAGAAACATTAAACATGTTGCCTGCTGGTCAAGCGGTGTTGGTGGCCATCGTGTCTGTGACAGGCCACTGACTCAATTGATGCAATATGCAAGCGTGGTTTGGCAAGCCAAATGCCCCATTGGCCGTGTCTGAGCTTCGTTGGTGGTTTGGGGCCTATTACTTGCATGCCCCCGGGGAAGCTCCGAAAACCTACGCTAAGGGCGCCTGCGCAAGCAAACAGTCATTTTGCACCTACGCCGAATGTTCAACGCCTACGCCTCAATCACTCAAGTACCAAAACTGCACTTCAGCTCCAGCTGGATGGATGGGGGCGCAGCTCCAGTTGGAAAATCGCAAAGTCAGTACATGTGCACGTGAAGCAAACGTTGGGAGCCCAGGAATTAAGATCACCTTTGTAGAAGTGAGAATCCTTCCTTGTGCTAGAACGGGTCTACGTATTCAAAATGCGCGGAGAGCCTTTTCGAATGCCTACCCGAAGACTGTAGAACAAACAGAAGGAAGGCGAACACATGCGACCTCCGTTATACTTAGCAAACTTGAACTATGTGTTGTTTTAAAAATGCCTGTGCGAGAAGGCTACCCAAGGGGTGACAGAACAGCATACGCGCAGAAGCCTACACAAGCCGACGCGCCCAAGCAGGATTGTCTCGCCCACTCCACGCAATTCCCTTTTTGTATAAATCCTGTCATTTGCAAAAAAACGCTGCTCACATGCTGAAACTTGGATTTGCCGCAGAACAAAATTCTGAGGGCAATTCAAGCAGTGAAACATAATTTATGCAGTGCACACAACAATGTTCCCAACGGATGCCTGACAGAACCTTTTCCTGAGTTCTCCCTTAGTCTGGCATTTGCATATCTATCAGTTATGTCTATGACAGTCCACAACCTGAGAAGCTGGCTTTCACGAAGCCCGAAACCGGTATCATCAATATTTTGGAGTATGCTCTGGCAGAGACAGCTGCCGAATGAGTCCTGAGCTGGCACATGCACTCGACACGGCAAGGCTGGACAGCCATCAGCTGAGTGGCATGTTGGCATATAGAGAAAGCTCCTTAGGCAGGCAAATGCCGCAGTCGCTTCTTGTTAGCCAGCCACAGCTGTTCACTTGCCTCTCCACAGCCCAAAGCTAGTGCAAGCCACGCCTCTGCTAGCCAAGACCCTGCCGGCAGGATTTCTCCTCCACTCTATTTGCTACAGCTTGAGTGACTCACGTGCAATCGCCCTACTTCCACCAGCCGGTGCGGGTGGATCGGTCCTGACTCCTCTTTTCGGCTGCTTAGAGAAGACCGGACGCTAACTACGCCTCCCTCCTCAGGCTGCCAAGCAAAGTGTGACGATCTGACGAAGTGAGCCCAACTAGACTTCTGCATTCCAAGCTTCCACCTCCTTCTTCACAAACCCTTTGCCATAATGCAGCAAGAACTTGCCACCCAGCGTGATATAGAGGCCTCGCAGAAAAAGGAAACAGGAACGGCGCGCTCAAAAAATTGGAGTTAAGAGAATAAGATTTCGTGAGTCAGGAAACGACCGTGAGTCAGGAAACGGTCCCGGCAACGACAGGAACAGCGCGCCGGGGTGCTCTCAAGAGTTTGGAGTCAAGTGAATAAGGTTTCGTGAGTCACGAAATAGTGGAGTCGGGAGGCGACAGGAACACCGCGTCGGGGAGGTGTGAAAACTTTGGAGTCAAGTGAATAAGGTTTCAGGAAACAACGGTGAGTCCCGAATCGACGAGAACAGCGCGGCGGGGTGGTGTTAGGGCCGTTGTTCGGCTTCCCCGCTACGTGATAAAGCCGTTGTTCGGCTTCGTGGTCCCTGTTGGTAACCGCGCGCTTTCTCCATTACTGCCTTTATTTGTTTCTAGATAGATATGGACGCTGAAAACCACAACCCTAACCCTAACAACCCTAAACCTGAGTCCTACAAACCTAAACCTAACCCGAAGAACCCTAAACCCAAACCCTTGAAACCTAAAAACCCTAAGCCCTAAACCGAAACCCTAAAAACACCTACCAAAGGGCATGCCCCAGTTCAGATAAAATCCCCTCAGTCAACCACTTCAACCATATTAACCAACAGGGGCACGCCACCTCAACCAATTTTACTACCTAAATCCCAAATTCCCAAAATCCCAAATATATTTTTCTAAAATCCCAAAATATACTTTCCAAAATCCCAAATTCCCAAAATATATTTTTCCAAAATCCCAAATCCCAAAATCCCCATAATTTCAAAGCATAATTCTTACAATGTTTTTTATTGTAAGGTTTATGGTGTAGGATGTAGGATGTAGGATTAGGAGGTTCTGAGGGTCACCGCCTCGCCCGTCGTGCCCGCCCGGCTTCGGGGACACCGACACCATCATTGAAGAGGCCGGAGATTTGGGGGCAGAGTGGGACGGCGGAGAAAATTGCTCAGAATGTTGCAGAATGTTCAACTTGAGCTTGGTGAGTTTTGAGCTGAATACCATGCTTGAACGGAGCACTTTTTGGCACAGGAGGTTTTTGCTCTCACTGAGCATTTCCCTTACCGACAATGGCTGTTCGTGTGAAAGTGGACATGTATTCCATCGTGGGTGCCACTCTTGCAATGAACCTACGAGATGTGGTGAAGGGTGCAAAAGAGTTGCTGGAACAAGCAACAGGAATAGACCATAAAACCATGGTCTTGAAATATGGCAAGCACAAGGGGGCGATGGTGACACTGGAGGATGAGGAACAGTTTAACGAGCTGGGGTGCTTCTACAACCCCTTCACTGGCAACTATACCATCAACATCATGCTCACGAGCCCTACCGTAGAGGCTTTGAAGGTTGTCAATCGGCTCAAGGCTCTTCAGGATGAGGTGGCGTTCAACGGCATGGATAAGATGGAGAAGGACGGCTTGACCATTACCTACCGTGGAATTTCTTTGACATGCCAAGGCGCTGAGCTTGATGACACAGCACCGGAAGAGCCCTCGTCATCCGCCCCAGCTTCTGCCCCTACACCTGTTGAGAAGAAGCCCGCCTCTTCGTCTACTGCCACACCTGCAGACCTTCAGGGTATGAAGCGGATGATGAAAGAGCTTCATGCAGAAAATATGAGCTACCGCATCAAGAGGAACACTAAGGACATCCGTGAGCTCTTGAAGAAGTGCCGAGACATGGAGATTGACATTGTGTTGTTGCGACCTTCTGGTGAGAAGTTCACTGTCAAAGGTTGCCCTTCATACTCAGTGTCCAAGTTCAAGCATCACTTGCATACTGAGTATGGCTTCCGCTACCACCACCAGCGCCTCATCCGGAACAACGCAGATGGCATGGCTGTTGAGCTCCAGAACACCCGCAAGCTCTTCAGCTACGGGGTGGAGAACGATGGCGACCAGATATACTTTGTGATGACCGGCGGTGAGGTTGTTGCCACCCCTCAGACGCCAGCTGTTGAGGTGTCATCTTCGTCAGAAGAGGATGAGATTGTGGGAACTCCTCCTATGTCAGATGATGATGCTGTCCAACTGCCTCGGCCGGGAGATTGCGACATGAGCCTTGTGTCCATCAAGGACTACGCAAGCAAGAGCGTGATGTTTCACGGCGGGATTGACCACAGAATGGACTTGAAAGGACTACTTGACTTCGTGATGGTGTTTGAAAGCATTGAAGATGAGCAGAAAGACCAGCTTTTTCAGCGACGGCCGTGGCAGTCCATACTCATGGTCGTTGACTGTGCAACAGTGCATGGACACTGCTGGCTTTGACGGTTTCTACCTGAAGGTGCGTGGGTTGAGTGGTGGGGCTCTTGTCCGTGGTCATCTTTCCAAGCAACAGATGCTTGACAGGTTCAAGAAGAAGAGCCGAGACTTTGTCAAGCAGTTGAAGGTCATTGAGGATGAGGACGATGAGGCAACCTACGATGCCTCCATTGTGCCACGGTTCATCCACGATTTCATGGAAGAGAAGCGCCAGCAGATTGCCAATGCTTCCTTCATGGCCTCTCAAGGCCGTTGCCCAATCATGATGGCGCTGAAATCTACTCCAGATGACAAGTTGCTGGCCGTTGAGACGCTCATGAAACAGAGGATGAGAGGAAAAGATGTCAGCGAACTCAGGGTGCTAAAGTCCATCAACCTCATGTTCCCAACAATGACGACCATTGAGCAGACCAAGTTGGGACTCACCCTCCTCCAGAAGGAATTGGCCACAATCCTTCTCATGATGTATGCCACTCGCTACAACGAAGAACATGTGGGAGAGTTGCGCTATTACCACGCTGGCTTTTTGAAGGACTTGGGTGAAGAGTTGGTCAAGCGCAAAGTTCGTCCCATGACCGAGCCTGAGCGTGGCTGTGTTCTGTCTTGAGCCACTGACATGTGGCATTTTCACTACTGGAGGAGGAAATGACCTGCCCACCATTTGGGAAGCACCCTGCCCACCATTTGGGAAGCACCCTGCCCACCATTTGGGAAGCACCCTGCCCACCATTTGGGAAGCACCCTGCCCACCATTTGGGAAGCACCCTGCCCACCATTTGGGAAGCACCCTGCCCACTATTTGGGCACCCTGCCCACCATGCCCACCATTTGGGAAGCACCCTGCCCGACATTTAAGGGACATGATTTTTCCTCCTCAACATCCTTGCCAACAAGGGGCTCATTTCAGTGCCAGACAGCGCATTGAATGTGGCCATTGCAACGAGCTTCTGTCTATCTTTGTTTCTGTCAGACGGAGTGAAAAGCGTTTTATAACATGATGCATTTTTGCCCAGCGGTTTGCAAATCCAGACATTTGGCATATGCTCAAACCAAATCCTGTGTTTTTTCATCACGCGACTTGTCTCCGCGCAGGTATCTTCATCATGGACTTTATCTACAAGACTTTCCTCTACTAGGTATCGGGAGGAGGTGGGAGGGGTTTTTTATATTTATATATAATATATAAGGGGGAAACTCTCGCCAATTTTTTGTTGCCCTGTTTGGCGATTGGCAAGAGTTTCTGGATATATCTATATATATTTTGGTGTTTTATTTATTTTATAAACTATGGATTATCCCCTTAACATTCACCATTTTCAAAATTTTTAATTTCATAAATTTTACCGTGTTGTCGTTGGATGAACCTAGAAATTTCAAGTTTGAACTCCAACCCCAACTCAAATTCCTTAATCCACCAAACTCGTCAAAATATCACAATTAATATCAGCATTTTTCAAGTCTAATGAGATGACATTAAAACCTAATGACTTTGCTATGGTTCCTACACTTCCAGTTCCACTAAATAATTCTAATAAATTCATATTGTTTATTAGAATGATTTAGATAATGTTTTAGACATATACATATTTATCATCTTCCTTAATAATCTTATAGTATTCTAATGTTTGTTCTTTTGGACTGTTGATTTGTCCCTTATTTAACATATCACAATATTTTTACGCTTCGTGTCATAATCACCGCTGGGTCTGCCTATCCCTTTCTTTTCAATTATCTTATCAATCTTTTCCTTCTCTTCATTGTTATCTTTTGGTTCGTTTGCCTTTGCATCAAGTTTCTGGTCAATAGTTTTTATCATCTCGTGCAACAGTTTAACATTTTTACTAACTGTCATTATGTTCCTTGATAGTTCAGCAATAGCATCATTCTCAACTTCAGACATTTCTATATATATTTATTTATATAATTATTTATTTAAATATTTATTTATGCGTTTTATTATACAGTTTACCTGAATAATCTAATGTTATATATGTAAATAAATTATATTCTAACAGTCTTTCACCAATTTTATTGTTCATTTTTATTAAACCTTCCTCGTCACCTGTAATTTCAAAAAAATTCAATATTTTGTCAAATCTATCCGGTTTAGTTATACCTTTCATAAAATATTTATCCTTGAACTTAGCATCAAACCAATAAAAATACTCTTCGCTCAATTGTTTAGCAAAGTTTTCATCACCATTGAATAGGTCTTTAATTTCTTCATCGTCAAAAGTTATAACTCTATGGTCTTCTCTATTCATAGTTGGCATTATGATTATACAAATTATTAGATATTTATTTATTTAATTATTTATTTATAAAATTGATTTGATGTAAAATCTACTCTTTAAATACTAACTTATGTCCCTGTTGAAACTAACATTAATCAAATGTTCGTTAGTTTCAATAACCATATCGCCTCCTGATTTTTTCTGGATATTAAAATCTTTGTCTGTTTTTTTAAAAGAAAACATACATGGGACACAACTAACCTTAACACCATCTTTTTTATCTACCGTCAATTCATTCTTAAAATTCATAACATGATTACATTTATCGCATTTTACAGCTTTACTTTCACCCTTTGATTTAACACTTTCCGTTGTTTTTTTCCGAGCTTCAATATCTGGCATTGGTCTTTCTTTGCTTTTACTCTTTTTCTTTCTTGGCATTTATATTAATATTTATTTTTTATTTTTGGTATATTGTATTCCTAATTTTATTAATTCTCATGTATAAAAGCATACTTTCTTACATCTGTTGTCAGTTATTATTACTTGTTCTATATTCTCTACTTCAGCTATTATATCAATATAATCTGAATAACTTCTATCCATATAAATAATAAGATAAATTATTCTAATTCATCTTATTATTTCATGCATAATAGAATATTGGTGGGGCACAGCACTTGGGTGTTCATTGCACACGCGAGCAAGACACAAAACTAATTATCTTCAATGCTTGTTGATTGAAGTTGATGAAAGAGCCTGTTCTACTACGATGGACACCATTCATATCATAGCAATGCTTTCATACAATAAATAATATTAAGTTATTTTCTAAATATCTTTAATATTATTTTATTCTGCCTGATGTAAAACCAATTGACGAAATCAAATATGACTTTAAGCAAAGCAAGCACGAGGTCGTCCCTAAATTGCCGATGAGAGCGATGATTGTAGGGCCGTCAGGCTCTGGAAAATCGATGCTACTTGTATCAATGATACTTGATATTTATAGAGGTGCATTTGAAAGAATTTTTATCTGGTCTCCATCAGTAAATTTGGATAGTATTTGGTTGCATGTTAAAAAAATACATAAGGAAGGATTGAAAGTAGATAATGATAAAGAACCGTGTTGGTGGGATGAGTTCAATGTTGAAGATTTAGAAAGAGTTATAGAAACGCAAAATAAAATAATTGAATACCAGAAAAAACAAGGAACGAAGAAATTATTTAATATTTTGGCAATTTTGGATGATGTATCTGATAATCCAGCAATAACAAGAAATAACAAATTGTTAAATTCTTTATTTTGTAGAGGTCGCCATAGTGGAATATCAACACTTGTCAGTCTTCAAAAATCATCAACTGTGCCACCAATTATTAGAGTAAATATAAGTCATTTGTGTTATTATAAAGTTAGAAACTACAAAGAGATAGAAATATTACAAGATGAATTATCAGCAATTGTTAGAAGCGATAATTTACACGAAAGCAAGAAATTAATTTATAAAATATATGAAACTGCCACTGATGAACCGCATAGTTTTTTATATATTAACCTTTTAGAAAAGAACCCAGATAAAATGTTTATGAAAAACTTTTCACAATATTTGAAAACAACTAATCAATAACATTAAATTTATTTTTAATGTTTTTGATTTAAATTAATGAAGCGTTGCATAAATTCAACGCAGGTAATTTATATATTAGTTTGTCCGATTTTTGACTTTCTAATTTTTCAATCCTTGCCACACATTCTTGAATAGATTTAATTATTAAAGTATCCGCTCTTGTTTTTTCATCTACTCTTAAATTCTTAATGTCTTCCATACTGTTATTTTCATCGTTTTTACTTTGACCAATACCCATTATATATTATTATTTAGATTGTTTTTTTCAATTCCTTAATTTCTTTTTCTAATTTTTCAACTTTATCTATCACTTCCAGTAAAGCTTTATGTAATAATATTGGAACTTTTGTATATTCAATACCTAAATATTCACGTTCGGTATGAACTACATTACTAATTTCTTTCGGAACTGCTTTTAATAAATCATCAGCAATATAACCTATATGGATTGCATCCTTATCGTCTCTATCTTTTCTTTTGAGTTTTTTAGGTTTGAATTTCTTAATCATACTAATACAATTACTTTTAAGTAAATCTACATCATATTTCAATCTTGCATCGGAATTATCTATTAGACTTCCATTTATGGTTACAGTTCCGGCAGTAATATCAATAGCATCACCTGAAGCATCTTGAATATCATTTACAAATAATGTTTTTGTATTAACAACTGTTACATTTTCATTAAAAGTCGATGGAGCATTATTTGTAAAACTTTCAGTATTTACTGTTGTTCCAAATGTCTTATCAATAGATAATAAAAAAGGAGGGGTAGTAGAACTATCAGCAACTCTAAACGCTGTATTTGATGTTCTAAATATTACATCAATTGTAGATAAACTAGTTCCATCGTAATAAGTTGATATTTCACTTGTTCCCATCTTTAGATCTGTTCCAGTAGTCATTGAAATATTATTCAAGAATGAAACCGTTGTTAAATCGAATGATTGAATGGTATTAGTTGCACAGTTACCAATGTACCACCATTAGGCGCTATATTATTGTTTTTTAATGTTTTTTCGCTTTTAATATAAATATCATCAGCAAACAAATTACCCATTACATCAACAGTGCTTGTATTAAAAGTCCATCCAGTAGAAATATTAACTGCTCCAACTATATTAGATTGAACAGCAGGGTCTCCACAAATAAATCTACTTGAAGAATTAGCATCACTATTCCTCATATCAAAAGATGAAAAAGTACTAACATATCTATATAATTCACAATTTGTATCAATTGTTAATTTACCATCAGTATCAATATTAACATTATCACAATTAACAGCAGCATTCGTATAAATGTTACCTAACACGTCAACAGGTTTATTAAAAATAGTTTTATTCACTAATCCATCACACATCATATATTGATTACTGGCATTAGTAATATCACCAACGCTAACAGCAACAAAATTAGGATGATGTATATAAAAACCTTCTGTTGCATCTGGTGTATATGTTTCTAAATATGGTTCTAGTCCATTTATTGAAGTATTGATATTATCAATTTTTGTTTTAATATCTGTTGAGAAATCATTATTTGTAAATAAATTTCCTTTCATATAAACAGCACCTTCAAAATATGATGTTCCGCGTGCTTGAGCAAAATTATACGAAGTATGAACATTACCGTTAATCGTAATTCTTGAAGCATTATTAGGCCTTCCAATAATGACATCTCCTGTGTTCCATCCTAGCCATAATCTATAAGGCGTAGCACCTGTTAGTCCTTGATAAGAGTCTAACTGGCATCCTCTTTTAAATTCGAGTCTTTGGTTACTAACTGCGTCCTGGATTCTAAATATTGGATTAGTATTATCTGTTAAACTAAGTATTAATGGAGAGTTTACTGTTTGTGCAGTTGTATTAACTTTGTCTAATTTTTGACTTATTACTGTATCTTGTGCGCTATCATTTGTAATTATTGAATTAATTGTATTTGTATTTCCCGTTATTAATCCACTTAATCCATCAAATTGTAAAACATAACGAGCATCTGAACCTGCTATATCTAAAATAGATGAACACGAAAATACACCCGATACTTGTAAATTACTTAATATTGTAGTATTATGATTTAATATTATTTTATCATTTTGAAAAGTTGAAGAAGTATTAATTTCTACATCACCAAAACCACGTTGATTTAAAAACATAGTTGAACCAGTCAAACTTCCATAAACATAACTATCAAAATAATTATTATACATTTCAAAGAAACTGTTATAATTTCCAAATTCTGCTATTTTGAAAGTTGCAGTAGTTGTTATATTATGTATTAATGTATTATTTAATACTGATGTGTTTAACTTTTCTGATAATAAATTATTAGTTGTTATTTTATTATAGTAATCTGAATCATTAAATGAACCTCCATTCTGTAAATCTAAAATTGCAGTAATATGTGAATTTACTGTGCTATTTAATCCTGTTATTAAATTAGAATTGCAACTAATATTATTAAAGTTAGATGTCATAGTAGAATTCAAATTATTCATTAAATGTGTATTTGATGAAATATTATTAAAATTTGTATTAATTAAATTAGTATTAGAACTAATAATATTAAAGTTAGCTGTCATAGTAGAATTCAAATTATTTATTAAATGTGTATTTGATGAAATATTATTAAAATTTGTATTTGAAGTTATTGTCAGATTACCTATTAAAAATGTATTTGGTGAAACATTAACTAAATTACTTGCTATTGTTGCTGTATTATTCATAATAAAATAAGCATTTGAACTAATATTCTTTGATAATACATTAACTTCTGTTTTGTTATATGATTGAGTTATATCATAAAAATTAGCGTCAACCTGTGCTTTTGTGTAAGTATCTACTTGGTCTGCTTTGTTGTTGAGTAAATCAATTATATCTGATTGATTAGCGTATATGTTTCTAATGTTTGTTACCCCGCTTGTAGAATTGATTTCGCTAATTGTGTGTGCTACAACATTTTCAAAGTTTGTTAAATTTATTGAAGGCATTATATATTAATAGTAGAAAATGATAATATTTATTTATTTTTAATATTATCATTTTTACTTATTCTTAATCTAAAATCTGCACTCCTGCGTCTCTAATGGATAATATTTGTTCTGATACTAATGTTATATATATCGTGTCTGGCATATTTGCTGATACCATATTTCCAACAGGTTTCACACGAATTAAAAGCTGTTGCCCTGCTTTTGTGTTAATTCCAGTATATGAACTATCGGGAACCTTTTCGAAATCCATAGCAAAGATAAACTTATCAACACGATAAGCAGAATATTCAATTGATAAATGATGTTGATGGAACAATGGTAAATTTAATGCTTTTCGTAAATAATAGAATGCTTGTGTTAATGAACGGCAAGGATACTCAGGATATAGTTTTGACCCTAATTGAAGTTGAAATTCTAAATCAAGGTCGTGATTGTAGTATCCGCTTTCTTGGTAGTTCAAATAATACATAGGATGATAGAAGTTGTTGTATTCTTTCATAACGTGAATATCACCTACTCCGCTTTTACTGAAAGAGATGAACGCGGCAACGAGTTTAGACACTGAACGAACAACAGTAGTGTTAATTGACGACGAACCATCAGGAACTTGATTAGATTGACAAATATAAGTATTATACGTAATAGGTAATTCTTTTGAATCGAGGAGGTGAGCAACATATTTATTATGGAGGTCGTTGTCCAAGCTTACCAAATCAGTTTGAAGGAATGCGTTACTAATTGAGAACTGCTCATTTGTATGAAGGCTTGAGTCTGCGTTGCCACTTGCTGGAAACCTCGACCCGCCCGCTGTAACAACACAATCAGTAAAATTTGAAACTAGTTCAAGTTCTAAAACAAGAGGACACGCTTTTAACGGAATATACTTAAATTGATTGAATAAACCAAGCATCGGTTTAAATCCTACAACCATTTTTCTGTTAAAGCCTGGAATTGTGTAAGCGTCATATGCAGGACCAATATGACCCGATGCAGGAACTGCACGACGTGTGTTTAAATCATCATCATATCTATAACCAAAACTCTGGGCGTCTTCATTGTCTCTTGCTCCTTTTGACATCATGCAACTCATCATGTGATGATTTCGGTTGTAATAATCAATGTCTTCAACAAGTTGATTACCAGCAATTAGTCTTGCTCTTCTAAAAAAGGAATAAGCAGGAGATAAAGGTCTTAATCGTTTATTGTCTGACGTGTCAGTGTTTTCAACAGTGAAATAAACCATTACACTCTGAGGGTCTAACCAACTATTATCTTCGGCATTTAACGCTCCCAGAAGGAAAAAACGAGACAGAACGCCTCTCATTTATATAACTTGCACCTTTATTTAATTTGAATGAGAGGTTGTCAATTAGAATATCTTCAGCACTAAAAGTTTCCATTACTATATATAATTTAATTTAGAAATAATTTAAACTAAATTAAATAATTTAGTGTAATCCTTTTGATTAGAATTATTATTTTTATATTTTCATTTTCTTTTTCTTAATCTTATCTTCAACTGGATTATTCCCTTTTTCTTTCTCCATTACTAATTCTCTAATTTCATCATATGAACTTTTCTTATACTTTTTATTTTCATTCTTAATCATATCATCTGTTGTTTCATTGTCATATTTCTTATGTTGTATCATAATAATAATATGAAAATAGTTTTGCGTTTTTTCTTTTTACTATTTCATCAAGGTCTGATTGAGTGTGATTACAATTGTTAGTGTTGTCATTGATGAGGACATAACCATTTATATATTTTGGTACAATCATATTATAAATTGAAGTAATCCAGTTATAATCAATATAGTCAGGTCTAACTCTGACACTCCTAATAATGAAACACCCGCACTGACATTTTACATGTGTTCGTTTATTATCTCTATTTAAATCCCTTAATCTTTCTACAAGTGTTAATGGTTTAAATTTTGTTTCACTTTCTGTCAAGTTTTCTTTTAACTGATTATACATATATAATACTATATAATTATTTATTTAATTATTTATTTATTTAATTAGTTAAAAAATTATAATATCTCATTTACTGGATAAATACTTCTTGAAACATCACGACCCGTGTCTCCGTATCCAGTTATGTAATCGTGGTTAGTAAATGGATTTAATGAACCAGTATAAACAGTTACAGCAGACCTATCTAAAATACTGACAGGGTCTAAGATACTTCTAAAATTAATGTAATCATCGGTAATGTTAGACCTTCGTGATATAAACGGCGCTCCATAAGTAGTTAAAGTTAATTCTCTTTCAGGGTAATCTTTTGTTATCTGTGCCCCTACACTTGAACCGAGACTATGTGTTATAAGATGTTTAACTTCATTGTTTTCATCCAATGCTGTTGATGTGTCTTTATATCGTTGTGAATATTTAGTCATTTTAAAGGGAAGTCCTACATCTGCCAGAATGTCATTAACAGCACCTCCAAACGTTCCTTTTCCAAATGTTCCGCTTACATACATTTTATCACCATCAATATAAAAACCTTTACCATTGCCATATGCTCTACTCAACCCTTGTGCATCAGTTAAATTTGAATTAGGATAATAACTATTTAATATTTTGTCAGTTTGTTTCATAACATTAGTTATTTTAGTTGTTTTCTTATAAGGTTGATAATGTTTAATTTTCCCATGCTTCATTTCATAAATTAACTTTTTATTATTAATCATATAAATAAAGATATAAATTAATTTCTCAATTAATTAATAATGCTTACATATAAGAAGGTCTATATTGACAGTGCTCATAGGATTAGTGGTACATCATCAAATTTCAAAGTTGAATTACCAGAAACATTACAAACAGATAATGGTGTTCATTGTTATATTCATGAAGTAACATTGCCTAACTCTTGGTATTCAATTCAGTCAGGATTAAATAATATATTATACTTTTATTCTTCTCCACTAGTTCCAGATGAAGATAATACTAATGTCCATTATTTAGCGTTACAATTGGACGAAGGAGTATATACTGGCACAGAACTAGCGACAGAATTAAAGTCAAAAATAAATGGTGTTGTAGATAATACTAATTTCTCAAATACTTATGAAGTTACTTACAGTGTAAAACTAATAAAATAACAATTTATTCAAACTATGCCGATAGAAAGTTCGCTGTATTAACTGATGAACAAATGAAACTAACATATGCAGATTATATATGGAATGGAAGTTTTAATGCTAATAACTTGCAATCTGTTAATGAAGTTTTAGGAAATTATCAAGTTGCAGTTTATCAATATAATAATCCTTATGTTTCTGGTTTCGTTAATCTTCAACCCATTATATTTATATTCATAACAATTGAAATATTTATATTCATTCTTCTCAATTGTCTAATTATAATCAAGTAAATTTAAGAACCGGCGATAGCACAGTTGTTAAGAAAGTACCAGTCACAGCACCACACGCGGGAATTGTCTTTGATTCGAATTAAACCCTCTTGATTACTTGGATGTATCAAATAGAAGCTTTAAACAATTAGATTTTTGGATTAGTAATTCATTAGGAAATGAAATTAATTTGAATGGGGTAAATGTATCCCTGTCATTATTGTTTGTGAAAAGCGATATTATTTAAATATATTCTTTAATTTTTCCATATAGAAAATATATAGAATATATTATATGTCAAGTATTGAGGTAGTAGATGTTAATAATGAAACTAAAACAGAAGAAGCACCTATTAATAATGAAGTTGTTGAACAAAATGAAACAGTTAATGAAGAACCAATGCCAGAAGAAGTTAAACCTGAAGAAGTCATTCCTGAACCAAAAGCGAAAGCAAAAGAATTACCAAGAACTAAAAAAGAAGTTGAATTAGTAGAATGTGAACAATGCTCTAAAAAGATGACATTGAAAAGTTTGAGACACTCACATCCTAAAAATTGTAAAGGGGCAAAAACCGAGATGCTCCCAGTCAATCCACAAAAGAATATTAGAAAGATACAACCAGAAGTAAAAGAAGAAATTAAGAATGAGATTAAACAAGAAGTGATTAAAGAAACTATTAAGAAACCCACGGCAACAGAACTATTAAGCCAACATTATGAAGAACTTAAACAAAAGAAAAAACAAGATAAACAAGAAAAAATAAACAAATTATCTTCATCAATGTTTTAAATAATAATCTAATTATATTATATATTAATCATGCTTATGAGAAGTCATAGAAATGTAGAATTTAAAAGGGCACCACAAGTTGAAAGAGTATATGATACTAATGACTTATGGGGCGTTGCTTCAAGAATGAATTATTTTAAACAAATGAAAGATAATATAGAAGCAAGACAAACACAAGGAGCATTGATAAAATACAGAAACGATTTAGCAGAAAGCAACAGAACGGAAAGTTATAGAAAGGAATTAGACAGAATAAGAAAAATATTGGAAAACTCACGCTCACCCGATGGAATACAAACAACAGAACAACTAAAAGCAAGAAAGAAACATTTAGAAGAAATGATTAAGAATATTTCAGATTAACTTATTTATTATTTAGATAAATAAATTATCTAAATAATACATATAATATGATTAAATCAATAAATAGATTGAATACAGTAGGACCAGTAAAAGTAGGTTCGTTAAAATCACAATTACATTTGAGACCTTCTTATGACGAGTTGTTAAAAGAAACATTAGTAGAAGATGAGAATAGACCATCAATTGAAAATGTGATAGACAGAAGGGCAACAAGATACAGATTAGATCAATATGGTAGTCAGTTTGATAATAAAGATGCTTTGGATATTCAAAAGAAAGAAGAATTGAGCAGAAGAGAAGAAGTTAAGAAGGAAGCATCGTCAGGTAGAGGAATATTTGATAAAACTGGTGACACATTCAAACAACAAATGACATTCGTAGACGAAAGGTTAATGAAAGTGAACAGACAGAAAGAAGAATTTGAAGAAAGAATGAGACTTATGTTTGGACAACACGATGAAATGGCAAGTGCTGTATCAAGACAATCAATACCAGAAGGTGTGAAAGTCCATTCAATGGCGTCAAATCAAGAAGAAGGAGAAGAAGAAGAACCAGAAGACGACCCTATTGTTGATGAAGAAGAGAAGAAAAAGGGTAAAGACGACGATGATGACCTAAGTAAAGTTGAAGATTTCATAGATGAAATCAGAGGAAATACACCCTTATATTTAGCAAATGTTCCAATGGAAATGAAACGCATCATTGATAAAAATATATAATGTCGGATTAATGAAAGATGATATATACATAGAATTCAACAACTTAATTAGCGAATTGATTGAAAGTGAAACCAACGTTAAAAAACAGGAAAACAAAACCAAATTGATAGAGTTTTACAAAAAACATGTATATAATAAGTATATGAAAGAAGAAAAGGCATCTTCATCGGGTCAAACACGTGATTAACAATAATTAATCTATAATATTTAATAATGAGTAATACTAAATATTATGGATTGAGAAGAAGGAAAACCTTTGATGAAATGCTTAAAGAAGCGATGACACACAGACTGATAATAACAACCATCCCAGAAAAACGGAGAGTAGATTTATTAATGAATGAAGTTGATTTTGACGAATTTGATTTAACGAATTATGGCATTAACAAGAAATATATGAGTTTAAACAATAATAAATATGATACTGATATGTTCCCGGTAATGACACTTGACAAAGCAACACAGTTTCCTATCAGAGAAGTCAAAGAAACACAAACAGACCTACCAAATGATAAAGAAACACAAACTGATGACATTGATTATACAGGTTTGATTTCAGACGGATTTTCAAAGAGTTTTAAAAGTAATCTTAAGAATAGGGCAGAGGCAGAAGCACAAGCATCCTTATTCAAACCTATTCAAGATGATGATGATGCTGATGAACCAGATGACGACGACGATGATGATAATGGAAACAAAAAGAAAAGTTTAAACCTGATTAGGATTATAGAATTTATGTTAAGGTCAGGTTTTAGTGTAGCAGACATAATAATACATATAACTTATCAAACTACATTAACTACTCTACAAATTACTGAATTGACAGCATACATTATAGGAAATTCACTAATTACAACTTTTGATATTACTAATGGTATTATGAATTGGTTAAGTAATAATACTGATGAAGAAGTTGAGTTAAACACTTCTCCCCCTGTTAGCGTTAATAGTTCTCCGCCTATCACTGTTAATAGTTCTTCAACACATACCGTTAATTCAACGTCGTCAGAAGAAAATGCTAATTACGAAATAGCACCGCCGACCGACATTCCTATTCCTACTGATGCTGAAACCGATGAAGAAGATAAGGATAAAGATAAGAATAAAGAAAAGCAAAATCTAAAATAAAAAAATATGAAAGACATAGAGTTAAAACCATCATGAAAATAAAATCATATTTTAAGATACTTACTCTAAAATACCATTTTTCAGGGGTAGAAACTAGGATCAAATTTGTATTTTCTGTTGTAGTCATTTTTAGGAGGTTGATTTACTGTTCCTTCCTCTTCCTTTTTTCTATGACACCTTTGTCGGTCAAGTGCCCTTTTTCTTTCAAGAAATTCAGGGTCTTCTACCTTTTTCTTCTTATAATATAATCTGGTGAATAACGCCATCTGTTCCTTAATCTCATCAATTGTCAAGTCATCAACATTTTTAGTGCTCATTTTTATCTTAATATATTATGGTAATATTTCTTTAAGTATATTAAGGCGACTAAAAGAGTAACACGAAAGACACTTAAGGACATATTAACTATTATTAATATAAAGACTAATTTATGACAAAAAAACGTATAGATACAAACATTCAAGACCTAAAAAACACAAGAGACAGGAAAAGGGGCAGTATTACCGCTCAAACCCTACAGAAAGTCAATACCATCATTGATTTTTATGAAGACCGCAAAATTGTTCAATTTGACACGGCAAACAAATTAATCAATGGCATCATTGCAACAAACGACAAGGAATTGAAGAAAGGACTGAAGCAATATGAAAAGGCAGTTGCCAAATACCAAAACATAGCACCCATAGGCGAGAGAATGAAACCAACAACTGAAAAGGCAGTCAGAGGCAAGAAACTAGCAACAATCAGGAGAAGAATTAATGAAAAAACACCCTTACGAAGAATTCAAAGGATGTATAGAGACAACATAACGAAGGACAGAAAAACGATTGTTATTAAATATATTCTTTTTACTAAAGACGAAGGACGTGCTACAAAATCCGGTTTTTTTAGATTGAATGGTATTAAATACTACCCGTTGCTATATCCTAACGTTAAAAGGGCAGGCAACGTAAAAGCACAGTGGGAGTTTATTACTAATGCTGTTAATGTTAAAATTACAAAGCATTTTGATAAACATAAGTTTCATAAACTGGTGGCAGTGATGAGAAGCGACCCAGCGTTTAAGAGTTTTACAGATGGCGAGGTTTATAACTACCTTGATTGCATCAAAATAGAAAGCGCCGACTTAGTTGATGAGGACGCAGTAGATTATGATATTTTTGATGATGAACTCACCGACGCTAAACATAACATAAGTATTCATCATAGATACATTCAAACCGAATTGAACCCTGACTGCTTAACATTGAAGGAAGCAATAAAAAAAGGTGAGCATATTGAAAATGAGTGCTGGATTAATACGTTGATGGAACACTACGCGGACACGCTGATGAGGCACAAAAGAACCAAAAAGAAGAATTTAACCAGAGAGAGGATATTAGAAATCATCAACAAAAGCGATGAAAACTTCAAAAAGCACGGTGCTTCAATCATGCAAATGGATGCTGTGTTTAAACAGTTTGACATCAAAGCAAGAATTTATGACATTGACAGCAAATTGATTTACAAGCATGATCCAAAAGACTTCTACAGCAAAAAAATGATTACTTTTAACGGTTTAGTAAAGAACAGTCATATTTACACATTGAACCACGACATGAAAAATCTTAAAGCAAACCCTAATGTAGAAGACGTCCATAAGCTTAAAATCCATAGCAATTATTACATCAGTAGCAGGGAGACACCCATCAAATATAAGATGATTGAAAATTTGGACGACATATTAAGACTCAATGAGGAAGATGAATACAAGTTGATATTGAAAGGCAATGATTTAGACAAGGCAGTTTTTGAACTCAAGCAGATAGGATATGAACCACAAATAGGATACACTGCAGGTAGGACAACTGAAGTCAAAATGGATTTTACGCATCAAATAGGAAAGAAGCAAAAGAAAGTTTATTATTCAATAGTAAACCAGAATTTTGACAGAGACAGAATTGATGAGGACATCGCAGTTGACGAAGAAGAGGTATATAATAACATCAGTGAAGAAATGTTTAAATTTAACAGAAAATTGTTGTGCGAAAACTACAAGAGTTATTATAATGAAGTTGATGTCCAGATTTTGGATCAATGCAGAACAATCGTAGCACACGGCATGATGAGAAGCAATGTAGGTAAGGAAGTAGAAATCGATGAAAGATGTAGCATTGACACATGTAAAGCATTTACACATCAAGGAAGCAAGATTAATTATATCCCGATTTTTAAAGAATTTGATGTGTGGAAACCTCACGATCACACTTGCGATTTCAACAGATTTAACAATTACACACTGTACTATGTTCAAGCAAATCAGGGCAACATCTTTTTTAACAAAAGATTAATCTGGTGTATGGTAAATACTTAAAAGAATTGGTTAAAAGAGGCGTTGTGATGAAAATACTATATTATAAAACACCGTCGCAAGTGTTGAAGGTAAAATACAAGAAAGCGATAAGCGAATTGTTTAAATCAAACATCAGTCCTGACGAGGAGCAAAACAACAAAATCAAGAAGACAATAGCAAATATTACTTTTGGACTAATGGAAAAATCATATAACAGAAAGTCAGTGAGTAGGATCTTTGACAATGTAGGACATGCTTTACATCATCAAAGAACCCATGGAGGCAGACTGTATGTTTTGGATGATGAAGAATATGAGTGTTTTAATAAATGGCAACTATTAAACGATGATGAGTGGAGTATTGAACTCTCCGAAGATGAGAGACCATACTTCCAACATGTAAATGGTAGTATGACATTTCCTGAATTTGGTATCGATTGCAAAGTTGAAGACGGCAAGACTTATTACAGCGAACGGGGTGAGAAATATAGGGAAACTGAAAAGATAAGTAAGACTGCCAAATATTATGTTGTTTGTCTTACCGACCAAAGAAAACTAATGAACGGATTTAGGTATATTAAAGAATTATTATTACAAGGTCATAATTTTAACATGTATGAAACTTTTGAAAAACTGAAAGCAAATAGTATTAAAGTTTATGCGGTGAAAACCGATGCCTTTCATATTGCAAAGAAAGATGTAAGGAAGGCAAAGAAGTTGTTAGATTTTCGTAATGATATTGGAGGTTGGAGAGTAGAAAATAATAAAGTCTATGAACTGGAAACTGATTACAATTGGAAATTTAATGAGTTAGTAAAAATACCAACTTTTCAGAATGAAACAATACCGATTGAAGATGAGTGGGATGTTGAAAGCATCTGTAATAAGATTATTGAAAAAAGAAGAGTTATGATTAGAGCAAAATTTGCTGGGAGCGGTAAAAGTTTTATAGGCAAGTATATGGAAAATTTAGGTCACAATACACTTTTTGTAGTGCCTCAAAATATGTTAAAACAAGAGATTGAATGCGAAGCGGTGACAGTAAATACATTCTTTAGTATTCCAGTTGATAAAGGGGATGACCTACCAAAGTTTGATTATTCAGATTTTGAATGTATAGTGTTTGATGAGATTTATATGTCCAGTCCTTACATATTGAACAAAATAAGGGTGTTTGCAAATAACAATCCTGACATCGTAATTATAGGTGCCGGTGATGTCAAGCAACTGCCACCGATTGAACCTTTCACTAATACTCAAAATGCAGGCGAATACATTGACAAATGTATTGACATTATTTTTAAATATAATATATTTTTAAAGATATGTAAGCGAGTAGGTGGTAAGGATACAGAAGAAGGAGAAAGAAACAGAAAGAAACTGAATGAAATCTATGATGACTTTTGGGTAAAAAAGATGGCAGTTGAAGACTGGATAATTAAGCATTTCAAATTTACTAAAGATGTTATGAATAGTGAAAACAACATAGCATATACAAATATTAGATGTGAGGCAGTATCCAATGAGATTAGAAAAAGATTAGGTAAAACATGCAAATATGAAATTGGAGAAATCTTAATATGCAGACTTTACAAAAAGGACAAGGAAGGAAAACTGAATGTTAATATTAGGTGGAAGGTTGTTAATAACGAAGGATACAAGATAACAATACAAGATATTAAGGATACAGAGAACATTAGAACACTTGACATTGATATTGTAGATAAGCATTTTAGATATGCCTACTGTGCTACCACTCATAGCAGACAGGGGACATCAATCAGTGATAATATGACCATTCACGAATGGAACAAAGATTATTTAGTTTGTAGGGAATGGTTGTGGACGAGTATCACACGAGCGAGGGATTTTAACAATGTCTATTTTTACAAGAACAAAGAGGGAGATGAAGATATGTTTAAGAGTTTGGTAATCAACTATTTTAAAAACAAAGTTGAAGGATATAAACAGCAAGATAGAGTAGCAAAAAGAGAAATAGACGAAGAGCAATACATTGACGAAAACTGGTGCTTAAAATACTTCAAATCCTGTTGCCAAAACTGCGGAATTAAATTTAATCTAGATACAAGAGGAGGAAAGATAAGTTCTAACTTCACTGCTCAACGTTGTGATAATGAGTTATGCCACACAGTTGAAAACTGCACCGCCTTCTGTGTCTATTGCAATTGCAGCGCGTCATGAATAATTTTGAAAATGAGTTTTTCAAAATTATTTTATTAACTTAATTAATGAGTTCAACACAAGAAATTATTAAGAGTGTATATTATGATAGAAGCGGTTATGGTTCAAAACAAACAACCCTCAAGGATGCTAAGCAAAAAGATAGTAGTATTACAATAAACGATATTAATGAATTCTTGAGTAAGAATGTAGAAGAAAAAAGAAAGATGAGAGGTGAAAATAGTTTTATTGCTCCGCATAGTTTCTGGGAATTTCAAGTTGACATGTTTTTCATTTCTAAAAACGATTTGGAAAATCAAACATTTAGAATTGGAATGATATGCATTGATATTTTTAGCAAATATATGCGTATCGTGCCAATTAAATCCAAGACACCGCCAGACATTTTAGCAGGAATGATGGAGAATATCAATAAGATGGGTGGCAAACCGAAATTAATTTATACCGACGAGGAAGGCAGTTTTTTTAATCAATCAGTATTAGATTATTTGAAGGAGGAGAAAATTGAATTACATAGAACTAGAGGTCATCCAGCATTTGCGGAGCGTGGAATTCAGACTTTTAAAGATCAACTGTTTAAACGAGTTGAAGCGGACAAGAAAAATGGAAAGCAGAATATCCAATGGACGGATTATATTTTTGAAATATTATTAACTTACAATAATAAGAATATTCATTCCGCAACTAAATTTACACCGAAGGACGCAAGAATGAAAAAGAATGAATTTGAAGTAAAAATGAATATTACAATGCAAGCAAAGAAAACTAGAATGTATCCAGAATTAGACGTAGGAAGTAATGTAAAAATAATGAGGAAGAAAGGCATAAGCGAAAAGGCACATACCAGTCATTGGCTAAACGAAGTATTTAAAGTAAAATCAATTGATAGTAAACTAGGACAATCTTACTTTCATTTGGAAGGAAAAACTAATCCTTATTTGAGACACGAATTATTGAAAGTTTAATATTAAACCAAATACAGTTAAAGAAAAAACGCCTTATAATACTAGTGAAATGTTGTTTAACTATAACAAGTGCGAATGCTGTAAATGCAAAATGAATCATTTGAGTTTAACCTTACATCATATACTACCGGCAAATGTATGTAATAAAATAAGTGAATATAATGTATATTGCAATCAATGCTGTATAACAAGAGACCTTGAAAAGTTTTTTGTTGAAGAACATAAGGATAAGGGATATACAAAGTTTCAATTACAATTAAAATTCTTTATGCGACACCAAGCAAGATTTCCTATACACTTTTACCAGAAGATTTCCAGAAAGTCATTTGAAAATGAAATTGATGAATTCTTTAGTAATATAGATTTAATTAGGAGGTTTGGAGGAATAAACGCAATTAAACCATATAAAGCATTTGTCAAAAATACCGTTATTTGTTTGAATGGATTGACTGGCATTTATTAGACAAAGATAAAATAAACGAAGTCTTGAACGAATTTAGAGCAACTAAATATAGTATATGGTATTACTACAACACTAAATATAAAGTATGTCTATTGTTGTATTTATTCTTTTGGGAATATATTTATTCAATAATAGGAAAAAACAATATCAAATATATAGACATTGGTGATATAGATGAATATGTAGATTACATATTTGAAGACATATTGCCTGACCATTATTTTAACCCATAAACCTTACAATAAAAAACATTGTAAGATTTATGATTTCAAAATGACTTGAAGAAATAATAACTTAATATATTATAGTGAAATGAGTGATGCAGTCGGTATCAATGCTAAAAATATATTGAAAAACAAGTTTATGAGTTATAAATGTAAAGACTGTGAAATGCTCAAATTACCAATTGAACGGGGTTTTGCAAATGGCGTTTATAATAATATTTGTCAATACGTGATATGCAATAATTGCAATAGAATTATAAAAAAATTGATGATATGAATAACAAAGATATTGATATTATACATAATGAAACTCTTGATGATGATTTAGAAATATTTGTGTTTATTGAAATGAATAATTTCTTAACTATAGAAGGGTTTGATCATTTATTAGAATGTGACGACGAAGGATATAATAATGAATTTATTTTTAAGTATTATTGTATGGTAAAAAGATTATACAATATGTCTTTTAATATTAAACGTTTAAACTATGTTGTATTGTTTAATTTTTTAAATGAGTTTTTAAATGATGAGTATAGAATTGACGAACTTAGATATAAAATAACACATGCAATTAGAACAATTGGGTTGTTTAGAACAACAATAGGAAGTAATATTTATAATGAAACAACGTGTGATAAAATAATAGAAAGACTTAAATTAATAATTTAGTTTTAGGCGAAATAGTCCTAAAGAAAAAACACCTTATACTAATAGTGAAGAAATGAGCGGTATTGAAATCAATAAGTATATTAATAAGAAATGCTATGACTGTTGCCACTTCAAAAAAGAAAATATGGAATTGTATAAATTAAATCTACATAATGGAATAATAAAAAATATTATTGATTATGCTTTGGGTGAAGAAGATTTATGTAAAATTTGTAGAAATTGGAGGTTTTATCAAGAATTAATCAAATGTACTTTAAGTATTAAAAGGTTTAATGAAAGAAATGTTGAAGATGACACTTTGATAGTTTTAACTGTGTATAAAAGACCACCTTATAGTTATGTTAGAATATTTGTGAAAATCAGTAAGAAAAATATGAAATGATTGAAGGTATATTATGGATGTTGACTAATCATAGTAGGGAAGGGTTTGATGTAAAAGAAGACATTAAAACATATATTGAAAGAAAAAAGTTTAATGTCAAAAATACAGTGAGAGATATTAATATTATTTTTAAAATGATGCATGAAAGAAGTAAGATATATATACAACTTAGTAGTCATCAATTAAATTATTATCCTGAACTTAAACTATAAATTAACCCATAAACCTTACAATAAAAAACATTGTAAGATTTATGTTTTGAAATTATGGGGATTTTGGGATTTGGGATTTTGGAAAAATATATTTTGGGAATTTGGGATTTTGGAAAAATATATTTTGGGATTTTAGAAAAATATATTTGGGATTTTGGGAATTTGGGATTTAGGTGGTAAAATTGGTTGAGGTGGCGTGCCCCTGTTGGTTAATATGGTTGAAGTGGTTGACTGAGGGGATTTTATCTGAACTGGGGCATGCCCTTTGGTAGGTAAAACACGCAAGGCTGTTCCTTGATCTGGGCCAAGACGATATCAAGGAACAATGCACGAAAGCCACCATCATGATATCCAGGAACAATGCATCAAGCGCGCGGCAGAGCGCAAAGCACGCAGTGCAAAGCTTGCATTCCCAGCATCACCGCAGGCACTGGCCACATCATGCCTGAATTACGATTCCTGATTCACGTTTCCGCGTTTCCTGACTCACGATCTTAATCCTAATCACTTTTGTTTCTTGACCTGCCTCAGGTTGTTTCTTGACTCGCCCCTGTCCATTTCCTGACTCATGTTTCCTGACACGGTCGCTTGTTTCTTGACCCGGTGTAGTCGTGTCTTGCCATCGCATCGGTCAAGCTGCGATGGGACCTCCAAAATCTGGGGTGGCGAAACCTGCATGCTTCTAGCTTTTCGTTCTGAAAGGCCTCAGGGGGTTTTGCATCTCCATTGAGGTTCGTCCGGAGATGTGTTACGCTTGTCTCAGCTGCTTGGCAAGTTCTGGTTTATTGACATTTTGGCCCTTTTCTTTTTCTTAGATATGCAAGTACGGTCCGTACTGCATTCTGAAATTATGCGATGGCCTGTCAAGTGGGGCTCTTGACCTGCAAAGCGTGCTCGGATTCCCCGTCAATACATGGGTTTCTCGAAGACGGCGTCATCTTTGTTGCAGTCTCGGAGTGTGTAAGTTGTTTGAGTCTGTTTGATTGATGTTGGCTCGGATGCTTTATGATGGGTGTATTTAGGCCTGGTGCCCTTTTTTTTCCGCAGAAAGATCCTCGAACGATTCACTCCGGAACCAATTGGGCAAGGCCCTGAGATAGATCAAATGTCAACATCTCAAGCGCAAACGTAAACATACTGCACCACTTTTGGGCTGAAGTCCAGCATGCCTGCGACTTTTACCCAACCAATGAATTGACATATCCCAGACAAGTGCAGGAGTGCCATGCTTTGGTGTCGGGCACTCACAGAGCGCAGCTTTGGAACCAACAAAACATCTGCACAAGCAGCAACAGGACACTGTAACAGGGCGCCACAATCGGGCGATTCTCAGATCACACTAGTTGCTGTCAGCGTCGCTCAGTGATCTGGAAGCATTGCACTTAAACACTTCGTGAAAGGGACGCCAAGAGGTTAAACACCTGAAGCACATGACACTATAACGGCATGCAGAAAAAGAATGAAGCTGGCAAAGCTGGGGGCAGGTTTCAAAATCCTGAGCAACCGTAACTCGAGCCGTGCTCGCTGTCAGATGCAAGCGAGTGTGAACTGGGGTGCCAGTTCGCTGAGCTGGCTACTTAGTTCATTGCTGGGCTAAGTCAAGTGAAATACTAACAACGAGAACTCAAAAGAGCACAAGTCACTTTCCTATTTCTTAATCACCGGTCTCTTGACTTTAGGAGCTGCAAATATTAATAAGACATAATGAAACACATATAAAAGCAAGCGGAACATGGTGAACATGAGTCATCCCCCACTCATAAGGGGTGGGGACCTGGAAAATGCATATATTCACTTTCGAGGCCCCCCGACTTCCACATTCGCGCTCTGGAAAATGGAGCATGGGGCAGCTTTAATGTCCGCATTTGCGCCAAGCAATGCCTCAAGCTCACGATCCCGAACACACGTGACTGTGCCTCTTTGTGTTTGGACGGTGTCTGTTTGGTGGTTGGTTGGTTGTTTCATTGGTCGGGACTCCGGGAGAGACATCTGAACCACCATTTCGGTTGACGAGCCAACGCGCCAGAGCAAATTGGCTCGCGTTTAAAAATTATGCGGGTGTGTTTGTGTATGTGCTGCGCAATAGACCTTGACAGACAAACAAGACGAATTAAAGCTTGAACCAAGAACGCTCGAAGAGCCTCCCATTGAGCTACTATGGTGAGACAGACACTCATTCCTGGGCGCAGATCTGCGGAACAGGTTCCCCGCACAAAACACACGCGCAAACACACTTGTCTGGCCAACATCTGGCGACAATCTGACTGATCCACGACCCAGCCGTGACCCGGCAAGCGTCACCCAGCTGCCATCCAGCCGCGATCCGATCGCGATCCAGTCGTCAGGCCGCGATCCGTGCGCGATCCGGCAGCCATCAGGCCGCGATCCAGCCAAGATAACATTGATTTCGTCGCCACGGATGTCTTGATGAAAACCTGCTTGCGCTGGCAAGAATCTGCTTCTGGCCGTGGGGCGTAAGAGCATTTGTCCAAAAGCACAGCGCCCGCGCAGCGAGGCAGATAGCACATGCTGAGGCAGGCGTGAACATGCCAGGCGCAGCAGTTAACAGGGCGCAGCGCGCGACATCCCGCAGCTTTCCGAGCTAGCGTCTCAAACACTGACTCTCCCGAAGACAAAACTAGCTCAAGCACGTGTTCCAGCCACTCCTCCTTGGTCTCGGCACCCGACTCGCGCAAGCAGCACTGTCGGGACTGGTTTTCGGAAGGAGAGAAGCGCGCGCAGCTGCATTTTTGAGAGGTTGCGTCCACGGTCAAGCAGTTTTCACATTGCCAAATCTAGTTCTCACACAGTTGAAAGCAAAATTCCACTGGACAGGAAAGCGACGGCACTTTTACACTCAGGCCCTGTCAGCGAGCTGACCAACTAGTTAGGCTGACAGCTATGTAGCTTGTAGTAAGCCTCAAAAAAAAGGAATCTAACAATACTCCCCTAACTGGACTCAACGGTGACAATTGCACAGTGTTCATGGTAGTTGACATTCAGGTGGGTGGGGCGGCGTCTTGTGCACTGATGCAGTCAACCTCAGGGAGAGAACCAGTGGCGGACATATCTGCGAGGATCTGCGGGGCATGTGCGGATGAAAGCATAGGATTGTCGCCAGCGTTTGACGGCCGTGTTAATCAGTTTCACTATGAAAAGCTAGCGAATTGAGACCCTGATCGTACACTTCGCCTCCACAATCCATGTCGCGCGGCTAAAACCCCTGCTATCCCCGCCAAAATAACCCCCCTTAAAGCCAGCCAAATCCCGGTCAAATCTCCCTCTAGAAGCCCGATCAAATCAGCCCTAGAAACCAGATCTAGAAACCAGCAATTTTCCTCGAAAACAAACACAACACTTCAAGTGGCCGGACGCATGAAGAAACTGTAGCCGGCGGCAAACGATCCACACAGGGCACGACATCTTATTTGCGACATCTTGTCAGCGATCGAGCCTACCAAGCACATACATTGAAGCTCGTCAGCACCTTATACATCATTACAATTTGCTGCACCCTCCCCCCCCATCGTTTGCCGTAAGGCCTACGCTATAAGTTGCATCACGTCGCAGGCTTCTTAATGTTTAGGGTACTGTGGAACTTTAGGGTTTGCTTTAAGACAGCGCTTGGGATGTGGGTTTAAGTTTGGGCTTCAGGTTGGGTTAAAGATTTGATTTCAGCTAGGGTGCTAGGGTTGGTGGTTTAGGGCGCCAGCCAACTTGCATTGGCTAAGCAAACAGGCATTTTGTTTGGGCCGCCGACAAACGATGAGCATTGGCCGAATAATCATACTCTCCAATCATATGTATACGTTAAACACGCTAACAGAACTTCTACTAGCGAGCTCGCTACAGAGTTCGCAAGTTTGCTGGCTTAGTTGGTCATCTAGATAGAGCTGGTTGGTGAGATGTAGCTGCAAGCTATCTACTGAGCTCATCAGTCAGCCAACTGATTGGTTAGCGCTTTTAGCTTGCCAGTCATCCAAAAGTAAAAGTCAGCAAGTGAACAGTTGCTTAGCTGGCTGGTAAAATTCAACTTAGCTAGACAGCAGCTAGCCAGCTCGGAAGACATCTAGCTAACCAGTTTGTTAGCTGCTTAGCCCTCCGGCCAAATTTCTGAAAATAAGAAAGTTGAGAAGTGAGCTGATTGCGGGCGTGTCTTGCCTGCCAGTCAGTTGGTCAAGAGGTCAGCTACTCATTCAGCAGCAAACTGAGCGCCCAAGCTAGTGCAAGAGGTTCAACGCTAGTCACTTAGTCTCTTAGCATCACTTCGCCGTGAGGGTCGCTTTGCTCCCGCCTTCTGCTTTTCGGCTGAAGCTGAAGACTTGTTCGCCCTGGACCACAGACACGGTGCGGAAGGCGGAGCTCAAGGGGCCCGAGATGCCGACCCGGTCCTGAGAGGGAGCCACTGCGATTTACTGCGAGAGCCAATTGGGAGAGCGAGCCATTGGGACAATTTGCGCGGCTTTGAAAGTTATTGGGAGTTGTTGGGAGTTATTGGGAGTTATTGGGAGGAATTGGAAAGAGACATTGGGAGGTTTGGGGACCATTGGGAGAGCCATTGGGAGCCATTGTAGAGCCATTGTAAAACCATTGGGAGCCATTCGGAGCCAGGAAAGGTGAAAAGAAACAAAGCCTCACGTCATCTCACAATCCAAAATGGTCCGCAAAGCCGACTTCTCACTCGGTACTCTAGACCCATGGCAGGCATGTTGTTCAGAACCCCCAACTTAAAATCAACAAGCCCTAATCCCATGTTTCCCCTTTTCCACCCTCTTCTCAAATATGCTTTCCTCTTCTTCTCTCTAAAAGTTTTCTTGGTTTCTTGTATTTTCTTGCTTCTCCAGGAGTCGTCCATGAGCATGGTGAAGAGCTGGTGCTTGGAGAGCTTCTCCCCGGTCTTCACCACGCGCAGCTCCTCCAGCAACGTGGACGGCAGGAACTTCAGCGCCATGGGCTCCTTCACGTCCAAAGGCGAGTCCGCGGAGCCCAACACGTCGTCCAACGACTCCAACATGCGCCTCAGCAACTCCGGGAAGAAAACACACGAAACAAACCAAACAAGAGAACAATTATGAAACATATTGAAACAATCTTCATGACATTGAGGCTGATTCGGGCTTAAGCAAGCGAAACCAGCCACGTCTCCTCACGGGCGCACTCACCGTGACAAGAGCAGTTTGGAAAAAGGTAGACAAGCTTGAAGAAGAGAGTCAGATCAGACAAACATGGGGTTTAAGAGAACACAGATCTGCGAAAATGTACTGAATGCAGCTATGCATAAATTGGGCCTTGTCAGCTTCTCTGGCGCCGATGTCTTGACCAGCCATCTTTGCAAATCTCTTCGCACCATGTCACGCTCCTGTGCGGGAACTTGCAAAACCCTTGGCAGGAGTCTGATCCCTGCGCGACTGCTTGGCAGTTCATTTTGGGCAGGTTCGCGTGCAGCATAGGCTTTCCATATCAAGGGCCATGCTTGCGGAGGACTAGCAGTGATGAGTCAAACTAGTGTCAGCCATGGGGCAGCTTTTCGTTTTGCTTGAAGCTTGGTCTGCTGCAGGCTTATGTGCCGCGCCATAGCTCATCTCACGGGTCCTTGGCTTTCTCCTTCATCATGTTCAAGGTCCCACCGATCTTCCCGATCTGGGCTCCCAGGAGAGGCAGGCAGGTGAGGATGATGATGATGATCATTGTCTGCTCCAGCTCGTTCTGCGCTTGGTAGGGCCATGGTGCTGGGGTGTACTCCGCGATGACCCAGTTGAAGCACATCCTCGAAACACGAGGACTTCACTGGGACAAACAGTAGCTTTGCAAAGTGGTGGCATGGTCCGGAGCCAAACATGGGGACAAAGACGACTGGTGGAAGCGAGCGGCATGTATTGAAGAAAGCCGCCATGTTCAAGTGCATTGTATCTATCTATCCAGTTTGCCCACTCGCGCAGCTGACCAATTCGGCCAACGTAGAAAATGGTGCATGCCAGTACATGGTTCACAGTGAGGACTTGCGCGATGCACTGGAGAATTATCAAGTACTGCGTGAGCTTGATGTTGCCCCGCGCTGCCAGCCGACTTTCAAATGCCGCAAGGATCTTAGGCAGCTAGTGGACTCAAAAGCTACTCACACACACACACACAAAAGAACACACAGCAAAATAAAATGCAGCGAATCTTGAACAAACGAATCAGCGGAGCCACCTTCCGCATCTTGGTCAAACGGATCAGCCGCAGCAAGCTGAAGATGCGGAAATCCTCCGGCAAGACTCGCCCGAGCAGCAGCAGGTCCAAGGTCACCAGTGAGGCCTCACGACGCGCGCGACGCGACCCCCCCAGGCCACATTGCCAAGGCCGCGGCATCAATTGGAAGCCTCCGACCTTGGATGTCGAGTCAAAGCGCTCGGGTCGCATTATGTCGCATTACGCATTGCATGCTGAGTTCTCGGCATACATAAGGCCGCAGGATTTGCAGCTTGTCCCTCAGCACTCCTTTTGCAAACCAAAGAGGGATGACCACATTGAAGAGAATATCGAAGATCCAAAAGGCGGGCGCCACCTGGAGAATCGGTCCCCAACCACCTCCTAAGATGCGCCACCCTGCCTGGAAGTAAAGGAGGAGGATACGTATGTCTGTATCTGGCCAGGCAAGAGTCACCGGGATGAGCATGGTGTCCGCAGCCACCAGAATCAAAGTCAAGATCTGCCAAGTGTAACTCCAATTGACGTTTTCCACATAGCCCTGAAGACCTTAGGTTTCCGCAAATGCGCTTGATCAGTCGCTCACGCTCTTGCCCAACCTTTCCAAGACCTTGGAACATCCTCCTGCTTCGGGGCTTAAGCTTATTGGGTGCAGCTCTGAGTCATGTGCCCAGCTCGTGCACGCTTGAATGCCTCATGGCAACGAGTCTGAAGATCTCAAGCTCAGACTTGAACCCAACGCCAAGCTCCAGTGCAGCCTCGCGTCTTGGCAGCTGTGGTCGTCTTGGTGCCTTTCATACCTGGGTGCACTCACCTTGTCTCTCAACAGCAAGAAACAAGAATGGCCCAGCAACACCACTACACCTGTCAGGCCCACCGGTTGACCAACCTATGCGACAGGTTTGTTCCAACCAGAAGAGAAACACTATGGCACTAACTCTCAAAAAGAACACACAACATATGTGCTGAGCATCCATAGAGATGATTGTACATCATCGTGGCATCTTGCTCGCTGACAACAAAGCTCTCACTCCAATCATCCAGCAGGCGCATGCCTCAGGGGCTTGGAAACTGGCCGTGTCTAGAGCCACAAAGGAGACAAAGGCGACGAGCCGACGAGCCTTTCTGTGGCGGAAAAGCGCTCTCCGAACGCTGTCGCTTGCCGAAGACAGTGTTGCGGCCCTTTGGAGCACGCGTCGTCATATTCGGCACTCCGTCCGCAGAAAGTTCAAACTTCTCCTAGCAGTCGCATCTTATGAACTCCCTTGTGGTATTGCTGAACCCATTCACCTGGCAAGTGGCAGTGTGCCCTTGGACACCTGCTTTGTCAGCCTTGGTTGTGCAAAACCGCTTACCAAATATCCGGATTGTGTAGCAAGAAGCAACTTGAACTGAGAGACTGCCATGGACTAAGAGGCAGTTCTGATGAGTTGCTTGAGACGTAATCCACTAGGGACCCGGTACGAAGCCTGCCTTCTGATTGGAACCGCCAGGTGAGATGCGGTTCGATCAAACGGGAGCCTGCGTGTCAATGGGAAGACTTTGAAAGAGTTCAAGTCATCGGTCTCAAACTCGATTTGATAGGTTTAGTCTGGCTGGCTGTTCTAATCCATTTCCACCAATTATAGTGGCTCATCTTGGCAGCCTTGAATTTCACAGCATAAGAGTCTGATTATTGGAACAGGCGAGGAGGTCCTCTCTCGGTCCCTTTGGGCTGCCAAGACCTCAGAATTGCATTTGCAAGTTGATGTAGGCGGCCAGCATCTCTTTGTCGACTGTGCAGACTGGCATCGCACAAACATAGAGCGAGCCAAATCGGTCCAAGCAGCCCGCAAGGCCAACGCGGTTTCTCCGCCGTGTCCAGAAGAGCCATTCAGAGAGCCATTGATATCTACTCCCAAGTCCTTCAGTGTGACAGTCATGGAAATAGATGGAAATGAAACCTCGGAATTTCCAGTCCTTGATGGCTGCAGCGATGCCCTCGTAGGCCGCAGAGAGTGCCTCAGCTGCGACTTTTCCTCTCTCACTCTCTTTCTCTTTTCGTTTCTCTTCTTTTGTTTGGCAGTCAATTTTTCTCCTTTTGTTTCTCCTTTATTTTATTTTCTCTTCCGAGTTTGGATGGAGTCCGGATGCCTCAAAGCTCTGGGCGAAGGCCTCCTGCTGGCGGTACAGCTTCTCCAGGCCATCGCCTCGCTTCGGGGATTTCAAACATTTCGCTTTCAACTTTGCAGACTTTCCATTCCTTTCATTCTCTTTCATCATCTTAGTTATCTTTCATCATTTTTCATTATCTTTTTGCATTGTCTTGCATTGTCTTTCATTCCTTTTTCACGCAACGGTTCTCACATGTTCTCACCGTTTCCTGTCTTCTGTCCCCCTGTCCGACTTCCGGGCCTCCCATGGGAGGCCGAGGGAGGCAAAGGCCCCCCGGGCGCAATTTCAGTGCCTCGCTCTAGGAAACAAACCCTGGATTGAGGAACCTTCTGGGCCTCAGTCTCCTTACGCTCGCTGGCTATGCGAAGGATTTCTCGGTTGGCGCGATCTAGTGCCACTGTGAGCCACGCGAGTCGGCAAACATCTCGAGTACTCTGAACTGACCAACCTCCATCTTCACATGAAGCAAACTGGAAGAAAGTCTTTTGACCAGCCGCATCTCCTGTACGCCGGTGTGTGGTGGTCTTTGAAGACGAAGCTGACATCACGGACCAAGTGGCCTTTCGACCAAAATCGGCCCTCGTGCCAGGCAGAGTATTTTGAGAACTTGCAAGACTACATGTCAGCAGCCGCTTTGAAGTCTCACTTAGTGATGCGGTGGCTGCACATGAATTCAATGGAAATTATTCATGAACTCGTACGACTCATACCTTGATGCGGCAATTCCATGCCCTCGCTCTCTCTCTCTCTCTCTCTCGCTGTGCGGAAAGCCCTGATTTGATCCAGCGAACACCTCAATTCACAGATGGGCGGCCAAAAGCCAACGAGAAACAGCAGGAACTTCCGCGGATTACCTGGAGCTGTGCAAAATGTCCAACCACAAAGTTCAAATCAGACTCAGCGGATCTCAGCGGCCCGCCATCCAAGTCCAAACGGCCTTGCGACAGTGGGCGAATTAGCAGTCAGTGGTGGCTCGGAAGACTATGCGCTACTCGCCAAGCGGAAGCCTCCACAACTCTACTCGCTGCAAAGGGTGCCTACGCTAGAACGAGCCGTGACCCAAGGGACGTTTGGCAGTTGCAGGTTGAAGATCACGCCTGTTTTTTGTGACTATAGTACTCAAGCAGAGAAGAAACGGAGCAATCTGCCAGCTGCGGCGTGAAGCCCTGAGGATCGACGCTCCTTTTCTTTAGCCAAACGCATGATGGTACACTCATTGTAGACAAGCCCTCCTACTAATTTCATGCCATGCGCGGACTACTAAGGAGTTCACACTGGCGTTGCCACGCCCCCGTGGGGCTGCGCACAAGCATTGGAGTCGCGCGGGGCTCGGCCAGTTGTCGTCGCGTGGGTCCTCCGGCAGCGTAGAAATCTCGTGCTGAACCTGAGGGCGCTTCAGCCTCCTCTACTGCGCACCTGCGCGACCGAGGCCAGACGTCCGAAGGACATCGTCGGGGAAATTGTCTTGGAATCTCTCATACATCCGTCCCTGTCAGAGTTGCCGGAGGAACTCTCGGGGCTGGCTTCGGCAGAGGAACTTTCAGAGTCGCGACGGTATACTCGGCGTAGGCCGCTTGCATGCTGAACGTGGGAGAGGGGATCGGGAACGGCGTGCCCAAAACTTGTCGCACAACTGCAGCCGAATATCCGGTGATACGGTTACGGATCAAGTTCCTCCAA
Organism: Effrenium voratum; assembly: GCA_963377175.1. NCBI lineage: Eukaryota > Dinophyceae > Suessiales > Symbiodiniaceae > Effrenium > Effrenium voratum. The sequence continues at coordinate 516,707 of CAUJNA010003453.1, read as the reverse complement.
GAGGTCCCAACGATCGAGATCCTGTGGATCCGGCGGCGCGGCCAAGCTCGGCAGGTCAAGATGCCAAAGCCTGCGCCGCTTGGCAGCGTTGGTCCGCCCAGGCCTTTTCCCACGCGGAGTCGGAGCCCAACCTGGGCCCTGACCCTTCGGCGGCTTGTGCGATTTCTCTTTCTATCTCTCATTCTCTCTTTATCCTTCTCTTTCTTTTTCCTTCACTTTCTTCCTCTCGTTCACTTTCTCTCTCTCTTTCTCTTGCTCTCCTTCTCTTTCTCTCTCTCTCTTCATCTTCCTCTTTCTCTCTCTCGCTCTCTTCGTTCTCTTCCTCTCTCTCTCTATATTGTTCTCTCTTTCTTTGTTTCTCTCTCTCTCTCTTTTTCTCTTTCTCGCCTCTCTCTGTCTTTCTCTGTCTGTTTCTCTTTCTCTTCTCCCTTCTCTTTCCCTCTTTCTCTCTTCTTCTCCCTTCTCTTTCTCTCTTTCTCTTTCTCTCTATCTCTCCTTCTCGCTCTCTCTCTCTCTCTCTTTCTCTCTTTTGCGTATTTTTCTCTCTTTCTCTCTCTTTCTCTCTCTCTCTCTCTCTCTTTCCGTCTTTTCCTCTTTTTCTCTTTCACTCTCTCTTTCTCTCTTTGCTTTTCCTTTGCTCCTTCTCTTTCCCTGTCTTGCTCTCTCTCTCTCTCTCTCTTTCCCTTTCTCTTTCTACTTCTCGTTTTCCCTTGCGAAAGCACTGCCTGACCTTGCGAAAGTGCTGCGCCTGCCACGCAATGCAAACCTTGCGAAACCTTCGTGTTTGCCATCACAGCGGGCCGTGCGCGCAGGCCGTGCCGAGAACGCTCCGAACCCGCGCCCGACAGGCATTGAGACAAAGGTGGTTAGCATTGACGCAAACCCGCCAAAACGCGCAAAGGGTGGTCGCTCTTTTCCGACGCATGCTTTCTCGCATGTTCCTTCTCTATCTGCGTACGCTATCTTTTCGCATTGGCCTTCTGATCTTCTGTAAGCTATCTACAAGATTTTCTTTTGCACGCGCTATCTGATCTTCTGAAGCTATCTATCTTAGTTTCTGTACTACGGAAGTTTGTCTAAACTTTGTATAATAACTCTGCTCCCACCTGCAGACAAACCCTCCTACTACATCACGCTGGCGTTGCCATCCCTGTATCACCTGCAAACTACGTGGCTGGATTACCAGAGAAGTCAACATTTAATGACCTGCCTGCTAGAAAGGGCATAGGTATTGAACATGCCCTGAACGCCAACGCAGATGCCTACGCCTGGCTCACGCGGAGCAGGAAGAAACAAACAAATCCTCAAAAACGCAGTTTTTTTTGAAAGACAGCATTAGCAGCCTACGCGAGCCTGCGCTTGCAAACAACTTCTGCATGCCCAGACCTGACGACGTGACGTCACCCGAGTCCCACCTGTTGAAGCCTCCGAAGTCATTGCCCAGCATGCCCGGGCCTGGCGGGCCGTGAGGCTGGCCCGCGAGGCTGGCCCGCGAGGCCGGCTGAGGTTTTTGCCACCTGAGTCTGTCCCGTCGGACTCTGTGCGTGTGGTCTCCACCGTGCCATCCGGCTTTCTCACCTTGGCAAATCCAGGAAGCCCAACATGTCCCTCTGCCCGGGGACCGCGCCGTTTTCTCAGTGACAGTAACCTTCTTGCCATTCACCATCCTCAGCACATCGTTTTGCAAGCCGATCGTTTGCAAGGCTCCGCCTGGTTGTCGTTGTAGTGCTGGTCATCATGCCTGAGGCACACACACACACATCAAAGACATCTCGCACGAGAATAAAATTTAGTCCACAAGGCCTCCGCCACCACCGCTCATTGAACTGAAGGAGCTGAACGAAGTGCCACCGCCTGAATCGAATGCCATGAAGACCCGATCATGTGAGATCCTTCTGAACTCTTTGACCTAGTCCTAGCATTTATACTGTCCCAGCCAAAGAGCTGACACCACCCTTGAAGAAGTCGTCATTGAAGGCCCCAAAGCCACCCATGCCGCCTGCTCGGGAGATCTCGGGAGAAGCTCCAAGAACTTCCGCTCTGAGCACCCCCGCCAAAGCTCGCGCCACCAGATCTCCCAGACCTCGTGCAATGAGTTGCTCCGTTTAAACATTTCAGGCAAACGCGCGGCCGCCTTTGCCCGTGCATGCCGTGCATGCCGTGCATGCCGTGCATGCCCTGCATGCCCTGCATGTCGGCAAACATCCTTCAGGCATGTCGATTGCCAAGCTCTGCGGATTTGCATTGACATCTTACTCTGGGGCAAAGCAACCAGAGAAACCTACCCAATAAAAGGAGCGACCAACCTGCCAATGTACGCCCAAAAAGGAGGCTTAGGGGTGGGCCTATGGCTCACCAGGAACAGAAGCATGCATCTGCTGTTCTCGCTTTTCTCGCTGCCACTTGGTTGGCAGCCCTCAGGAGTGGAACCAACAGTTCCTGCTCACCCTTCATCTCTGCCAAACATGCCGGCAACACATTCTCGTTTTGGAAACACAAGGAGACAAGGTTTGTCAAATGAGTCCATGGGCTCTTGTTTCATACCTGGAAACTCCTTCCGGCCAAAATTTCAGCTGAGGACTCAAAAAGGCGCCTTTCTGCGTCCTCCGGCAGAAATCGGGATCTCCCAAAAATCGTGCGGCGTTGTTTCTTTTCCGGCGGCGTTTTTCATAGGCGGCCTCAAAGAGCATTGCGCCCACAACCTTTGCTTTGACTCATGAGCATGCACCAATGTGACAAGCGTTGATTGTGCAAACTGCCTTTGTCTCATTATATTGCATATACGCAACAAACAAAGCAGCCTTTTGCGAATTGCTGCCACCGCATTACCTGCGCGTGCCCAGCGCCAATCTGCTTCAATCAGGGCGTGACGCAGTCCGGGTGTATGAATTATGTTTGTTCCCGATGCGTATGGCGAGGACGGAGCGTTCTTTGTCTCCTCTGCTTCTGGCTTCAAAGGGGCTGGCCCCAAAGAGTAGAAATTAGTTTTCGCCTGAGTCGGCTTTGTGTTTTGTTGATGTTTCGCTCTACGTGGCTACGGCGGAAACACGCGGGATTACGGCGGGCTTGTTTCAGTTTATGACGTGCTTGTTTGCTTGCTGGTGGTGATTTTCGGAGCTGCCGGCGATTTGTTCTACTTGCCGCTGAAACTCCTGCTGAACGCACAACGGCTAAAATATTGGTCGGACGGAGGTTCCAGGTATGCTCACTTTCCGCAAACAAGAGATAGAGCATCGTTTCGCCTGTGATGGCGCATGTCAAAAACGCTATCTCCAAGCGCCAGCGTCTCCGCCCCAAGTCTCCTGTCCATCTCTGCAAAGGGGTCGCGCCCGCCAAAGAACTGGCCACAGAGTCTTCTTTTTAGCTTGCCCATCGAGTGTGCCCAAAAGCCAAACGTTTAACTGTCAACAAAACACTTTTCTTAGCAGTATGGCAATCAACAACAAACTATTCACTCGGGGGCCAGGTGAACAGGGTGTTTGGGGGCCAAAGAGGAGGCGAAAGGATGAAAGGGCCACGAGAGGGGACAATACCGAAAGCCAAGCGAAGGTCCAAAGGCCAAAGGCATTAGCACAGAATTTATGAAGGCCAAAGGACCAGGGGACCGAAGGACCGAAGGACCGAAGGAGGAAAGGGACCGGGATCAAAACACATCGAGGGCCAAGGGTCCATGAAACAAGGGGACCAAAGGATGGCTGGTCTGTGTTTTTTGTTTCAGTTTTGGGTCGGCTTTAGGGGGAGGTTCAGGGTGGGTTCGTGGTGGGTTGAGGGTCTGTGCAAGTTTAGGGCAGGTTTAGGTTTTGGGATTTGGGCAGGTGTTGGTGGTTTAGGGTGCGTTTCGCGCGAGTTGTAGGTTCAGGGTGGCAAAGGGTCGTTGGGGCGGGTTTATGGGCGCAGCCCCCCCCCCAGAAAACAAACAAGTTACTGCATTTGCAAGCAACACACACTGGTTTGCACCAGCACTGTGAAGGGTTTGCTTCGGGTTTGTTAAGGGCTAGCTGAGGGCGGGGTTTAGGACTGGATGGTTATAGGGTTTGTCTGGTTTTATTCTTGGGTTGGATTAGGGTGGGTTTGAGGGTTGGCTTGGGGTGGTTGGGAAACATATCTAAAAAGCAGCGGGGGGTGGGGGTGGGGCGGCAGCCCCCCCCCCCAATGATGCTCGGAACAGTGATGCTGCATGCCACTGCCCAGCCCAATAAACAAGCAGGCAGGCAAACAGCGAGACAACCAACCAGCCAACAACACTTCCCAAGTGAACAAATATAAGACCAAACGAAGGAAGGGCTGATGGGACCAAAGGACAAAAGGGCCAACTGACCCACGGACGGACTAAAGGCCCGGGGGAACAAAAACCCAACCATCGGACCAAAGACAAAAAAGGCCCGGGGGAGCAATGGACCGGGGGCCCGACCAAGGGACCAAAAGGTCTGCAGTCCAAAGGACAAAAGGACCAAATGACCAACAGACCAAAGGACCAACAGCCCGGGGGACCAAGAGACCATGCATGCAATACAAGGGGAGTATGTAGTAACGTTGTCTTGTTTGCTAGACTAGCTTTTTCTTGATTCCGAAAAGCTTCTTGTTGATTGCTGAAAAACTTCTTTTTGGATGGTAATCCCCGCCCAGCCTGTTCGAAGATATTGAATGCGGCGTCCATGCCACCTGACCGAGTTAGTGACTCAGCTCTCATGGCCTACTTCGGGGCCCAGCCGGCGCGTGCGCCCGCGAAGCTAGGACCTCCGGATACAGCCTCGCGATTGGCTTGCACAAATTGCACAAATTGAAAACGCGCTTGCTCAAACTCAACTCAAAAGCACCTCCTTGCCGCCACGGTCGTAAAGCGCTCGCTTCTCCGGGCTCGAAAGCACCTCGTATGCCTCACCACTCGGTGCGACGCACCCATGCACTGCTCATGTCTTGAAGCGACATCGCCTCGGCCACGGCTTTGAACTTTTGCTCGGCTGCTACCTGGTGAACGTGGATCAGGGAGGGTGCACCAGACTAGGCCTGCCTTGTTGTCAGGGTTCTTGTCCGGATGCCACTTCAGCGCTTCCTACACTCATGGAAAATTGTGAAAGTGTACGAATGCTTCGAGAGGTGCATGTCGTCATGTCGTCACGTGGCCTTCCGGTAGGCCTTCTTGATTTCCGCTTCACTGGCATCCGGTCCGACCTGGCAACTTGAGGACTGTGAGGACTCTGAGGACTGTGAGGACTGTGAGGACTTCTTCGAGGACAGAACCCCCAACACCGCGTAGTAGTCCCCGGAAGACATCCTGAGGGCGACAGCATCAGCATCGACCTGAATCTGACTGCCTGTGGCCCTGGCTTGGAGCTATGCCACAAAGCTAATTAGTCTCTTGGCAAAATGGGAAAGAACAAACGGACATAAATCGACTACTTAATGTGTTTTTGCTCTTTTGCTCCATGTCTGTGGACCTAACAGGGCCTTTTTGACTTACCTGCCTTCTGTCCTCGTTTGAGCCTGATCTGCAATGCGTTGAACAACTCTGCAAGGCGCTTGCATTGCGGCATGAGAGCACACCACTCTGGTTTCTACATGCAAAGCGTGTCAGCCACATGCAGGTTGAATTCCAGGAAGGTTGTTTCCTGCGCATGGCGAAGATTGACCAAGAGATATCAAGGCAAACACCTAGGGATGATTTTTCAAACGCATCGCGCAAGGTCGGATTTTCGCAGCCCCTCGGGCTTGCGGGCTCTGGCCTTCTGGTCTTGGCCCTTTGCCAGAAAAGCAAGGCGGCCGCCGGCCGCAATCTTCCCAGTTTGGCTCTTCCTCAGCGGCCTTCAGCTGGACACTCGCAGTTGCAGAATTGCCAAGAACATGGCCTGCCGTTGACCATGACAGGATTGCTGCTTAGGTTTTCAACCTGGTCAGGATCGCGGTTCCATTCTTTTCCTACGGTTCGCAACTGCCTTCACTGCGGAACTGCCTTGAACGGTGCATCTGACGAAGCTTTTCTTTTCGACTGATCTACGTCCACAGGTCGAAACGTCCATGCATCAGGTGTGCCTGGGCCAAAACCCTTGGGCTTGGTGCCAGTTCCTTTGGAAGGCACAGCCCGGCCAACTGCATGCTACATGGCTACGTGGGTGCTACGTGGGTGCTACATGCTACATAGTGCAAAGCGAGGTGAGGCTAGGAGTTGTAATCCACCACCAGAGCCTCTGGGTTTTCGGCCCTCACAATCTTGTACCAGGTGTGCGTGTACTTCCGCATGTCAAAATATGACGCCAGCATGTACTGAATCTCCACCACCAACTCCATGGGCTCATCTTTCATGGTGCTGGAACTTAAATGACCTTTGGCTGCATCGCAGCAGTGCATGTAGTACGTGAGCTCCTCATCGAAGCCAGCCTCATCGACGTAGCCCATGTTCAAGAAGGTGTCCACCAGCAGCTTCCTGAGTCCAGTGTTATTTTCAAGTGGACCACGTGGCCCTGGCAAACACTAACCCGACATGTGTTGAGCTTTGTGCAGTCATCTTCACTCCTCACCTACCTGGCCTTTTCTTCAAGAAACCCCTGCAACTGAGGGCGTGTCCGGAACTTGTCCCAGGCTGCACGCGTCTTGCCAGCAGTCTCTGTGTCCCCACCCAGCTGTCCCCAAGTGAGACCAGGGCTGAAGTGGTAGTTGGCCAAAATGTTCCTGTAGCCCTTGGTCTCCGTCATCGCATCGAAGCCGGGGTCGTAGCCATTCTTCACTCGGACCGGGTGCCCAAAGACCTTCTGTGCCTTGTCAAAGGCGGCGCGCAGCTGCTCGGGCTCCTCAAAGATCCAAGCCACTCGGTTGGTGTCGATGTTCTCCGCGGCCCGAGGAGACTTGGCCTTGGCGTGGTCCGTGTCCAGCTTGGCCCACATGCGCATGAAGCCCTTGGGCGGCGGGGCACGCGCCGTGCCGCCAACGGATTCGCAGATCTCCCGGGCTGTGTCCTGGAACAAGTGGTCCACCGCGTGCACTGCAGTGAGCAACAGCACGATGAAAGACGTCTGCTTCTTTCGCTCGTGCTCCTCCTCTGCGTCCTCCTTCTCTTGAGCATCCATCCGGCGCAGCTCCTTCTCCTGCAGCTCCTTCAGACCGAAGAATCCCTCCGGCGGAGTGATGTAGTGGTCCTGGCGTGGCCGCACAGCGACCTGCACAGCGCCCTCGCCCACCAGCCCCAACTCCTGGCCCAACTTCCTCTCCCGGTACTGCTCCTCGTACTTCTTGCCGATGACGTCCAGCTTCTTCACCGCCAAGCTCTTGAGCTCCACGAAGCCCCGCTCCGTCTCATCCCCGGGGTCTGGCCAAAGCCGCCAGTTGCCGATGAGCCACTTCACCGGCAGCGCGTACGACTTCTCGTGGGCCTCGCTGATCTTCAGCATCGCGTCCTTCAGCCAGCGCAGCGCCTTGTCCCGGTCCGCGCCCGGGGGCGCCTCCCCGTCCACGTCCCGCCGACCACCCGCGTGGTTCTGCAAATACAGCAGCACGTGCTTGTGGTCACCCGCCCGCTTAGGGTTGGGTGGCTTCAAGCTCTTCATCCGCTCTGCAGCGTCTTGTGCGGAGCCCTCTCGGGCAGGCATCAGCTTTGTCCACACCGCACTCCTGCTAGCCTGGCTCAAGGTGTAAAGCTCCTTCGCATCAAGAGACTCATCATCTCCATCATCCTCGCCCTCTTCAGCCTCATCCCCCTCTTCGCCCTCGTCACACTCGTCGCACTCATCTTCTTCTGCATCCTCACCTTCCTCGCCTTCATCTTCACCCTCTTCATCTTCATCCTCACCTTCGTCTTCATCTCCCTCTTTGTCGTCTTCGCCCTCGGCTTCTTCGTCCTTCTCACTCTTGGCGTTGCTCTTGGCGTTGCTCTTGGCCATGCCCTTGGCAGTGGCCTTAGCAGCCTTAGTGGCCTTTTCAGGGTCTTTGGCAGTGTCCTCGGCAGTGTCCTTGGCAGCGCCTTTGGCGCTTGCGGCCTTGCCCTTGACCTTCGGTGTGAGCCGTTGCTCAGCAGCTTCTAGCTTGGATGCATCCTCCGGGGTCAGCTGGGTCCCGAAAAGCCACGCGCCGAACTCCGTCAGAACCACCTGACAGGCTCTGAAAGGGTTGTAATCTTCCTTCCGAAGTATCATCCGGCAACCTGTTTCCCATTGACCTTTGCCAAAACGCATTGTGAGAGTTTCGGAAGACGTGTTCGGACATGCCGCGACATGCCGGTGAACAGAAAGATCAACTTAATGCCCCTCAAAGCTTCCGAGTTCGCGTGCGCACAGCCTGCGCTCATTTTCGATCTGGTGGATTCGGCGCCTTTCTTTCGCTTCTCGGCTTTTTCGGCTGTCGCTGGCCTTGCCGTCGTTGTTGGAGTCCATGGCCTTCAGCAGCGCACGGATCTGGCAGTCCTCCCACTCCGCGGCGGAGCCGGCGAGGCCCCGCATCAGGGCACCCAGCTCTGTGAAGTCGATGACGCCATCCCCATTCGCGTCGTATCGCTGGAAGGCCTCAGCTGATTTCACTGAGATCCCTCAGCCAGCCTTTTGGGACCATCTTCGGCCCTTCCAACCAAGGAGTCTTGTAGGACAGGACCCTAGGAATAAGAACATACTGGATGCCAATTTGGAAATTATGTGGGATTGGCTCATGACTCAGGCTATTGGAGAGGAACTCTGTGTAAGGAGCAAATCAGGCAGGCCGCGCCCAAAATGGACTGTACCTTGTCAACGGTCTCATCAGCCTGGGCGAAAAGGCCAACGGGGCTCCTTTGCTCGAATGTGCTTCATGTGAAGGCTTTGCTCAGTCCCAGCCTCGTCCATGGGACGTCATGAAAATTCCGCCCAGTCTGATCCGGAAAAAGCTGCAAGCCATGGTGGGTGAGATCTGTACGCATCATGCCATACAAGTCAATCCGACGCGGACAAGCATTGGACCGGTGGCGCCTGCAAACAAAGTTCCGCCTGGCAAAGACATACCTGCCAATATGACTGGCACAGTCATGCATGCTTGCACCAATGCCTGCCTTCAGGTGCGTTCGGGATATGAATGTCAGCCAGCTGAGGTTTGCCTGACCCAGGTGGCATGCCAGGCATGCCACTGAACAGACAAGACACACTTTGCCTGCAAAAGCTTGTCGAAGAGAGCGATCTGATGCTGACGTCCCACCTGGCATCTCACACTGCCCAGCCACACGGGCAGAATGAGCCGTCCTCCATGGTGCGTCCACAGGCCAAGACAATCATCTTCGCCTGCGACATAGACCCACAAGGGACCCGTACTGCGCCGAAGCTCTGGCGATCTCTGGAGACACTCGTTTTCCACTGACATCCATAATTTGATGCTCATTCTTCATGTCCCATCCTCCTGTGGCAGCTGCTGGACATCCGTGCCTCCAGACTCAAGCAAACGGCCCGTACGGCCCGTGGCCCGGGCAGCCCTGCTGCTTAGTCTGCGGCAAATTGACTTCACGCAGTGGAGGGCAGCGACTGACGGGCGATGGGCGTCAAGGAGGCTGCATGCGAATTCAAGGCCTCCTGGTCGCTGTCGGCACCTACCAGTTTGAAGTGCAACACTGACAAGCCTTCAGAACTTCAGATCTGTAAGCGCCACACGGAGCTGCTATAGGGCGCTCAGGGGCTCGAAGCCGTACGCAAAGCACGATGGCCGGATCTGAGTGCAGGCTGTGAAGGTTGTTCAAAGTAGCTAGCGCACTGCCTGAGCTTCCTAAGCTGAGGAATGTATTGTCATGAATGGGCATCATAGAACCTGTGGTGCAGGCAATCACTGCACATCTGTAGGCGATGTAAGCCTTGCTGCAGTGGGACACCATTCGCGAGCATCGGGTTCCTCGCTTGGTCATCCAAAGGGCCAAGGCTCGCAAATCTCAGGAATCCGGCGCAGACAGCTTGCTAATACTGGGCGTTGGCCTGAAGCAAGATGCGATACATAGATTCATTCGATTCAACCCAACACTTCACCCGCCGGCTCGTCTCGGCTGGCCTCATGCAAATTTTGAAGTGTGTCCTCGATATCATTCCCAAAGACTCCTCAAACGCGCAGGGATGTGCCGAGATGAACGTTGCTTTGACATCTCGCAGTGGGCTCAAAATAGCATACCCACAACTCCCAGTTTGTAGGAACGACAACAATATCTGTGGTCCCTGGGTCCTGCAGTTTGAGCCACAATCGCTGTTGCAGTCAATTTGCATTCGGTTTCCCTTGCCATCCCCTACCGTCCTTTTCTACTAGGCGCTCAAAGAACTCCGGCTGGTGCTGCCTGCCTCATTACAAGTTTCATGCAGACTCGACTTGCAAAGTCTCTGAGGCCCAAACCCACACATGCCTCCTGGCAATCCGCCTCACACTGCAAGTTGCATTGCCCTGCAGATAATTGCTGCGTTGCTTTTTCGTTTTCTGTGAGCAGCAAAGCACCCTGTAAATCAATGTGCGTTTTCACCAGCACTTCCACCAAGGCAGATCTCTGCTCAGCTCCATTTGCAAGACTACGCGTCTGCCAGCGGTCACAGGGGTTATCCAGTGATAACAGCCTTGGGCAACCGATCCAGCGTAGGAATGCGCGGAATCCACGGCCCGTGCAGGCAAGGGACGGTCACCATAGAAGAACACCGCGTCGCCAAGCCCAAGCCTCACAAAGCGATCTCCGGCATCACCTTCAAAGTAGTTTGTGCCTCCTCGCAGTTGGATGGAGATCAATCGCACATCAAGTACATGGGCGGCTGATGGCGGCTGGCCTTGAAAGTCGCGGGGATCAGATAGCAATGCCACAGCTGTCACTTGGGACTCGTTGTCCCTGTGCTTGCTAATGGTTCCGGGTTCTCCAAGTCTCTTCACATCATACCTGAGTTGGCTACGTGTCCAGGCTTTGTACCAACCTCAAAATGCCTGCTCAATTCACCTGGCACAGAAACGCTACCCGGCTTGTCGAGAGGCGCAATGTATTCAATTTCTGGAAACAGCACGCGGTGCTCGCGGATGCCATGCCAAAGCCTGGTGTCCAATGCCTGGCGATGCACATGGCTAGCCACATGCTTGGTCAAACAAACAGGCTCGCGCACCCAGGCGGTGTCCATGAGGCGGTCGTAAATATCTCCGCACGTCTCTTTGAGCTGCCACTCTATCCTGACAAATCTTTGAGTTTTGATCCTGTCAGATCGAAGTGCAGAGCCTCCAAACCTCGTGCTTGTAGACTAGATCGTCAGAGCGGTCGTCGATGGAACGGACATCTTTGTGTCGCGCCAGAGCATGAATGCGGTGGATGTCTTTGGCAGACAAGAAGGACCGCACCACGGCAACTTTCAAGTCTGCAGATGTCGCATCCAGCAGGGTGAAATTCGGAGCCGGTGGGGCTACACCATCAAACTCTACTTCGTCGCATTCTGACTCGGACTCATAGCAAAACATCGGCCCAGAGCCAGAGCGGCACTGCGGCAAGCACTTTGGACAGGGCGAAACAGCGGACTGAGGGCCTTGAACGTGATGCACCCCTGCGGTGATGCCGTCGTGGGCGACCAAGCCTGCAGTGCTGTGAATCCAACTTGAATCGCTGAGACTCTGAGACTCTGAGCCAAGCGCGCAGAAAAGTCGCAGCTCAGCCACCCTTGCCACAAGACGCACAGCCCGGAAGCGGTGAGCCAAGCCGTGAGCCGTGAGCTGGGCAACGGGCTGGGCTTCACGCCTATGGCTTGAAGCTCCTCACTTCAGCTCAATCTGGAATGATCTACAAGCCTAAAACAATCCGTCCTGAAACCTGAGCTCCCATCTTGTCCGGCTTTCCGCTGGCCTGGTCGCAAGGGTTGCATTGGATCAGACTCGGCAAAATACAAAAGCCCACTGCCTTATGAGATGCCTCGATCCTATTCAAAACAAAGTCATCGAGTCATCGTTCAGATTTAATCACGTCATCACTGCGTTGAAACTCATGAAATTGAGTGATGTGAAAGGGGCGCTCCTAAGTTCTCTCGCGGAGCTGTGCCCGGAGATTCGTCGCAGCGCCTCGCTCGCGCTTCAGCTTCACTATATTGGGGTTCTCTTGGATGGAATCGCTTCTCTATGAAAGGTTGAATCCTCTATCTCATCAGGTTGGTTGGCCCCGTCGTTGAATGTTGTGCTGGTGCATAGGTTCTTACACAACTCCGAATTGTGTGTCCAGTACGAGTACCTGTTGCCCCGCTCAAAAGCATCTCCAGTATTCACACGTTTGATGCTGCAGTCACCTGCTTAAGACAAGTCATGACGCTGTGTTTGCTGACACATGTCCAAACCAGCGTGTTTGGATGGGACGGCCAGCACCCATTCATCCTCATCCCCAGCTTCCATTGCTGACTGATGGCTTGGGCTCAACATTTCAATTCTGTCTTTGAATTTCACCCGCATGCTGGGCATCCAGAGATCTGAGTATGTCTCTTCATATCTTTTCTCGAGGCAAACAATGCTTTAGCTTCAACAGGTCAGCAAGCCCAATCTGCAGCATTAGCGCACTGCAGGGCAGGGCACTTGGCATTGATCAAGATTGTCCACCATTCGGGCTGCAAAGCAGCCCGGGTTTTACGATGCTTTAGACAATTGCTGCTTGATATGGGCAGGTGCAGCAAGTCTGGCCGTGATTCTGAGCACTCGGCCACAACTGTTAGGTGCAACTAGCTGCTAGCTGTTTCCAAAGGAGACTTCAGTGGCTTAGACAACTTCACTTCCAAGGCTTGAGGACCAAAGAAGATTGCGCGGGCTTGTCGGAAGCGTATCAAATACCGAATTGGACAAACAAGCTGTTTACAAAACACGCATGGGTCTCAAAGATGGGGTTTTGGTCCTTGGACTAGGCAGCTTGAGTTACTGCCAGCTTGCTTCGTGAAAGCGCCCATGAGGACTCATAGCTGTTGGCATTCGGATGTGATTGAATCCAGGCAGTGACCCTGGATTGTGATGGTTGGGATCCAGGACCTCAATATGACGGATCTTTGCGTGTGAGAGGAAGGCTTTGGCATGGGAGCCAGTCTTGAAGGTTGGGTTCGGGCTGCACAACGGCCTGGCTCTTGGCACTTCCTTTTCAGGCCGGTGCGTTGCGTGGGATGTTTCAACCTTCCGAGTCCCAGATCGCACAACTGCAATATACCATGAATGGACCAGGGTGGGAGGGTGGTAGTCTTGGCTTAAGCGTGAGCTGGTCAACTTCCTTACACCTGGGCTGCTGGCTGTCACGACTTCCTCGAAGAGCGGGCGGCGATCTGCGTTCATGTCCACCTTGAAAAAGCGACGAGTCACTCTGAGTGATGGCAGCGACGGCAGTAACCTCCCTGCATTTGTACACCTTCCGGACCTTCCCCTAACAATAACCCCCCAGCCGACCCCAAACATTGCCAATACTTCTTTGAATTACCCACTACTAAACCAATACTAAACTCTCCTGAACCCAGATCCACTCAGCGAAACTCTGCGAATGTGCTTCTTCCGGGTCACCCTTGTATTCTAAGCGCTTGTTCCCTCATGTTGCCTTGCTCGACAAGGGCTGTATTTTTAGGCTCTCCACTGGCTTCCCTTCAGAGGGGCTCTTTTTGAAAACAATCTAGGGCTATAATAATTGAGTTTCTTGAAGAAAAACAAAGTGCCTTGCCTTCAACAGTTCTTACTAGAGGACGATTGGCCCGAAAGCATTTTTCCCCAAGCGCTTCCCATCATGTGCTTTTCCAGCCGTGGAGACGCCCTTTTACATCGATGCAACAGCTTCTGCAAAGCAGGCTCGTGCAACTTGGTCTTACGTAACTTGATTTTATGTAATTTGGCTCTGTGTAACTTGACTCTATGCAACTTGGCTCTGTGCAACTTGACTTTGTGTAACTTGGCCCTATGTAACTTGACTCTATGCAACTTGGCTCTGTGCAACTTGGCCCTGTGTAACTTGGCTTTGTGCCACTTGGCTTTGTGCAACTTGGCTCTGTACAACTTGGCTCTATGCAACTTGGCTCTATGTAACTTGGCTCTATGGAACTCGGCTCTATGGTAACTTGGCCCTGTGTAACTTGGCTTTGTGCCACTTGGCTTTGTGCAACTTGGCTCTGTACAACTTGGCTCTATGCAACTTGGCTCTATGTAACTTGGCTCTATGTAACTCGGCTCTATGGTAACTTGGCTCTATGTAACTCGGCTCTATGGTAACTTGGCTCTATGGTAACTTGGCTCTATGGTAACTTGGCTCTATGTCACTTGGCTCTATGTAACTTGGCTCTGTGCAAGTTGGCTCTGTGCAACTCGGCTCTGTGCAACTTGGCTCTGTGCCACTCGGCTCTGCGCCACTGGGCTCTGTGCCACTCGGCTCTGTGCCACTTGGCTCTGCGCCACTCGGCTCTGTGCCACTCGGCTCCGTGCCACTTGGCTCTGTGGCACTCGGCTCTGTGCCACTCGGCTCTGTGCAACTTGGCTCCGTGCAACTTGGCTCTGTGCCACTTGGCTTGGCGCAACTTGGCTCTGTGCCACTTGGCTCTATGTAACTTGGCTCTGTGCAAGTTGGCTCTGTGCAACTTGGCTCTGCGCAAGATGGCTCTGCGCAACTTGGCACGCTGCTACCTGGCGCGCGCAAGCTACTTTACGCGAGTGGCTCTGCGCAACTTGGCTCTATAAAGCGTGGCTCTGCGCGAGTCTGCTCAGCGCAATGTGCTTTGCTCAAGTTGCGCTGCATGATTTCTCACGAAAGTGGTCTGCGCAAGCTGCATTGTTCCAGGCTGCTTTCGGGCAAGTTGCTCTCTGCACGCTGCTGCATGCAAGTGCTCTGTGCAGGTTGCTCTGCGCAAGTACTCTGAGCAAGTTGCTCTGCGCAAGTGCTCTGCGCCAGTTGCTCCGTGCGAGCGCTTTGCGCATGTGCTCTGTGCAAGTTAGTCTGTGCAAGTTGCTCTGCGCAAGTGCTGTTTGCAAGTGCTCTGCGCAATTCGCAGAGCGCAAGTTGCTCTGCGCAAGTGACTCTGCGCAAGTTGCTCTGCGCAAGTGCTGCCGGAGCTGTGGGAATGTACTTCGCGTACTTTTTTTGTACTTAAAAGTTGCGATTGTCCAGCCGGAGCTGCGGGAATGTGCTCCGCGTACTACGTTGTACTTAAAAATTGCGATTTTCCAGCCGGAGCTGCAGGAGCACGCTCCGCGTACTACGTTTGCACTTAAAAGTTGCGATTTTCAGGCCGGAGCTGCGGGAATGTGCTCCGCGTACTACGTTGTACTTAAAATTTGCGATTTTCCAACCGGAGCTGCAGGAGCACGCTCCGCGTGCTACGTTTGTACTTAAAAGTTGCGATTTTCAAGCCGGAGCTGCGGGGGTGTGCTCCGCGTACTACGTTTGCACTTAAAAGTTGCGATTTTCAGGCCGGAGCTGCGGGAATGTGCTCCGCGTACTACGTTGTACTTAAATTTGCGATTTTCCAACCGGAGCTGCAGGAGCACGCTCCGCGTGCTACGTTTGTACTTAAAAGTTGCGATTTTCAAGCCGGAGCTGCGGGGGTGTGCTCCGCGTACTACGTTTGCACTTAAAAGTTGCGATTTTCCAGCCTGAGCTGCGGGAGCACGCTCCGCACACTACGTCTGTACTTAAAAGTTACAATTTTCCAGCCGGAGCTGCAGGAGCACGCTCCGCGTACTACGTTTGTACTTAAAAGCTGCGATTTTCAAGCCGGAGCTGCCGCGGACCAGGGGGGAATCGAACCCGCGACCGCGGGATTGCGAAAGCAGGCGCGCAAACCACGAGACAACTTCCAAAGGCCGTTTCGCGAGCAAGAATATTGCACGGCGCCACAGCGAGAGCACTTCGACACGCACAATCTCCGCAGAGGGTTCGCCGAGACTAAGACAAATTCGCACGGCGCCACAGCGAGAGCGCTTCGACGCGCACGATCTCCGCAGAGGGTCGCGCGCGGCCAGCAGAAATCGTCCTCAGTTTTTGAACCTCGACCACGCGAATCTCCGCAGAGGGTCGCGCGCGCATGCTAAAAATCGTAAAAAGTCCTCAGTTTTTGAACCTCGACCACGCGAATCTCCGCAGAGGGTCGCGCGCGCACCGCAGAAATCGTAAAAAGTCCTCAGTTTTTGAACCTCGACCACGCGAATCTCCGCAGAGGGTCGCGCGCGCATGCTAGAAATCGTAAAAAGTCCTCAGTTTTTGAACCTCGACCACGCGAATCTCCGCAGAGGGTCGCGCGCGCATGCAGAAATCGTAAAAAGTCCTCAGTTTTTGAACCTCGACCACGCGAATCTCCGCAGAGGGTCGCAATCCCGAGCGACGATCAAACTCCCGCCCCGGCGCCTTAGAAACCTAAACTAACTTACATAGCTGCTAACGCCGAAGCTCTAAGCTCTATGTAACTTGGCTCTATGTAACTTGGCTCTATGTAACTTGGCTCTATGTAACTTGGCTCTATGTAACTTGGCTCTATGTAACTTGGCTCTATGTAACTTGGCTCTATGTAACTTGGCTCTATGTAACTTGGCTCTATGTAACTTGGCTCTATGTAACTTGGCTCTATGTAACTTGGCTCTATGTAACTTGGCTCTATGTAACTTGGCTCTATGTAACTTGGCTCTATGTAACTTGGCTCTATGTAACTTGGCTCTATGTAACTTGGCTCTATGTAACTTGGCTCTATGTAACTTGGCTCTATGTAACTTGGCTCTATGTAACTTGGCTCTATGTAACTTGGCTCTATGTAACTTGGCTCTATGTAACTTGGCTCTATGTAACTTGGCTCTATGTAACTTGGCTCTATGTAACTTGGCTCTATGTAACTTGGCTCTATGTAACTTGGCTCTATGTAACTTGGCTCTATGTAACTTGGCTCTATGTAACTTGGCTCTATGTAACTTGGCTCTGTGTAACTTGGCTCTGTGTAACTTGGCTCTGTGTAACTTGGCTCTGTGTAACTTGGCTCTGTGTAACTTGGCTCTATGTAACTTGGCTCTATGGTAACTTGGCTCTATGTAACTCGGCTCTATGGTAACTTGGCTCTATGTAACTTGTCCAAGGGCTCCGCACGGAAGAACCCTTCGCGATGCTTTCGGGAACTCGGAAATTGCCTGTTGAACACTTTTCCTGCAAATCAAAGGGGGCCCCCCTTCCCATTTGATGCCAGTACTAAACAACGCAGTCTGAAACAGTTCTGGCCCAAATATCATTAAAGGAGGATTAATTAGTGATTGGCAGTGATGAACATCTGGGTTCCCGTGCGCATTTCAGGGCCAAAGCCGCAAAGTCCTGCAGCAAGGACCACCTGCCCGAGCCCAAGCTGGCAGACTTCGTGGCTTGCGAGTTGTGAGCGAGCCTGGCATCCTCCGCATGCTTGAGGACGCGATCCAGGGCACCAGGGGAGGCTGGCTGGATGGTCTGCAGCATCGGGTAGACGATACTTCCTACGGAAAGAACGTGAAAACGCGTGACATGCGCCGAACCTTGGAACACACGTCCTCTCTCATCCATCAGCGCAGGTGGCTGATTCACGATGAGCTCCAGAAGGACCTAAGGGCTATGCACACTAAGACACTTGCCTCAATCGATGTGGACCTTTGACATTCCCTCCGCTTGAGGCTCAGGCCGTACCAAAAGAGTATACCTCAGACTCTGGCAAACTTGATGCCCTCTTCGGGCGCATTTGGCCTCAGAGCGCTCGCTGACCTGGCCCGTCTGAATGTAGAAGGGGCAGGCGTACCTCGAGACGCGTCGCGGTCGACGCGTTACGGCCAAAACTGAGACTCTCGGTCACCCCGGGTCACCCCGGCGTGCCGCTGATACGGTCCACCGTTAGATGCGCCTGGTGGTCCTGAGCCAATCTCCCCTCGAGACTCGCCTCCGGAATGCCCAGCCTTCACGGTGCCGGACAGTCCGAAGTCTACCATCTTGGCCGTACCGTTCCTCACGCCACTGGCGGAAGACGCCAATTGCAATGCCAATTCAAAGCACCAAGGATCGCACCTGTCAAGCAGGATGTTGGCAGGCTTGATGTCGCGGTGAAAGGCTTTAGGCGTGCTGTTGACCATGTAGGAGAGCCCGCACGCAGCTTGAAAGGCTGCAGAAACGCGAGTTGACGCGGCGAATGGAGCACCAGTTTTGCTCAGCTCCAGGTGGTGGTGTAGATCACCCCCAGCAAGGAACTCATAGATCAGGTACTGTTCATGCCTGTGCGCTCGCTCCACGTTAGCTTCCGTTTTAGCACAATCTGGGGCTCGGACTGGCTGGTTGCCCAGCCAAGCAAGCACACCAAGTTTGGATGGCGGAAACCTCACGAGGGAGCCCAACGCTTCCATCCAATCGCCAATGCGGACGAGAGATGACGAGAGAGTTGAACGGTTGACTTGGTGTCGCTTTGCAACGAGCCAACACTCGAGGCTTAGGCGGCTGAGCAGTCGCACTTCTTCCTCGAAGTTCTCCTCATCTAGGGCTATGGCCTGCACAAAGACCCTGGCCCTCAGCTTCTGCAGCGTGCATTGTATGGCACATGCTCATTACATGGTCATTACATGCTCTTGGACTCTTTGACTTTCGATCGTGCCAGCCTTAACAGCCACCTTGGTGCCTCGCAAGAGGCCTCTGTACACCTCAGTATCGATCTCTTTCTGCAAGGTTTCGGCCGGAGACACGGCGCACGGAGCCGGCCCCGGAGCCCAACCTCGCGACTCGGTCCACTCGGTCCACTCGGTCCACTCGGTCCACTCGGTCCACTCGGCCCTCTGCCTGTTTGCAGTGCTGAAACCGCCGGTTGCATCATGCAAATCCTCCGAACACTCCGACATCCAGCTGTGCCGAATGGCCGTCATGGATCACATCACGTGTTTTGCCCACCCTTGCCCACGAGTCCTGATAGCAATACTCAGATGGGGAGCAACTCAGTTGCCTGCGTTGCAGCTTGAAATAGATTGAAGAGACACTCCCCATCACAGGCCTCGCATCTTCAGTGAACCACCTTCGAATTCCCTGCGGAAGGCAACAGCCAAATCAAACGACTCTGCAAACGCGCAAGCATCACACACCTCGAGCGAATGCAGAATATGGTAGACAGCACGCACAGGTCTGAGGCTCGTTGATGCTGTGCTGACATCAAAGCAAGAGAAGTGCATAAGGCCAAGTGCCTGCGGCAGCTGCCCAACCATCAAGACATTGGCTCTTCCGGCCAGACTTGCCCTGGAGGTGTCAGGTTTGCACCTAGCCTGAGTCATATCTGCGCACTTTCCTTGCAACACCATGGCTGCGTCATGGAAGCATCCCTGTGACTAGTCACCTCTGCTCTTACATGTTCTTTCTCAAAAAACAATGCGAATTCTTGGAGCCGTGCGAAGCGGCATGCATCGATCGGACATTTGATTAGCTTCCGCGTGACTGCCAAACACTCTTTTCACCTCTGGCGTCAGAGGTGTCAAGGATATTCAAGGATCTTCCCCATCTTCCTCACAAATTCATCTCAAAGCTCTGCCTCTGAATTTGTCTCTTGCGCCTCGGACAAAGACGTCTCGCCCTCGTCGGCTTTGCCGCCCTGGGACGAACCAACCCACAAAGCACTGCACACCTCGCACGCCCACGTCGAAAACCCGCGCCATCAGCTCGTGGACGTCGGCCATGCGCTGCAAGGTTGAAACTGCCTGCGCAAGGCTCTGCTTTATGGTCAGAACAAGAAACTACTTCAACACGTCGCTTTCGATCAGCCTCCTGTCTCAACTTGGTTTCTTTGGCAGCAAGAAGCTGAGCTCTCTCCCCCAACCTCAAGAAAGTGAGACAGAACCTGAAGGCGACAGCCCCCTGAAGCAGCCCACTCTTTCCAATGTCGTCCAATATGTCGAAGGCACATCTCCTGGTTTCTGAGCAAACAGCCAGCAACAGCGTTGTGATCGCCAGCCTCCAAGCTGCGCACGGGCGCTGCACGCTTGTGCGCGCCTGCCAAAGCCGAAAGAGCGGCTGGAGGCGGGAGGCGAGAGGGCACCCAGGGCACCCAGGGCACCCAGGGCACCCAGGGCACCCAGGGCACCCAGGGCACCTAGCCTGCAAAGCCCAGGCCAAAGAAGGGATGCTCCTAGCCAAAGCCATGCTGACCCTTGGATTAACCTTGTGACTCTCACTGGGAGAAGCGACAGGGCTCCAAGGAATGGGTATGGATGGGCGAAGGGTTTGAGTCAACTCCGAAGGCTTGGTGCCCAATGGGCCAAAGGCTCGACAGGAGCGCCGCTTGCCTCTAGCTCTCGAAGGTCATGCCCTCCCAGCCGGGCGTCTGGATCCTTCAGAACTTCACTGATTAACTTTCTGATTCACTTCACTTTCTGGGAACTTTCTGGGAACTTTCTGGGAGCTTTCTGAAAACGCGCCCAGGCCCGGATGCCTGGACCACCATGCGCAGGATGAGGTCTGTGGCGGCGGCGCTGAGCCAATGTGCCGGCAAGTCCAGCTGGGCGCGGCCTTGCCACAACGCAATGACGCAATGCACCAAAAAAAGAAAACTCCATCGAGCACCGAGCTGATCTTTTTGTACACGCGACAAAGGGTCCTAGCAAAGTACAAAGGGTCCATAGATGTCCACAGTGCAAAGCCGTGCAAGGCGCACCCTCCATAGAAGGGCGGCATGCCAGTGAGAACCTCGAAGACCTCAATATAGCCGGAAGCTGCATCAGTGAATCCAGCCTTTCAATGCAGCCAGGTTGCCAAGCAGCCCAAAGACCATGTGTCCGACCGGAAATCCGAGCATTGATTCTTGACCACCTGACTTACGCAGAAGACCGCAGAACATGAGCTTAACAAGATGCCTCTGGAGCCATGAAGTGAGATGTTCCCACATAGTCCTTGGGTTCTTCACTGCAACAAACATGTCTGCATGCGTCGGCATACCTGGCAGGTTTGACCCACAGAACTTTTGGCTCCCATTGTCCTGCATGACGGTCTTGAAGTTATGCGTGCCAGCGCCTTTCACCTGTGAGATTGTGGCACGTTGTAGGGCTTGTGAGGCACGAGAGGGGTCAGCCTGTGGGTTCGCCAAGTCTTTGGCACTGCCAAAGTCAATCAATTTGCAATTTCCTTGCGAGCGGCAGACGGTACGCAACTCACAAATGTCCCTGTTACGAATGTCACGGATGTCAAAGATGTCACAGGCTCCCCTCATCCCGCCCTCTCCTTTTGCTCCGATGAGGACGTTCTCAGCCCTATCGGGAAAAGGTTGATGTCAGGATCGGAAAACAGGTGTGAGCGCACTTCAAGTCCCGATGCACAATGGATGCGTCTCTGAGATACTGCACCTTGGCTTCATGACTGAAAATCAACACATTGCGGGCTCGAAGGCATGGGCGACTTCAAGAATTTGGGACAGGTAGTGCCTGGCTCAACAATCGTCCATTTCAGCACTGACCATGCGCGACGTGCAGTCACTGCAGTCTTCCCCGTATGAGCCTTGCAAGATGCTCCTCGCACCCCACATGACGCACCATTGTCCACAAATCGCCCTGGCACTGCGTTAATTCCATGCTTCCATGCTTCCCACGCTCAATGGTTGCAACTGCAACTGGCAAAACTGCCAGGCAGACGCCGGGGCACAGCTCCAGCGTGAAGTAGTGCCATGCCTTGTGCCAACTCGCGCGTTGATCGCTTCATGCGTGCCTTGCCGGCCTCGTCTCGGAAGGACGCGTAGATTTTGACCTCATCAGTCACACGACAGGCCACAGCAAAAACAAGCTGAGGCCGCGAACGATTCCAGGGTGGTTGGCTCTTCGAAGGCAATGCTCCTGACAGAAATCAATCTTTCAACACCTATGCAGGCAAATGGTATGACTATGCTGAATCGACGTATTTGCCAGGCCGATTTCACGAAACATGAATGTTCCCTGAGTCTCTACCAGAAGTGACGTGCATCTGCGCTCCTCGATTGTCACATCTGCCTCCTTGTGGTTGCTGCGCAGAATCCCCCGGTCAAAGGCCTGAAGGCAGATCCATCTGGCAGTCCCTCCCTCCATCTCTCCTCATAATGCAAATGGCAACATTTTTTCCAAAGAGCTGAAAGCTAGAAGGGGTTCCCAGGTTAAAGAGGCGGGTTTGTTGAGCGAAATCGGGCCAGGTGGGGGCAGCAGGTGCTGGTCAGGGTGGTCCTGGTGTTGGTCCTGGTGTTGGTCCTGGTGTTGGTCATGGTGCTGGTCAGGGGGGCTGCTTTGCTGATCTTTTGGGTGGAATACGAATTGACATTGGAACGAAGCGCAAAACCTGACGTGGTAGAGAGATCCCGTCCTTCAATGCAAAGCGTTTCCCCGTGGCTTTCTCGGTGGCGATGCGCACCAAAGCCAAGGACCCTTCACCGATCACCTCGCTCACAAGGCTGGGCTCCGCACTCCGCACTCCGCACTCCGCAGTCTAATGAGCTGCGCTCTCTGTGCTCTCTGCGCTCTCTGTGCTCTCTGTGCCTTCTCGGCCACTTCGAGGTCGCAGAGTCGACACCGGGGCTTCGGCGGCAGAGGGAACGACATGGCACCTGCAAACTCCGCGCGCCAAACTCTGTGCCTGAACCGCAGGCCTTTTCCCCTATGCTCACTCCCATGGCAATGGCCCGGGAGTCGACTGTTGCGGGTGCACCTAGCCTTAGGTCCTTTGGCTGCTTAGCTTAGCTTGTTGGCCTGCAGTTCTTTGAATGCACCAACAGCAGAGATTGGATTTATATCTTTCACGATAAATAATGTTGGTATCTGTTGGTTGAACGGGAACCGAGTTTGGATTGATTTCTACTGTAGGCTACTGTTGTAGGGTTTAGGCCAGTTTCGGTTCATGTGGTCTCCGCGGACCTAGGCCGCCTGGGAAGGGTGGCGAGGTGCTAGAAGTAGCGCCTTTCAGTTCTTGTTTCATCTCTTTGCTGCGAAAAGGCACGATCGTATGGGTTCCTTATTTTATACCAACCCTGCCAAACATGCATTGGTGAACTGCCAAACAACCTCTCAACCTGACCGATGCTTCCCGGGTTCTGAGCCTTTGATGTTGCAGCTTCCCGCCAATGTTTTGCTGTCATGTTTACCATATCAAGAAAGCTCGCAAGACGCGGCACACGCAATGGCCTAGCTGTTTGTGGTCGTTTAAGATGAGTGTTCTTTTGGCCCTGGCCGCGTGCGTGACTTGAACCGAAACTCGCGCACCAATTTGCTAAAGTAGCGCACATGGAGTTTCAAGCTTGGGTTTGGTTGATAGCCAAAGGCGAGCGGCTGTGACACGCCACGCTAACTCTCAGATTGATTCCACACCGTGCAACACTCCGCCCGCGGGAAATCGATCAATCGATTCTGGCAGAGCCGGAAAGAGCCTCAACGCAAGCGCTTGCGCCACGAGACGATAGCAACCCACGAAGTTAGCAACTCGATGGCCTGCACGCGTAGCCGGTGCGGCCTGCGCGCACAATGCGCAAGCGGCGACCTATGCGACTGCCCCAGGGGAAGCTATTGCCATTTCTCATCGTCACTCGGCCTCCACCTCGGGACTTTCGGATCGATGCTGAAGGAGCTCAGGCATCTAGACTTGCGCAGAGAGTCAGAGCGCTTGCGTAGCGAAACTTGCGCAGAGGACTTGCTCAGACAATTTTCTCCGAAAGCTTGCGCAGAGAAGTGGCCCGGACAAACTTGCACAGAAACAATTGCAGAGAGGACTTGCTCAGAGAACTGCTGAAAGCCTTGCCTACAGAACTTGCTGAGAGTCTTGCGCGGAGAACTTGCGAAGGGAACTTGCTCAAAGAAACGTGCTCCGATAATTTTGCATCTTTTTCAAATTTTGCTTTCTCAGACGGCAAGGTGGGAACGCACACGCTGCTCGGGATTGCGGTTCTCTGCGAGGGTCGGGCAGATCCAAAAGCAACGGATGCAAGTGCTTCCAGCGCGGCCCTCTGCATGGATTGGGCGGGTCGAAGCGAAAAAACCCGAATGTTTTGCGTTGTTGCTGGCTTTCAAGGGACAATCGAACGATTGAACATTGGCTCATGGTGTGCTGGTTTGCCCTGAATCGGTGGGCCCCTTGAATGCTCAGTTTTATCATGCATTTGGTATATTGGGTACCTTTTCCTTTAGGCACAGCAGCTCGAAAGCTGAACAGCTGCCACCACCCTCGGATTGGCAGGATTGGCACAAGGATTGCTGACCCACATGCCCAATGACCCTTGCTGAAATATGCCACCTTTCCTTCGCTCCCTTTCCTGCGGCAGTGAGAGTTGGCACAAGTGCACATTGTGCCACATTTGTAGCTGTCTGCAGCCCAACCCCTGCATCTTGAAATTTAGGCATTGACGTAGGAACCAAGGGGCAGGAGCTGGATCACTTGCAGTGATGGCGCGTCATTGGCTACGCATGGCAAGCTGCACACCGTACAAGTGCCGCTCTCATGCCTGACTAAGAGGAGCTTCGAGAGTACCGAGCCCGTTTGTCTAAGGTTTTAAAATTATAAATGGTTGTTGGTGCTGCGACTTGCGGCAACAGAAAATTGGAGAAAAACATCTCCGAAGTCTACAAAAGCTTCACAATCTCGTCCTCGAAGGAGGTTGGCGCCTCGTGAAGCTACGTACCACGGGCGTACCACGGGCGACACGGATCTGCTGAGACAGGCAGACAGGCCGACAGGCCTGCTGGGGTCCAAAGCGGGCAACCGGCTGGCCCTGTCGGTCCTCAGGCTGGGCTCGGACGTTCTTGCAGAACAAAGACTCGGGCTGCTCGGGCTGCGGCCACCAGGAATTTCGCAAAGTTCCACTTGATGTCCTTCCCCAACCTGTGCGCAATGGGCAAGGGCAACCGAGGGCAACCGAGGGCAACCGAGGGCAACGAATGGCCAAGGCCACTGCAACTCCCCCTTTTTGCCTTTGAGGAAGGTGTAGAGTGGAGCCTGTCGGTCGCCGCGACAACACATCGGGCCGACTCCTCGCCAAAGAGCAAACTTTATTGAGCTTCTCAGTTGTTGGCCTCTATAAACGAAATAATTGCTGTGATTTCTCTTGGAGAACATGCAAATGGTTACAGTTCTCCCCTCCGACCATACCTCAGCCAGTCTACAAGGCACGTTGAATTTCACCTTGGGCCATGATGCGCTGGTTTGGCTGTGCAGACTTTGCTTTGGGCGCTAGGCCCGATCTGAAAACTGAGCGGGGCCTCGTTGGCGCCGTTCACATCGATCTTTGCGAAAAGCGGAAAGGTGTCCGGGCACTTGGCTTGCGCAAAGGCCTCTTGGAAGCCCAATGAAGAGAGCACAAGAGAGCAGAAGAGAGCGCAGAGCGCGCGCGCCTTCACCTCCGTGTTGGTCCCGGGCTCTTGGCCGCCAAACTGGTTGCAGGGGAAGGCCAGCACCTCACAGCGACACTCAATTTATCTCAATTCCTTCATATTCCTTCTCCGCTCTCCGCCTCAAAGCCGCGAGATCGGTACTTTTGGTAGAGTTCACAACTTGGCACATCCCACATGCACAAGCAGGTCTCAGAGTGGCTTAGCCAGTCAGCTGGGGCAAACACAGTTCAGCGTAGTTTGACTTCGTCAGACCTGCTTCGTGAGTTTGCGTCTGCCGAATCTGGCGAACTCAGTGGGACATGTTGGCGATGGATGGCGACGGGGGAGGCAAACTGACATCAGTCTTCGGCATGTTTCGGTTTGTGCAAGCAAGCGGATCAACAGTCCTCATTTGCTGGCCACATTGACGATGAGCACAACTTTACCCTCATAGTCGCTGAGGGAAACCTCTTGCCCGTCAATGTTCTTCACCTGCACAAGTTTTGGTGAAGCAAAGGTGGCTCCGGCAACTCTGACTGCCTTGAAATCGTAGATGCTGCCGCCAGGAGTTTCCTTCCACAGTCGCAAAATGAACCCTGAACGGGAACTCCAAAACAAACGCCTGGTAGGGTCCAACCGGAGCACAGTGCGAGCCTTGCCTTCTCCCGGCCGCCAAAGAGTTGCCGCGGCACCTGGGAGCGCCTGGCAGTCGGGCAAAAGCACAGCCGTCAGGACTCGGCCCATCTTTGCGCGCAAACATCCCGTTGCAACGCATTGCAACGCATTGCAATCCCCTCTCTGCCTTTTCTTGCGCATTGAACGTCGGCTTTCTCAATAACTCTCACTTGAGCCGCTTCTGCGCTTTTCGGAGGGCAGTGGAGTCCTGAAAAACGGTGACACTAGAGCCGGCGAATCACGAAAAAGTGTCCTCGGCTAGGCATCGGCTGCAGCAGCAAGTGAAGCCGTACTCGAGCAGCCTTCGTCTCCTTGTCTGCACATCTGCCTCCTGCGAGGAAAATGCGACTTGCCGTCCTAACTTACCAAAATCAATGTCTGTCCAAACAGAGCTCTCACTTTTTTTGGCTATCCTGGCTGACGTAGCAAATGCATAGCTCATCACCAGGCGAAATGTTCAGAACCTTGGAGCTGAATCCAGCACGGGGAAAGCTTGATCAGAGGCCCCTGCAGAGGTGGTGGTGAGCCGAGACGAGTTCCCGGGAAAGGTCACCTCACTTCGGCGTTTGCCTCCGAAAAGCCACTCGGCTTCGCGCCTTCACGTTGGGCGCGCCTGGGAGGATGCCAAGGTTTGCGGGGAGTGGCACCGTCGCACCGTCGCACCCAAAGGCCATTGGGCCATCTCATTCCGGACGCATGCCCAAAATATATCCCCTGATAGATCCCGGTGTATCCCGTCGCCGAGGCTCAGGAGTGGTTCATGCGAGCCACCGAGGAGAAGAGGCCGGTTCCGTGCATGGATGGCCAAACGCCCTGGACATGTTCTGCCAGTCCGTCCAGCTCGGCTTGGTGTGGGCCGTTTGAGTTTAGGTCTTGAGGTCTGCTCAGAGCATGCAGGAATCACAAGCAAGTGCCGTAACTGCTCAGCAAGACTTGTGGATTCCTCAGAAATACCGGAGCACTCTGACAAGTTGAGATCCACAAGACATATTTGACATGCGCGTCAAGTACATTGTGTACAAGCCAAAACAAACAAAGACACACGCACAATCTCCACCACATAGACCACATCATATAGCACAATGTCTACTAAGTCTACTCGACATTCAAATCTTATCTCAACTGCTCTCCGCACGACACCTGAAGGAGTTGCTCCAGGGACATTTGGGCCACTTCTGCCCGGGCATGCGCCATGGCCGCCTCAGCGACAGGCTTTAGCCGAGCTCGGCTTGAGAGTCTATGTCCCCGGCAGTTACCACCTGCTCATCGTTCCCCTGCTCCATTGCCTGGCAAATTAAATGGTGAAAGAAAACATGCGGAAAAGGGCTCGAGCAGAAATAAATGGATTCCCGCCTGCATCATGGTGTCCATCTCCTGCGGTTGGCTCGAATCCTTGGTGTCTTGAGGTTCCAACCCCTAGGGCTCAGTGTGGCTTGCAATGGGAAGAGATTCAAATTCATGAAGTATATTTGAAGTATATGAAATATGGGGTTTGCCGCTAAGCAGCTTCATCTACTTCGTCGCCTTGGCTCTCACAAACGGGATGCACAAGGGGTGCCAGTGAATATCTTCGCTGAGTCTCCATAAATTCCGGTGGTCTCCTGGCATGGCCGTGGCTGCCACGGCTCCAAACCCTTCGCAAGTATGTGGCGTCCTCACCCCAAACACAGCGCATGACCTGAGAGTGATGAATCGTGATAAATCTAGTGATTGCTACATGTGGATCAGCCGGGCAGCGGGCCCATTCTTTTTCCCTCAGCAAGCCTTCCATCTGTTGCAGCTCCGCCAGCGCCTGTAAAGTCACTCACGCGAGTCTGGCCTACACCTCTGACTGTCCGACTATCTGACTGACTACTTTTGACGTTTCTGGACGCGCGAAAGCGGCCTGACCATCCGACAGGGAGAGCGCCTTTGCCTTGCGAGTGCCAAAGACCCAGAGGCGATGGCTACCGATCGTCACCGATCCGGTCCCCGGCTCTCTGCAGCAGCAGCTGGCCCATGGGTGATGCAACCTCGGGCAGTTGGTCTGTCTCAAAGCATGTTTCTTTACGGAGTCTGCTGTCTGCTTGCTTGATTTTCCAGGCCCGAGAGTGCGCACTTCCAGGTCGATGTTGTTGTATTCCTTGGGCGCCCAGCGGAACATGCACTGACCATGTCTGCTGCGGCCCGGCGAACATACCCAGCACCTCAGAGAAGAATGCGGACCTGAGCTGCCGAGCATCCCAACCTCCTGACCGAATCTGTTGCCGGGCCCAGCTTGGAAGAGCGCACCCACCTGCCCCGAAATGAGTTTTCCTCTGGGCAAAGAACATTGGCGTTCAACAGTTCTGGTGCTGTCAGACGGCTTCTTGCCATTTCTTGACTTCTCCTTCCTAATCTCCCCTCTCAATCTCTCTCTTGGCCTCTACCGGCGCGTGTGGCTCCAGCGCTGCTCTCAGCAGAGCTGCAGCCTGGTTCACGAGGCCATCGGTGTGCGCCTCAGCGTGAGCGGGTCAATGCCCGATTTATGCTGTAAGAATGCCCGGGGTAGATGTTGTTTGAGCCAAATTAACCAGAAAACATCAGAAAACCCCTAAAAGCGGGGGCTACCCTCGTGAGATCTCTAGCTGAAGGGCGTAAAACTCAGCATCTTTGGCTCGTCCGGGTGGAGGTCGGCACCTCACGCTCGGCGCTTAGACTGACCTATAACAGCGACTGAGGTCTCGAGGTCTCTAAGAGCTCTACGCTTCCCTGAAGGGGGCATGACCTCAAGCCGAGAATGATCAACCCTGATCGCCGCGATTGTGAGGGCAAAGCAGAAGCACAACAGCTCTTGCATCAAATTCCGGGTGACCTGCGCACAACAAACCTACCCAAGCATCTTCTAAGCCTCACAGGCCTCTGGTCCACCCCCTGCAGCTTTGGCCCGATTGATAAGAAAGGCGAAAACCTGCGCCACAGACATTTTGCGGCTTGATTTGTCAGCATCCGGCCTGAGCTGCCAACAACAGCGTGTCTGCATGCTCCAAGGCATGGTATTTGAAGCGCAACAGGGGGTGATCCTTCAGGGACTGATGCCACGAGACCAGAGCATTGTGCAAGGAGGCCACTTTCTCAATGCTTTCCAGACTTCGTTGGTTCCTCGCTCAAGGGCCCAACCTCCGCTTGGCAGCAGGATGTGTCGGAGCATGAGTCCACATAACGCGCCAATTCCGCAGCCAAGCAGCACAAAGCAAATTGTGGGACTGCTGGAAGTGTGCGTCTCTGCATGCCTCCAGTGCAAACCCTCCGACCCCTTTCCAACTCCAAGTCACTCCAAGTCACTCCAAGTCACTATCAACTTAAATCCCAGTCCTCCGAGCAGTAGATCTCTCCACAGCCTGCGCGTGAAATATCGAATCCGTGTCAAGAAGTTTAGCCCTCGCCTTGAGCGCAGCGCACGACACTTGCAGGCCCTTCACCAGCACTCACCTTCAAGACGGATATCGAATGCCATCGGACTATCGAAAGCAATTGACCTTAAGAGACACTCTTGCACTCTAAGCAAACACATCTTTGCACTGACCAACTGGCTATGTTTTGCAACGGCTCATGTCTCTTTGCCTGGTGCCTGGCCTCTTGTCTGGCGCGCCTGCCATCTCTGCGGCAGGTCACCAAGAGCCGCCAGCAGCGGAGCGAACCGGCTCTCCCCGAAGATGACCTGCAGAATGTTCCGTCACATGGCCATGTCGAATCTGCCTGGTGTGGCCATGCTGAAATACTTGGCAAACAATTATGCAATGCACATGGATGACACAATTCTACACATGTTGCAATGAACAAACGTCTACACATGCACAAAACATCGGAGCACATTCGTCAATTCGCAAAGACTTTTCGCATATTCCGTTTCCATCATCTTTCCTGCCTCTAGCTGCAGCGGCACCGAGTGAATGAAACCACAGCAGCGCGCGCACGCGGCCACCTACGCCGATCCGAACGGACTCGCTGACTCGCTGACTCGCGAGTCGGACAGCTCGGACAGCTCTGAGCGCCGCGGCCACCCGGCGGTTCCCCGAGTGCTGCATGGCAAAAAGCGGCTCCTAACCGATGCTTGAAAGGCGCGCACGCTGGGCTTGAAGGCAAGCCTGAAGCGTTTTTGGCGAACAAATCGATTTCGAAGAAGCAACACCGGTGTCATACCGAGCAAAGAACGCATCTGCCTCAAGACACAAAGCTTGTGGCAGAAAGCTCGCCAGGCTCGAAGTTCTGACCCTAAGCGTATCACATTGATTACATGCAGCACTGCACAGTCTCACTCGTGCCTGCAGCGGTTCAATCCAGCAAAAAACGAGTGATGCTTCATCAAATTCAAAGTAGTACAGTATACCCTCAATGTGATGTCAGACCTGGACTTGTGAAATGTCCAGCCAGTCTTGTGACCTCACGTTTTGGCGAGCCTGGTGTTCTCTCTGCGAATTTGGAACAAGGACGCGGAGTGGACGGGCGCAATGCACGCATCGAACAAGGCATGTCCTCCGTGAACATCTCCGTGTACGCGGGGCAGGCGCCACACGCAAAGAGCCCAAAGCCCTTGGGAGGTGCCGCTGCACGGACCTCAAGGCTTGATTGGCACTCTCTTGCACACGGCCCACATGGCACACACGGCACACATGGCCCACATGGCCCACACGGCCCACATGGCCCACATGGCCCACATGGCCCGACATGGCCACGCGCCAGGATCGAAACCAATTGACTTCTCTGTCTCGCCTCGCATCCAGCTGGAGCTGGGGGTCCGCCTGGACCGCCAGACGGCACCGCAGCCATCGGCTGAGTCACTGAGGCTCTGCTCTTCGATCTCTGCGTCAATGGCGGTTGCTTGAGGACTTGTCGACTGTTTTTTTCTTTTTCTCAGAAGAAAAACTATGTTTGCATGGGCTTGATTGTGTTTGGCGATCAAATGTTGCCCATGTCTTTGAGCCAAGCGCGATGAGACTTGGGCGCACAAGACGGGCACTTTGCTCTTAAAATTGCATCGAGCAATGCGATTGGCTTTGATCTTGAGCACATTTATGATCCGTCCACGCCACTGCGCCTTACCCATGCTGGAGATGAGCCCGAGGAGCTCGTGGAGCTCGTGACAAGCTGCCTGCTGTGTCGGTCGCATTGAGAGCTCAGGCCAATTGGTTCCGCCTGCCGATGTTCACAAAGGCGGCGGACCTGTTCCGGTGCCGCTCATCTCTCAACTTCTCTCAACTTCTCAACATCTCTGGCGATCGCATAAGGCTCCGCGCCACACGCCCAGGGCCAGCAGGGCCCAGGCCCCGTGCCGCGCCATGGCCTCCCGATTCCCGATCGGATTCGCGCCACCGGAGTCCCGGAGAGGCATGCGCCATGCGCCTGGAGAAGTCCGAGACCCAAACTGAGCCAAGGCGACGGCCAGAGACATCTAAGTTCCCCTCGAGTCGGATCGAAGCATCAGTTGCAGTTTTTGAACATGCGGCGCATGCTCCCCCCGGCTTCCCCAACCAGTGCTGCCATCTCAGATTTCAGAGACACATGTACAACCTGTTCAGGATACGGAGAAGCACAGTTGACGGGCTGATGATTTGACGGGTTTTATCGCAAGCTGCATGTGCATCTTGCCCATGCCATGCCAGTGTAAAGCAATGAATACAGTGGTATCCTGGACAGGAACTCTGACAACTTGTGACTTGACCTACGGTACAAATAGTGAGGTATGCATGCTATGAATGAGTCGTTCATACCCTACCGGTTACCATGCACTCTTGCATGCACACCCCTATGTCGCTCTCAGTCGGAGAGATCCCACAAATCCACCTGCGCATATGCAAATCGAACTATGTAGAAGCCTTGGGCCCCTGGCGTTCCAGCGATACTCGGCCATTTCCCGGTAGAGCTGCTCCAGATCCGAGGCCCTCAAAAACGATTCGCAGGCTCGCAGGCTGCGGGGGCCATGCCCGACATCTGTGTGCCGGGCTCCACAGTGGACTTGGTCGACTTCCCCTGGAACATGGCCAATCTGCATGCCTGCAGCGCAGAAGCCACAGCCTGGATGTTGATTGCGGCGCATTCATGCAAGTACCTGAGCAAGAGGCCATCACATGGCGGTTTCGGGGTGTGGTTCCCACTTTTCCAGCAGCTGCTGCTCGCGGGCAGCCAGTCGCCAGCAAGCAAAGACCTGCCCAGTGCGCATGATCTGCATTCTTGCGTCAAATTCGGGTCCCCGTCCTTGCGTAGCTGCGCAGCGCGCGCAGTCTCCTTGGCCCGGTGGTGCCAAGTTGCGCAGTCGCTGTTCCGATTTTCGGGACCATGCAAGGGCCTTGCGGGCAGCGCGTCGCTAGGTTGAGCTGCGGCGCGCGAATGACTTACGCGTTTTTCTTCCGCGGCATGGCCGGGCCCACCCCACCCCACCCCACCCCACCACCCACCACGCCCCACCCCCCAACCCACCCCCACCCACCCCTACCCCACCCTACCCCGCCCCCAGCCCACCCACCACAGCGTGGAAGACAAGATGTGAGCGGCGCAGGCCGGTGGCTTTCTTCATTCTTCGGGCCGTAACCTTGCTGAAAGCTGCCCCGCTGCGCGAGGTATGCCAAACGACGCCAAAGGCGTGCCAGGGGTATCGCGCACACACGACTCATGACACATTGCAACACCCTGCACTCATTTGAGGCGTTGACCTCTTGCCGCCGGACAACATGCCAGGCTGTCATCGCCCTGCAGGCAGCGCATCGGTGCATGGGACACCGTAGGAGTAGCACACGATACCCAGCAAACCATCTAGCAGCAATAGCGCGCGCAAAGCAGCGTGTAAAAGCAACATGCAAAAGCATCAATGAGAAGAAGAAGAAGAAGAAGAAGAACAAGAAACACAACTCAAGAGTGCTGCAAAAAACTTGCCCAAATGCAAAGGAAGAGTCTAACGGGCAACACATAATTGCAATGTGCTCTGATGCATGCACCGGCAACTACTCATGCAGTCGAAGGCCGATCAGGAACAAATACGTAGGTGAAGCATGCCAGGCCTCCTGCAGCAACGATGCCCGCACGCCACATCAAAATCCCGCAGCTGCCGCCGATGCTGAGTTCGTGCTGACCACCTCGCAAGCGCTCTCACGCGCCGTCATCGCAAGACGCTTCACAGCTGCAAGGGCCTGTGCTGCCAGTGCTCAAGTGCGCGTACTTGCACTTGAAACTGTCTACGGTTTGAGACCTGGCATATGAAACAGCAACATGCAGTTTGCAATTAGTTTGCAGTATGAACACATGCGGTGAATTTCCAGGCAATCAGTGGCCCATGATGCAGTCAGTCCATTGCGACGCCTGCAGAGACTTTGAACGGAGACGTAGACACTTGGCAATTCCCTCCTGCGTTGGATGAGTGTGCAATTGTCGTAACATCTTTCAAATTGCTTCAAACTCATTGTGCTCCCAGCATGATTATTGCCAAAGAATCCGAGCTTGCAACGCACCCCGCCTTCCAGGCTCCAAGGCTCCTACATCGGTGTATGGGACACCGTAGGAGTAGCATACACGATACCCGGCAAGACATCAAGCAACAATAGCGCGCGCAAAGCAGCGTGTAAAGCAACATGCAACAGCATCAATGAGACGAAGAAGAAGAGCAACTCAAGAGTGCTGAAAACCAAATCGCCCGAATGCAAAGGAAGAGTCTAAAAGGCAACACATAATTGCAATGTGCTCTGACGCACTGGCAACTACTCATGCAGTCGAAGGCCGATCAGGAACAAATACGTAGGTGAAGCATGCCAGGCCTCCTGCAGCAACGTTGCCAGCACGTCACATCAAAATCCCGCAGCTGCTGCCGATGCTGAGTTCGTGCTGACCACCTCGCAAGCGCTCTCACGCGCCGTCATCGCAAGACGCTTCACAGCTGCAAGGGCCTGTGCTGCCAGTGCTCAAGTGCGCGCACTTGCACTTGAAACTGTCTACGGTTTGAGACCTGGCATATGAAACAGCAACATGCAGTTTGCAACTAGTTTGCAGTATGAACTGATGCGGTGCATTTCCAGGCAATCAGTGCCCCATGATGCAGTCAGTCCATTGCGACGCCTGCAGAGACTTTGAACGGAGACGTAGACACTTGGCAATTCCCTCCTGCGTTGGATGAGTGTGCAATTGTCGTAACATCTTTCAAATTGCTTCAAACTCATTGTGCTCCCAGCATGATTATTGCCAAAGAATCCGAGCTTGCAACGCACCCCGCCTTCCAGGCTCCAAGGCTCCTACATCGGTGTATGGGACACCGTAGGAGTAGCATACACGATACCCGGCAAGACATCAAGCAACAATAGCGCGCGCAAAGCAGCGTGTAAAGCAACATGCAACAGCATCAATGAGAAGAAGAAGAAGAGCAACTCAAGAGTGCTGAAAACCAAATCGCCCGAATGCAAAGGAAGAGTCTAAAAGGCAACACATAATTGCAATGTGCTCTGACGCACTGGCAACTACTCATGCAGTCGAAGGCCGATCAGGAACAAATACGTAGGTGAAGCATGCCAGGCCTCCTGCAGCAACGTTGCCAGCACGTCACATCAAAATCCCGCAGCTGCTGCCGATGCTGAGTTCGTGCTGACCACCTCGCAAGCGCTCTCACGCGCCGTCATTGCAAGACGCTTCACAGCTGCAAGGGCCTGTGCTGCCAGTGCTCAAGTGCGCGTACTTGCACTTGAGACTGTCTACGGTTTGAGACCTGGCACGTGAAACAGCAACATGCAGTTTGCAACTAGTTTGCAGTATGAACTGATGCGGTGCATTTCCAGGCAATCAGTGCCCCATGATGCAGTCAGTCCATTGCGACGCCTGCAGAGACTTTGAACGGAGATGTAGACACTTGGCAATTCCCTCCTGCGTTGGATGAGTGTGCAATTGTCGTAACATCTTTCAAATTGCTTCAAACTCATTGTGCTCCCAGCATGATTAGTATAGATTGCCAAAGAATCCGAGCTTGCAACGCACCCCGCCTTCCAGGCTCCAAGGCTCCTTTGCTTTGCCTTCAGCTTTGCTTGCTGCAGCATCTCTCGCATTGCACGAGCCTCAACTGCACACATGGGCCAAACATGCCATCCAAGGCGCGAATCCCCTTCAGACCGCCAATTAGCTATCTCACAGGAAGCCTCTGACTCCAACATCTCCAACAAACTAAAAGGGTTGCTTCTGACCTTGACGCATGGCTTGCGCCAAATCAATTGGTTATAATTGATGCTATCGGCTCCTTCTGGGCCAATTCGGCTGCCAGCTGAGCGAAACTCAGCGCAAACCAGACTGATCAGCCCGGAGACCGAATTCCCAAGCATTCTGGCAACATACACTCGTGGACGGATGACCCAATGCAGCCTGCATCGGGATCCTCTTGAAAGGCCAAGACTCGTCTGTTTGTTTGCCAGCTATGAAGGCCAAGGCAGACCCGGGACAGCTGCTGTGAGTCGCTTGTGGGCGTGGCACGTCGCTACTTCCCAGCGTTACGTCATCAAAGATACCACACACACACACATGACGTTGCACCGAAAGAGTGGGCCGGATCAACGCCTTTGAACCACCGCGCTAGAACTAGCTTTCGCATGCCACATCTATCAGCTACCTCAACTGGCCTGCCCGTCCCCACCGCTCCCAATGATCGCACCGATCCAAGCCCCGCCTCGCGCATCCAGGCCTCCATCATCTTCTTGAGCAGGGTGCTCGCAAAGACCACAAGAAGGCCCTCCCGCATCGCCTGAACGTCCCAAGCACAGCAGCTATGCAAGCAGCGCATGATCTCGCGCCCTCGCCCTTCGGACATGCCTTCATGTGGTGCGGGTGCGCTGCGAACGGGGCTGATCCAAAGAGGAGCTCAGTCGCAGCTGCGTGCCACCTGGGGACATACCCAGGTTAACATTAGCGCAAAGGCATGCAAAGGCCGCAGAATCCAATGCCTTGTTGCCCTGCGGCCTTTGGGTCGGCCGGGGCCCGTGCCAAGGAGCAGGTACGGGAGCAAGCGAAGTGGGCTGCTTCAATCCAAGACGTGTATCATGACCTGCAAGCCCAAAGACATCATGGCCAAAATGCAACTCTCTACCTGGCCAAGGCAGAAAACACAACATGAAACACAAAGCAGAGGTAGCACACGGTGGCACAATGCAACTCTCCATGCCTTGCTTAACAAGCTCCAAGCCGGCGTGCTGTCAAGCAAGGCCCCTGCCCGGCTGAGATCGGCGCCTGGCGTTTCGGCCCCATGGCTCCTCCCCTTCCTCCCCTTCCTAGTCTCATGCCGCTTTTTGGTGGCCTGTGCCGCAGCCAACGCCATGCTGCCCACAGCTGCGCCGCGTTGCTCATGGCCACCACCTCAAGGGCGTTGCACTAACTCAGTATGCGCATGCCACATCTCATACTGACTGATTCTTACTCATACTGTGGGCTTACCAATGGGGGACGTCGCAGCCAGCTTGGGCGTGTGTGAGCGTGCGCGCACTGCATTCCAGACTTCATTCCATGCACATCGAAAGTCTAGACTCACCTCGAGTGAGCAGAATCTTTCCGCAATTAGCGAGACCATCAGCCAGAGGCATCAGAAGCTGGAAGGGCTCAAGAAACACAGTTGTTTTCTGCGCGTGCATCCTGAAAGAAATGATGGAAGGTTAACGACCAATCTGGAGCAGTGTGAAGATGGAACCTACTTGCCGAAGCATGGGTATGAAACTCCGCTTTCTCTGCACATGAGTCTTCGGCCTTGCGCTTGTGGCGCCAGGCAAGCCATGCCTGAAGTCTCAGCATGCCCAGCATCCACCAGCTCAGATCTCAGGAAATTGCTTGGAAGGCAGCCCCCAGTCGCGCCCTCAACCTATTCTCATCCGCCCAGCTCAGGTACCTCGCCCCAGGCAAAAATACATAAGCATTTCATAAGCATCAGAAACATCCCAAACAAAGGCAAAACTATGCCTATCTCTTGCGTGGGCGCAGAATCATCAGCTGGCGCTGCTCCAGATGTCTCTGCAGCGCTGCCCAGCAAACCTTCGGCACACGCAGGAGCGCCAACACACTATTCTTGCATCTCATGTGACCTAAAACTAGCACCGATCGACATGCGCCTCCAGAAGCCGGCGGTCCGCCTGCCTGGTGCCCTGCTGCACCTGTGGTTCGGGGTCTCGTGGCACTCGAAGTGCGAGACAATGGATGCATTCGTGGGCTTCACTGCAATTCAAAAGACTTCGAACCGACACCGCTCTCGATCCAACCCAACTCGCCGGCCTGCCTTCGCCAAGGCACACTCGCGGTGATGAAGCTGGACCTCGATTGCGTCGCTTCCTTTGGAGC
Organism: Effrenium voratum; assembly: GCA_963377175.1. Classification (NCBI taxonomy): domain Eukaryota; class Dinophyceae; order Suessiales; family Symbiodiniaceae; genus Effrenium; species Effrenium voratum. The sequence continues at coordinate 479,531 of CAUJNA010003453.1, read as the reverse complement.
TTTGCATATTCCTTTGCTTGGCATTCTTCAGCGCGGGCTCTAGGCCCGCCGCATTGCGGTGCAGTGCTCGGATGCCCTGCTTCAGGCCTACAACGCAAACACAGCGGCACCACAGCGGCTCAGCCAGCAGGCCTTGCTTGCGCGGGAAGAGCGTAAGCCGTTGAAGACCCCTCTCCTGGAACCAGAATGCAACATTCATGGCGAGTTCAGCACGCAACCCGCCAGGCCTTCCTGTTGCGACGGTGCTGCGCCACCCAGGCCTGAAACAAGACCATCCTAGCCGAGGCTCCAGCATAGTGATGCATAGTGGTGGAAGGCCTGAAAGGCCCGAAGATAACCTGACAGGCGCTGAATCATTTGTCACTCAAACTTGCGACGCGGCCCCATTTTCATGCTGTGCCCAGGGCAAAACTTCCGATGCAGTTGCAGCGAGCGGCGCAGCAAGAGCGCCTCCTGCGTGTCAGCATGCTACGTCCATGGTGCTGGAGAAAAGCACCAGCTGTCAGACGGGCCTTGCGTTCGTGCTGCCACTGCATCACCCAAACCTATACTCAAACACTCTGCCAAAAAACGAGATTGCCCACAAAGCCGCCTGGAAGACAAGATGTGAGCGGCGCAGGCCGGTGGCTTTCTTCATTCTTCGGGCCGTAACCTTGCTGAAAGCTGCCCCGCTGCGCGAGGTATGCCAAACGACGCCAAAGGCGTGCCAGGGGTATCGCGCACACACACGACTCACGACACATTGCAACACGCTGCACTCATTTGAGGCGTTGACCTCTTGCCGCCGGACAACATGCCAGGCTGTCATCGCCCTGCAGGCAGCGCATCGGTGCATGGGACACCGTAGGAGTAGCACACGATACCCGGCAAACCATCTAGCAGCAATAGCGCGCGCAAAGCAGCGTGTAAAGCAACATGCAAAAGCATCAATGAGAAGAAGAAGAAGAACAAGAAACACAACTCAAGAGTTCTGCAAAAAAACTTGCCCGAATGCAAAGGAAGAGTCTAAAAGGCAACACATAATTGCAATGTGCTCTGACGCACTGGCAACTACTCATGCAGTCGAAGGCCGATCAGGAACAAATACGTAGGTGAAGCATGCCAGGCCTCCTGCAGCAACGATGCCAGCACGTCACATCAAAATCCCGCAGCTGCCGCCGATGCTGAGTTCGTGCTGACCACCTCGCAAGCGCTCTCACGCTCCGTCATCGCAAGACGCTTCACAGCTGCAAGGGCCTGTGCTGCCAGTGCTGAAGTGCGCGCACTTGCACTTGAGACTGTCTACGGTTTGAGACCTGGCATATGAAACAGCAACATGCAGTTTGCAACTAGTTTGCAGTATGAACTGATGCGGTGCATTTCCAGGCAATCAGTGCCCCATGATGCAGTCAGTCCATTGCGCCGCCTGCAGAGACTTTGAACGGAGACGTCGGCATTTTGCAGCTCCCTCCTGCGTGAGACTACGCATGTAAACAACATGACGCTGAAGCAAGGCATGCCAGCCCAATAAATCACACCCGAGCTTGCAACGCACCCCGCCTTCCAGGCTCCAAGGCTCCTTTGCTTTGCCTTCAACTTTGCTTGCTGCAGCATCTCTCGCATCGCCCGAGCCTCAACTGCGCACATGGGCCAATCACATGATACATACTATTCCCTCTTACGGAGGGGGGACCCCCCGCATATACATGTAGGCTCTACCACACCCCCACAAATATACATAAAAAAAATACGCTGTTGGCGGGTTTTGCCCCAAATATCAAAGAACCAAGGGCAAGAGACCGAAGGGTCGGGAGACCAACAAGTGCACATGGGGTTCGGGGGGCCCGACAGCTTGCACGGTTTCCTTCTGCCTCTTGCTCAAATTTGGCCTAAATCAGGTGGCAACTGTGTCTTGATTTCCTGGCGGACCCTTGCCTTATCTTTTGTCTTCTCGCGAATCCCTGTTGCCGGAGGCCTTCACTATCCGAAGTTGCAAGCTCAGACAAAACAAGAAACATTTAAAACTTGTTCCTTAGTCTCCTGGCCCCATGGCCTTCTGGCCTCTTAGATCTACTAAACACCACTTCATGAAAAGCAGCCGGCAAAGCAGGCCAGTGACCCTGAAAGAAAACACAACTGCACAACAAACACGGCAGCCGCAGCAAAGGGGCTCGACCGTTGGGCGCGGTCGGGGCCCGCCCGCCTACGGGGTTGGGGCCTGTTATTAGCCTGCTTGGTCGGGCTGCTGCTTTTCGTCAAGTGCTTTTTGAGTAGAGGTGAAACATTAATCAGGAACAAATCAGGAACCAACTGAGTGTCGAGCCAAGTTTATTTATTGTCGATGTTGGGCGGGACATGTAGCAAACAGGGTTTGAGGAATCTTTGACATGGATTGCACCAAAGTACCCTGTTCAGAAAATCTGTCAGGTTTCCATGATCCCTGTAGCAGGACTGCTCTAATTTGCTTGTTGTGTGTGGCTGCGCAGTGTGTGTTTTTGCAGTTTGCTTTCGCTTAGGACCTGTCACTGGCCTACTTGGTCGGGCTGATGTTTTTCGTGCCGTGGGAAGCTCTTAGTAGAGCTTCCAAGTTGCTTCCTGCCCCTGTGGCTGCCACCTGGTTTTTGCAGCTTGATTTTTTGTCTCGGGCCTGTCACTAGCCTACTTGGTCGGGCTGATGTTTTTTGTGGTGGGATGTTTTTGTAGGGCCGTTGTTTGTGGCTGCCTTTTCTTGCACTAGCTGTTGTTTTTTCAGGGCTTATCACTGGCCTGCTGGGTCGGCCTGCTGTGTGACTGCCGGTTTTTGCGCAGCTACATTTTTTCAGGACCTCTCTTCAAATTTGCTCGCCGTCTATTTTGTGCAGTTGGTTTTTTTCAGGGGCTGTCATTGTCCTGCTTGGTCGGACTGCTGTCACTGGCCTACTCGTCGGGCTGATGATTTTCGTGAAGCAGGGGTTTTAAGTAGGGCTTCTAATTTGGTGGTTGTTTGTGGGTGCCAGTTTTTTGTACAGTTGCTCTTTGGTCGGGCTGCAGCTTTTTGTAAAGTGTTTTGTTGCAGTAGAGTTTCAAATGTTTGTCTGTGGCAGTCTTTTTTCTTTCATATTTTTTTTTCGCGGCCAAACCTAAGATAATTCCATTGCGTCAGTCACTTGTCACGGGGTGGCCGGCGGGCCCAAGAAGTGGGACCCGCATTACCATGAAATTTGCACAGACATCACCGGCATTGCCAGCATCACTTGCATTATCAGCAATGCAGTCTAGCTGACATTTGCTCTGACGAATTTGCTAATTCGTCGCACGGACGGCCGTTACCTTGATCTACAAACAGCGTCACCGGCATCGCCAGCATCACCAGCAATGAAGTCTAGCTGGAAGTCGCTCTTTAACATGGAAAAGGTTTTACATACATCACTGGCATACATTATCTAAAGCCTCATCTGGCAAACTAGCACCTACCTGCATGATTGAATCTCCACTGGCCGCGGAGCCGCGGGCTCATCGCACACTACAACAGGAACACAAAAGCTCACACACAGACAAGCTCTGAACAGCATCAAACTGAATCAAACCAGTCAACCAGGCACCTTCCTCATCCAGGCACCCATCATCTTCTTCAGCAGAGCGCTCGCAAAGATCACGAGGAGGCCCTCACGCATGGCCTAGCGTCGATTTGGGTGTGTAGGGTTGGTTTGGGGATCTGTTTATTTTGATTTAGGTTGGGTGGCAAGGGTTTAGGGTGCTATGGTTGGCTAAGGGCGAGTTTAAGTGGGGGGGTTGGTTTTAGCTGAGGCCAAGGAAAGTCATGAAAAGACGCACACACCAGAGCATAGTGCCAAACAGCAAAGCCGCAAAGCCAAGAAACAAAACTTAACAGACAGCCTTGCAAAGAGAACCGACCGTCCCAACCTTCAACCATGGAATCCCAACCCAGCTCCCAAAGGTCTCGTTCCGGGCAATGCCTTCATGTGGTGTGGGTGCGCTTCGAAGGGAGCTGATCCAAAGAGGAGCTCGGTGGCAGCCGCGTGCCACCTGGGCACAATGCAAAGGCTACAAGAGTCTCATGCCTTTCTGCCCTGCAGCATTTGGTTCTAACTGGCCGGGGCCAGCGCCAAGGAGCAGGTACGGCTGGAGCAGTTGTGTGCCCTCGTGCTGTGTGCTGAGCTTCATCCCGACCTCTGCATTTCCGGCTACAAGACGTTGCAAATTCAAACGAATGCCTCACGGCCCTGCCTGGCACGTCGGAATGACCCAGGAGAAGACCCGACCTGCCGGGATTTGCTGGAAGGCAGGGTGTGAGCAGCGTTTACTGGAGTAGCTAATCCGCCGCCTGCTTGGCCTTAAATGCGCCGCTGCGTGCACACGCAGCCAGCGCCACGCTGCCAACAGCTGCGGACCGCTGCACATGGCAACCACCTTGCATCTCGCACGAATCAACCATCTGTAGCCTCACAGTCAGACCAAAGTGGCAGATTTCAAGAACGGTCAGCTACTGTTGGTGAAGATTTACGGTTTTCAGCTGAGCTCTGCACCTTCCCTCGCTTGCGGTACCAGGCCAGCCATGCCTCCCGTCCGGCAGGTAGGGGCTGGTCGAAGTGCAGATTTGCCAGTGTCATGGAACCTCTAAAGTCTCTGAAGTCTTGAGCATGCTGAGGCGGCCGCTTGCCAAGCAGCCCCCAGCCGAGTGCGCAGCCAGTGCACGTCTGCCCAGCTCTGGTACCTGCCCCATAGCACCAGGCCACCAAATGCTTTGAGCATCCAAACTCGCCACGCGCACAGCTTCATCAAACGGCGGTGCTCGGCATGTCTCACCCAGGCAGACCAGCAAGCCTCATGCAGAAGGTCAAATGTTGCTGCGTCGTTGTCGAATGGACAGCCTGCAGCAGGCGGATTTGCTCCTGCCACACTGACTGCTGCACCTGGGCCAGGTCGAACATACGTGCCACTTGTGTCGGGTGTCATCTATCCAAACATGTCATGAAAATATGCGTTATGGAGTTGGGTGGGTGGGTGGTGGGTGGCGTGACGGCTTGCGAGCGGCGCGTGTGTGCGTTTGCGCGCGCTCGCGCGTGACCACGCTTGTGTGTGTGTGCGTGTGTGTGTGTGTGTGTGTGCGTGTGCGCGTGCGTGCGTGCGTGTGTGGGTGCGCGCGTGCGTGCGTGCGTGCGTGCGTGGGTGGGTGGGTGGGTGGGTGGGTGGGTGGGTGGGTGCGTGCGTGGGTGTGTGCCAAACCTGATTTCAAAGGTGCCACATCAACCTTTCAGCTAGCAAGTTGAAAAGTCCCTTCTAGCAGTGGCAGATCTGTTTGATTCTTTCTGTTTGATCATTGCTCACATAGCGGTCTGCACGGGAGACTTCATTTCAAAGGTGCCGCATCAACTTTTCAGACGGCAAGTTGGTGTTTGGGGCTTAAAGATTCCATTGCTCATGACCTTCGGCTTGTGAAAGGGCCCTTAATTTGGGCAGTGACGGATCTCTTTGAGGCATTCCGTTTGCTCGTCGCTCAGATAGCTTTCAGCAGGGGGCAGGAGCGCTATGGCAAGTCTCCTGCCAACGAAGACACTTGCCATATGCGGTGAAACTGGGACTGATCATCCCAGCGTACCTGCAATTTTAGTGGTTTTTGCAAGCGGTTGCTTCGACCACTCAAGCAGCGCTGTTTTTTCCCGCTGTGTCAAGTTGCAGTCTATCTGTGACATGCGTGCTCGAGACTTGAACAGCTAAGGGAACAGGCAACCAACAACAAGTTTCAGACATGTCCGGTGACTTGAGAGTGCCTTGGCAGCATGGTGAAGTTGGTTCACTACCCACCTGCAGAGAGTTACCAAATGTGTTTTCCCGGCCGTGTGACCTTTGGGTCTACTGCATGCAGAACGGTAGTGAAGGCCAAGCTGCAACAACCTTCCTTTTTGTGTCGTTGGATTTGACCATTTCAACGGCCTTGACCACCGATTCACACCCTGACCATACTCCAGCATGCGCCAGTAGCGCACCTGTCATGAGCATTACAACCAGATTTTTGCCCTTGTGCACCTGTCGTGAGCTTTTAAACCATATTTGCCATTGGCAACTGTCATGAGCATCCTGAACCAGCGAAGCATGCTTGCCAAGCACTTGAGGAACGGGCGTTGTCACTTCACTTGATTCCAGCCACTTTGCCCAAAGCAAGGCCCAAGTTCTGTTTCTACAACTTCGTGTCATGATGTCACAGGCATCTGCAGATTTCGAGCAGGTGGCAGAATGTTGCCTTGCAGTTCATAACTACAGCGCAAAGATTTACAGAGCATGATCCCTCAAGCCATGCCATCCCATGGCGAATCGCCCCAGGTACAAATGGTGTTTTTCACGTCAGGCGGAATGATACCGACGCATGTCCTCCCGTCATCCCGGGTTGTTCCTCAGCTTGCACCTGCGGAGCCCCGACTGACAGAACTGGCGCCGCCTTCACAGAGAGCGTCGCCATTCGCGCAGTAGATCACCTAGGCGCCGGCGCCACAGGCATCACAGATCTAGAAGCCGGCGGCGTCAGGCAGTTCGAGAGATCCCTGAAAGGCCTCCTTCCAGAGTTGTTGCGGAACCTCTCCCGCCCCAACCCGCAGCTGTCCGCCGTGATGTTCCGCCCCGCCGCGGGACACCGTCTTGCAGATTACTGCAGGCAGCGGACGCCGTACAAGCTCCGGAATACCCACCGCCCGGCCAATGGCAACCTTTGCCACGGCCAGTGCAAGTGTACAGGCCTAGTGCGCAGCCCGAGCTGAAGATGAGCCCGGGTCCACCACCGTCACAGCTGCCTCCAAGCCTGTTTGTACCACAGCCTGGGCCACCACCGCGAGCTCCTCCACCGTCTTGGGCTACAGCAGCCCAAGTCAAAGCTGGTCCTCCTCTGCCAGTATCAGTTGTTCTGCAACAAGTCCAGCAGCAACTTATGGCGCAGATGCACGTGTTACCCCCGGAGCCACCTGTCCACTGGCCAAAGGCCGGTCAGGTGTCGGGAGGCCCGCCGCCTCACGCTGCAAGAAGCGATATACAAGAGCCTGGCTCGTCTTCTGCAAGACCACTTCCTTACCCGCACGTGTTTTTTGCGAAGCTCCGTGAGAATCTGCAGAGAAGTTGTCTTCGTTCTTTTTGGCTAGTGTCTGACAAAGCTGATGCTTTCGTAGACCAAGAGAAGAAGAAAGCCTTCCTGGCCCAAGTGTTGCGTGCTCCGTTTCCCCTTGATGCATCCTGGAAGGGCCAGTTTTTGAACCACTTACGCACGCTCAATCCTCCGGCGGCTAGACAATTTGACATATCATCCGAGGTCCTCGACCATTTGGCTATGGCAGTGTACAGGTCTGACTTGCCGCACCCGCAAGTCTTCAAGAGCCCGATTCAAGTACATAAATCCCAGGATGAGGTTGTTGCATGGGTTCTCCCAACAATTTGGTTTCCAGTTGGATCCACTTTCCTTCAGAGGAGGGTTTGTCAGGAATCTTCCGCACAGGGCTTTTGCTGCCAACCACCAGGCAGACACTGGACTGGTCTACCAGCGACTGGTCACTGGGTTTTTTTTCGGCCGGGCAACAGTAAATACTTGGTCTCCCGCAGCCCTAGCCGCGTGGTGTACAGAACAATATTTCCACACAAAGAACATCCTTGGCGTAGCGATCTCGGGTGACTACATCGGAACATACCCGAAGCGTAGAACCGCGAGCATCCATGACGAGCAAAGAATGCTGAGACATTTTGCTGTCATTCGGAGTATAGCTCAGGACAAGAGATGGGTGTTCAGAACTGATGCCGTCTCCGTTGCTCGGGTGGTCTTGATGTCCCAAGTCGAGGACCAGGACTGGGGTGAATGGACAGACCCTGCCCGATTTCATTTGGCCGCTCTTACCACCTGACGAATACCCGCTGACCTTTCCTTTCGGGAGAAAACAACGCTTGCTTTGCTTCACGCGGTCTGGGGTGCATATCTAACAGCAACGCTTCTCCCAGCGCACAAGCTTACTTGTGGCTTGCTCGGTTCTGCGCACATTCTTGAAACAGACTGTGCGTAACGGTGGCCCGAGATTGCGGTTGCTCAGCTCTGGCTTAGTACGACTGTTGCTCGCCATGTCGTCTTGGCACCCGTCCGAGTGGTACTCAGCCTGGGATCGGCAGTGGCAAGCCTCCTCCTGGGATTGGTCGGACCATCGCAGCCAACCAGTCACTCAGCACAGCCACAGACCCCCAAAAAGACCCGACTAGCGTTCCTGAGGTGAAAAGCCCTCACAAGGAAGTTCTGACACGCACCGGGGCCTGCCGGCTAGTTTTAAGCCCGACGCCGACCATTTTGATTCCACCGCGCTGTTTGGTCTTGACTTCCCTAAGCGGGTCAAAGCCACACAGTGGAGCGTAAAGCACGGACTCGCCGGTCGGAGCATTGCAGACCTGAGCTTGGCAGAGCTGAGCTGGCAAGGCTGGCAGAATTATCAATTACGCAACCTAGCGCACGGTCGGTTTAGCACCATCGTTTGGGCACGTTCAATCCGAGAGGCTAATTTTCTCACCACGCTGCAAAGCCAGCTGAGAAAGAAGGGCTTCGACCTTGACGTTCTTGCGGAGCAATACGCCAAGCAACAGCAGTTGGCCCCCTCGTCAAACCTTGACGACGGCCAGCGTAAGACATGGCGCGTGGACCAGTTTGTTTCCCATCTTGTCGAGGGCATGGCTCAGTGCCATGTCCAAGATTTGAAAGCCGCCCACGACACGATCCGGCAATTGCAGCATGAGTTGCACCAGGCTAGGTCAGGGTTGCCTTCCAGTGCTGTCCCCTCCACTGGCGGTGCAAAGCGCCCAATCGATGAGCCAGACAGCAGCCAACCTGCAAAGCGGGCGCGTTCCAAGCAGTCAGGCGCAGAGGGTTCCAGCACGCCTGCTACCCCTGATGGGTTGATTGCGAAAGCTTTGACTTTTTCGGATCCAGTCAAGGAGCGTGTCTTGGCTAACAATGCCCCGGCCACGCCCAGCTCTCAGGCGATCGGGCAGTGGATTGCCCGTTTAAAGTTGCCTGCGCGTAAGGTTTCGGTTCTCCAAGAGGCCGTGAAATCTGCCAGCGCTTCAGCCAAACAGCTTTCTAGTGAACAGGCAGCTCAGCTTCCGGATCGTGCGGCAGAGTTTGGACTCCCAGTCAGCCTGGCCTCAAAGGCCAAGTCCGCTGAGCTTCTCAAGATTTTGCTGGTTTGCGCCTCGATGACCGAGTGACTAGACTGCGCTCCTGAGACTTTCCCTGTGTCTAGCATTTTCGAGTTGGGCACTAGAGGCGGCGCTTGACACACCCGAACTTTGGCTATTTCGTAACTTTTTCCGGCTTTGTCTTGCAGCTTGTGCATTTTCGGGAATTCAAAGCCACCGAGCGTTGCATAAGCATACCCGCGCATGGAAGACACGTTTGGGTTCTCTTTGTTCGTTGTCGTCTGGTTTTGTTCGTTCGCTTGCCCGGTTGTTTGAGTCACCATGCGCGGTCTATGCCCTTTTGCAATTACATTTTTCCGGCCGAATTCAACAGGACCCTTCTACAGTGCAAGTTTCTGCGAAGACAGATTATGTAGGGTCCACCACTAACACTATTTTTCCAGACAGGATGCGCGAGCCAGGAAGTACCGACAGCTTGCCCAGGGTCAATACGTTTCGTGTGAATTAGCTTTGCACTGGATGTTGACCCATTCCAAATTTCATGTCATGGTCGTAGTGCCCCTGCTGGTCGCTGATGACCCTTTGTCTTGCCGGACTTTAGAGACGGTTTGTATCCAGAAGTGGCCTCCTGCCCTCAACTTTCCGTTTATTCTAAAGCTTGGCGTTACAAAAACGGCCACGCCTACACGCTTTTGCACGCGTACCAGTCTTTTCCAGGCTCATGGCCAACGCGCAGCTCGTTAACTGCGCAAACGGCTGTATGCGCGCAAAGCTTTGTCTTGGTATCCGGCGCGAACTATGTCACAGGTGTACCTGCTCACCATTTTGCACATTATTGCTGGAGACGATTTAAAGTCTTTCGATATGCTTCGCCGACTTCGGTCATCATCATTTTCGTTAGAACATGTCTACTGCCTGTACAAGATTGCCGCGCATTTGGATGAACCACCTTGGACTCGTGTAAGGTCTCTTTTGCTTAAAGCAATACACTTCCGCGACGGACCTACTCCTCGACAAGGTCGTCCTCTTGTTATTCCTTTGCTGGCCCATCATGCCTTCATTGAACTTAAGCGTTGGGTCCGGAACAAGGTGTTGAACGCCAAGCCGTACCTACCACCTTTGCACGTGCCCAAGGCAACTATTGTTGCTGGTAAGCACCCTGCTTTGCACCAGTTGGTATACAATCATTTTCAGTTCATGGAGTCATGTCACTGGGGCACCCCCCCCCAGACTGTTGTTGCCGTCGGCACCCAAGCCTGCGACAGCCCTCTTCGAGGGCAGCCAGCATGTAGCCAGTCCTGCTTGCCTGCTCAATGCCAATGTTTCGTACCGCCTCCAGCAACTGTTGGGCCTGAGTTCTTCTGGTCAGGTGTACATGCAGAAGACATCGTACCAGGAAGTTGGATGGCAAGCTCTGAACAAATGGTTGTGGGTTTGGCATTTTCGATGTTACTATTGATATGTGGTGTGACTTTGTCCATAGCCATTGGCCGTTACATTTGCAAGCTGCTAGGCAGCCGTGGACATTTGACGACATCAAGTTTTTGAAGTCCGTTTGGCAAGGATTTGTGGTACATGGGCGTGACCATGCCCCGTTTGAAGCGCATGTTTATTGCCCTCGTTTCTTTCATTCTGTGCTGGTTGCTACGTTTGGTGATGAATCTGTTTATCGCCGCCTCACCTTTTCCATCAGTCAGACCCAACAATATTTGGCCAAAATGAGCAGTCGGCCGTGGCTGAAGCAGTATAAATGGGGTATTTCACCCACGGCTTCGCCGCCTGCTTCGTACCTCCTCTTAAAGAGGAAGAAGGCTTTTGCAATCGCACGCCCGATAATATCCTACAAAGGATTCATTTTCAGTCAGCTGTTCCGAGCTCTTTCTTTTGTACTTGAGATGCTTTGCCAGTCTGTCTTGCCGTCAGCTTTCGGCAATGATTCAATGCCACAGGCCTGATCCAAGTTGCACAGTTTTTTTGCGTGATGCCCCAGACGACGCCAACCTCATCACGCTCAACCGTGATTTAGTGGGGTTTTTCACATCCATACCTGCTGACCGGATTCTCGCAGCTGTTGCTCGGGTGGTGGAACAATATCAGGCACAGCATGATTTGAGGCCTGACAGTTCTATCACTGTTCTCCTGAAAGAACGAAACACACGTTTGCGCACTTTGCGAGGCAAGGTCCGTCGAGGTGCTTGCCGCGAGCGCCAACTTCGGCTCTGCGACGTCCTACCGTTGGCAAAGCTGTCTTTGGAAGCTTCCCTGTTTGTCAATATGAAGCAGACCTTTCAGCAAGCACGAGGATCCGCAATTGGGAATCAAGTTTCCCCCGTACTGGCAAATCTCGCTGTTTCTGTACTTGAGGTAGACTGGCGGCGCAGGTATGACGATCCTGTTCAACGTTTTTCATCTCGGCTGTTTACAACACGTTATGTGGACAACAGACTTATCCTCGCTGATGAACACCTCTTAGACTTTTCTTTCATGAGCAGTTTCTCTGACCTTGCTTTTTACCAGCCCCCTGTGCAACTTGAATGTGTA
>CAUJNA010003453.1:445361-462861 GCA_963377175.1 Effrenium voratum | reverse complement strand
CTGACTCGCTTAGCCTCGCCTTGGCAATATGGCTGTTCCGCCGGTTAAGAAAAACCGGTTCAAGCAGCTGAAGCAGGAGCCCGAGCTTTTGGACCGGCTCGTTGTGGAGTGGGACAAGTTCCCTGAACTCCTGGAGGCCTGCCGTTCTGTGCACATTGCAATTTGGCCCAGCTGCACCTTGTTGCAGGTTGGCTTCTCCTTTGTGCGAGCGCACAGCGAGCACCTCTGGACAGGCCAGACCTGCACAAAGGGTGATGTGGAGCTCAACTGGCAGGCCCCCTCCTCAGGATGGCTCGCCAATTCCTCACAATTTCGTCGGTTTTTGTTTGTGCTGGAAACGCGTTTTTAGTAGTTATCCGCCCCTAAAAAGGGGTTATCCGCCCCCCAAAAGGGGTTATCCGCCCTTGGGTATTTGTGGTTCGCAGGGATGTGATAAGTAGTATCGGCAGTGGACCAGGTAACTGTCGGCTACATGCTGGCCGTCCCTCCGGGCGCGAGATTCAGTGAAGAGATCATTGCTGCTGCCATTATGGCGTACTACAGCAAGCACAGCTTGGTCCCAACCGGGATCTCCCAGCAAGTGATGCTGAAGTGGTCTGCCAAAATGGCTGCAGGCCTCAAAAACGTCGTGGGCAGATTCAAGAAATTGCTTGGGCAATCGGCCGGAGCAAAATCCCAAATCCTGAGGGACATGAAGGCCCGAGTTTCTCATGCCGCCCCCGACTCTGACCCAGACCCAGAGCTGCACGGTGACGAGGTCCAGTTCCTAGAGGACACGGCGTTTGACTGGGCAGCCTTGGAGGCCCAACTTGCCGCAGCTGTGCAGGCGCAGGACGCGCAGAGCAAAGGGCCGCCGGCTCTCAAGCGCGCTGGCTCTGGCTCCTCAGCCATCTCTGCTACCACGGCTTCAACCAGGGCGTCGCCCAAGGTCAACAAGTACGCGTTGCCTGACTATGCTCCGTTCTGAGTTGTTTGCTTTTCGAAATCACTGTGTAATGCCGTGCGTTGAGATTGTAGTACTGCAATTAGGTGCTGGAGTCCTTGAAGGAAAGTGCCCCTGTACCCAAGCCTTTCTCAATAGACCCAGACGACCAGCCTGACAATCAGGAAGATTGCTCAGAGGAGGAGGCTTCAGCCCCCGTAGAAGAAATTTCGATCAAGCCAACAAGCCTGCAGCGCCGGCCTGTGGCCCGGCCTCTTGCCAAGTCCACAGAGCCAGAGCCTGCTGAGCAGCATGAGGGGTACCAGCCTGGCAGCTTCATGAAAGCCAAGACCCAGTTCGTCCGGGCAATTCGCGCTGAGCAGCAGGACCTCACGTACAAGCAGGCCCTTGACAAGTGGATGGTGTCCGAAGAGCGGACTTCCTTGCTGCAAAACGTCCCGGATCTCAAGCGTCGCAGGTTTGCGTAGCAAACCTGTGGCGCGGGGTGCTTGAGCAAGGCCAACCTTGCATCTGTAGGGGATGGGGAAAAATAACGCGTATACGCGCTCATCTGGCGTGAGTCGGTTGCCTGCGTGTCTTGTCCGCACTTTGCCCACTCATGGCTTGACAGTTGCTCACGCATGTTGTCACTCACGCTCATGCCTTGAGAGTTTGTCTTGATAGCCATCCACGTCGCCCACTCATGCCTTGAGATTTGTTCACTGTCTTCACTTAATTGTGAAGCCATCTCATGTTGCCACTCATGCCTTGGCAGTTGTTCATTTGTGCCGCACTCATGGCTTGACAGTTGCTCCCACGTGCGATTGTTCGAGCGGATTTGGCTGCGAAGCTATCCTTCCAGGATGGTTGTAGCAGAATTGCTTCGAGTAGGCGCCCCTTTACAACTCATAGTAGTTGTGCTTCTTGTGATCCACAACACGGGCTTGCATGGCACCCAGGAGCCGCAACTTACCCGTGATGTTTCTGTCAGACTTGCGTGTGGCTCGCAGGATCGCGATTTTGTTGAGCTCTATAGCGGGCTCGGCCGAGTGAGTGCTGCTCTCAGAGAGGCTGTGGCAGTCAGGTTCGAAAACAACTCCTTTGGCTGATGTGAGCAGGCGGGCTTCAGGGGGACCAGCATTGACATAGACTTGCAGCTGCGCCCGGGCAGCTTCGACCTGACAACCCCTGCAGGTTTTCTGCCCGTGCCTGGTTTTTCCAGTTGGCCTTGCCAGATGTAGACGCTGAGGTCTGCTCTCAATGAAGTCCGCCGATGTCGCCGAGGAGCGCTTGTGATTGCAGCGCTGCCTTGCTCGAGCTTCTGTGCCCCGCCTGGGCCTGACAGTAGGTGCTGTGATTGTTTGCCTTTTTCATCTCCAAGGAACAAAGGCACTCATCAGCGAACGGCTTTGTTTCCATCTGGAAACCGTGCGTGCAGCAGCGTGGCGCTAGGGAACTTCCTTGCAGTTCGCACAATGCTGCTCTTGCTCTACGCGGTCTCGAGGGGTCTTCGAATTTTGATCGAGCAGCCAGAGGGAAGCATGGCGGCCATGCATCCAGCTCTCAGCATCCTGTTCGACGCAGCTGTAGTGCACAGTTGTGGCATTTGGCATGGCCTCTTCTTCTTTGGCTTCAGCACACCCAAAAGACAAAGGCTGTATTCCAACGATCCGGCGCTGCTAACGCGCATGCATGCTGCTGCTGGACACCTTGACCGTTCTGTGCGGTTTTCTGGCGCCCCATTGTGCAAGAAGCGGAAGCTGCCTGATGGATCGACTTCCTGGTCTGCAGATGGCAGCGCCCTCAAACAGAGCCAGTCCCTGGGCAGCAACTGCTGCACTCATTGGCTTGTCACTGCGCACGGTTGCCATTCATGTACGTTGCAATTGTTGGTTGTCACTCACTGTGCCACTCATGCCATTGTCGCCACGCATGCCGCGTGATTTTCAGGGCTTACGCGTATGCCTTCGGCCAGCACTTAGCTGTGCTCCTGCGTGAAGCCTTTGAAGATTGTGGTCGCCAGGTGGAAGTTGATGTCTGGAAGGGTTGCTTGCTCATGCATGTCCCCGCAGGCAGCGCTTGAGGCTTCTGTCCGGCCAGCGCAAGTGGACATGACAAAAACAGACCTCGAACTGTTTCAGGCGTGCCAGTTGTGCACCCTCACTGCTGGCCTCTCTTGCTTTTCCAGGCTTGTGACTTCAACTTTGCGCACGAGGTCTGGTCAGAGGCCTTGGTTGCTTGATTGCTGCTAGCCTGCCTTCGGGCCCTGACACGAAGGCCAACTTGGAAGATGTAATGAAGTATTTGCTGAAATCCAGCAAGCTGCACCCTCCAGGTGCTTGGGATAGATTGCTGCAATCAGCCGCAAAGAAGTGTATAGAGTCTGCTCAGTAGCGATCAGTAGCGTATCCTGCACTTTGCCTGCGAAAATCTGGCAGCTTGATCTTCGAAAACTCTTGGCGTGAAAATCCGTGTTTTCGGCGTTATCTGACCCCCAAAAGGCGATATCTGCCCGTGAATTTCGTGAATTCATTTTGCACATATTTCCACACCAGCTCTCAAGTCTTTTGTTCGTAGCAGTTGTCAATCGTAGCTGCCATGGAGGCCTTGCAGGCTTTGAAAGCAGCTGGAGCTGCACCGACCGCTGACGCCTTGTCTGAGGCCACTGGCCTCCCAGTAAGCCAGTGCGAGCAGATGTTGGCTGGCGTGAGGAAGCGGCCTGCTGATGGTCCTCAGCTTCAGGAGCAGGAGCCCGCAAAGAAGCAGAAGCCGGCCGCCAAAGCAAAGGCCAAGCAAGCCGCCAAACCAAAAGCTTGCGGCAAGTCGAAGGCCAAAGCCAAGACGGCGCTGGAAGTTGCCCCCACCCTCGTCCAGGATGAGGACAGCCAGCAGCCCGAGACCCAGGCCAAGGCTGTGGATGCGAATGGGAAGCCTTTGAAGGCTTTGAAAAACCGGCCAGAAGGAAACCACCAGGCTCCAGCTGAAAGCTCGAAGCTGGCCAAGCCCACTGAGCCTGCAGCGCCGACGCCCGGCCAGCCTTTGCAAAAGGGTCCAGCCCCTGGTGGCCAGACTGCCTTGCAGCAAATAGTGGCCGCTGTGGCCGCGCAGAAGTCTGTTCAGCCAGCCGCCCTGCGCCGAGGTCAGCCAAACGTTTTGAACTTGCTGGCCACGAGCCCCCTTGCCGCCACGCTGGGCGGGGTTGTGGACTGTGAGGAGGAGACGCCGCCCCTGGAGAAGCCGGACTTGAAGCGCCTGGAGCGCTGGCCTCTAACCATGTACAAATTCTGATTGTGCTTTCGTACCACGTCCAGGTCGATGGACACCCTAGCAGCTGGACAGGAACAGCTTCGCCGCCAGCTGCCTTCGTGGCAGGATAGCCAGCGAGCGCCTCAGCTTCCGCTTTCAGAGAAGGCAGTTCTGCCAATGCGTTTGTAGGTGCCCCTGGGACTCTCCCAGCCCCACTTCGTCAGAGAAAAAGCTCGTCACCATCCGCCAAAACTCAGTCAGGCCAGGCCCCTGCGCAGGACATCGTCATCAACTCAACGACGCACCGCTCCGCTTACATGAGGTTGCAGCGCCTGGTTAAAGGTGGCCGAGCACCACGCTTTCCGCAGATGAGTGCCATGTTTGCAGCTGGCGGCCGGGACGCCAAAAATGACCTCTTGGTCAAGTGGGTGAAGTCGGGCGAGAACGCTGAGCGCATGGAGGCCACGCTCTCTTTGCAGGCTAAGTCCAGCCAGGCCCACGAGCGGAAGAGCGAGTTGCTCACGGTGGCCCAGATGCGCGCCAGAGGCATGTCGGAGCCGCTTGCTTGGCATTCTGTCTGCTGCGCGCATGTTTGGCACATAACGGCGCTCATGTATGTCACCCAGCCCAGGACCAAGGTGGAAGCCATTGTCAGGAAGGGGGGGGGGGTGCCAGATCTTGACGCTCACACCAGCGCGGCTGACATGCAGTACTGGGTGCAAACGAGTTGCAGCCGCACGGAGCAGGAGTCTGTGGAACAGTCTGCCACCCTGCAAGGTGAGGTTGATGCGCAGGATGCCCTGTCCACCTACTTGGCAGCCCCACCTCGGCTTGAGGCCCTAGCAGCCCCTCGCGACCCAAGCGCCAGCGCGCCGGCAATTGATGCTGTGATGGAGTTCGTGAAGGGCTCGGCCAACGCAGCCAACGCAGGCTGGACCCTTGTTCCCTTCATCTGTAGATTGGCCTGGGTGCCTTTGATCTGTCTTGCTCCTGTACGAGTTTGATGGCTTGACCACACATGTCTTGTTTCTTGAACCACGCATGGCTGACCACTCTTGACCACTCATTGTGTATAGTTTAGTAGTTTGACCACGTGTAGCTTTGTGGCTTGAACACGTCACTCTTGACCATGCATGGCTTCATGCATGGCTTGGCCACGCATATCTTGGTAGCTTGCCCACTCATGGCTTGATGGCATGGCTCACGCATGACCTTGCACGCTTGATGTTTGACATGCATGTCTGAACTTCTCTGTGCTCAAAGCTGTTTGCAAAAAATCAGGGGTCTTGTCTTCTCATCGACAGGGATTCTTCTTTGTAAAGTTGTGTACAAACCTGTACGTGGACCCGTCTTCCAAAGCTATAGCTTGGCGCAGCAGGTGCTGACCCGTCGTCACAAAGACGGCCAAAAGCGAAGGCCAAGAGTGGCCCGAAGTCCACGGGCGACAAGCAGATCATCCGTCTGGAGGGCAAGAAGTCGCTGGAGGACAAGGTTGCTGTGATCCGCGCCTGACTTAAATATTACGCACGTGCTGCCTTGGCGCGTTGTTTGCGGCCTCGTCTTGCCCCAGGCGCTGAGCTGAAAAAAGAGTTCAACTCAGTGAACAGCGCCCTGCTCGATCTGGAAGGTGTGCACCGCATGTCGAAAGGCAGTGACTTTGTGAAAGACCTCAAGAGCTGTCACAAAGACCTGACTGACGTCTTCAACAGGCTTGGTGCCCAATCCGGAATAGAGCGCTGTTGCCAAATTTGATGCTCCAGCTTGGTGGGCATCCGGGACGAGACAAGCCTTCAGAAGGCGGTCAAGCTGGTCACGCAGAAGGCCGTTTGCTTCACCGCGCCTCACGTTTTGATTGACCCACCTTTTGTGAGGTTGTGGACGTCCGCATGGTCAAAGTACAGGTTCGCGCGGTGCTGGCTGAGCTTCGCAAGCCTTGCTGGCCTGGCTTTCTCTGATTCGCGCAAGTCGCGCCAATTCATTTTCGCACGCCAGGGGCTATGAGCAGTGAGCTTTTTCCTGACCAGGGCCGTTTGGTATAACCGCACTGCGTGCGCAGTTGAGTTGGAGCATGCCGGGGCGCTTGGTTTGCCTTGGTGTCCCTTGTACAGTCAGCGCTCATGATGTTCACCTCTTGCCTTCCCTGTGCCCCTTAGCCTTGCTCCATTGTTCAGCTGCAACGGTTCACGGTGGGAGCGCTGTCTAAAAGATAGCCGGGGTTTGAACCGATTGCAGCAAAGCGAGAGGAGATAAACAATTGTATGCTCTTGGTTTCCAGCAAGAGCACTGTCCATGATCAGTATACATTCGTGTTGATCGATTGTTCTGTCAGGTACTAGCGGTGCATCTTCCGGCCTACCTCAAGATGTCCGGCGACAGCTGGACGAGAGGTTCCTTGCAAAGCAGACCTTAAGTTCTCATCACGCTGGCCAGGTTGGCTTCGGCAGTGGGCTCGGGTGGAAGCTCCATAGCGCTTGCCTCCGACTTGGGGAACTTGTATAAGTCTGAAGCCTGGAGTAGGCTGGATCTGACCTGCCTGCGCGCGTGTTAATTTTCTGAGTGGACGTGTGCAGGGGCGCCACGACGACCTCTGAACGCCATGTGCACCGCAGGCTCGAGTGGCTGCCAGACTTTCGGTGTCTGGAAGCGTGCCCCAGGCTCGAGGCACAGTCTCTGGGGCTTGACGCCCCCGTAGCCTTCCAAGAGCTCCCCATGCTGGATGGCGATGGCTTTGTGACAGTGCAAAGCTGGCCATTCCTGTTGCCGCATGAGTTTGCTGGGGCCCCGTAGCGCCTGCTGATTGTGTGTGCGACGTCTCTTTCCTGAGGCCCACGCGCTGCTACGAACTGGTTTTCGCGCCATCCTTGGCGAGCTGCCTGAAGAGTACTGGGTGCGCCTAGGGCGCGCTCCGGCTCACGAAGCTGCTTTGCCACTCCTGCTCTACGGTGACGAAGCTAATGCCATTGGCACGAGCTGGATGGTTCTGACTTGGCAGAGTGCTGTGTGCCCTGCAGCTTCTGACTCGGTATTCAGCCGACACGTCATCACCTTGATCCCCAAGACTCATTACGTTATCCGTGGGCAAATCAATGTGACGCTCCAGGAGGCCATCAAGTGCGTGATCACTTTGCGCCCTCGCCCAAAAAGGGGTCCACCACAATGGGGAGCAGCTCTTCTGCGAGGTCGTCGGCTTGAAAGGCGACTGGAAGTTCCACGTGCAAAGTTGCTGCTTGACACGGTCATATGGCCGGAAATTGGCTTGTCATCTTTGCATGGGGAGCAAAACCTTGGCAGCCCCAGTCACTGATGTGGGTCCTGATGCGCTTTGGCGTCAGACGCTGTTAGATCCAAACAGCCCTCCTTGGAGCCAAGAGCCGGCATTGGCGGCGTTCCGCGGCTTCAACCCATCCTGGATCTGGCCCGACCCCTTACATGTGTATTTCCTTGGAACCGGGAGGGATCTGGCAGGGAGCGTCCTTGTAATCTTATTGCGAATGCGAGGCTTCTTTGCAGGCCCAAACCAGGCAGATCGCATGGAAGCCGCCACAGCTCAATTTAAGCGATGGATCGAGCAAAGCAACTTAGCAAAGCTTCCGCGGAAATGGTCCTTTTCCAAGCCCAAGCTCAATTGGAAGTCTGGCAAATTTGCCTCGCTTCGTGACAAAGGCTCCCGCACAAGCTCCGTGCTGCTTTGGCTTGCAGACCTTCTTGATGGCCGTGACTGCGGCGACAACTTGCTTCGCACTTGCGTGTGGGCGGCAAACAATGTGATTGGCTTGCTTGCCTCTGCTGCCCAAGCCTCTCCTTTCCTCACCGACGCCGAAGCTGAGCAGGTCAAGACGGTGGGCCAGATCTTCATGCAGACATATGTTGCCTTGCACTTGCAACACCGTGGCGAGGCGGTAAAGCTCTTTCAATTCCGCCCGAAGGCGCACCTTCTACAACACCTGCTCTTGCTGCATGTGCCTGGCAACCAAACAAACCCCTGGCTAGGGGTCTGCTGGATGGACGAGGACCTCCTGAAAAAGCTGATGGCGGTCCTGCGCAAGACCCACGTGGTCACAGCTCCCGTGCAAACGCTGCGCCGCTGGCTTCTTCAGCTCCCGGCAAAGTACCAAGCGGTGCTGCTTGCCCGGCTGCACCGTGCGTGATTGCTTGGCTTCATGCCCACTCATGTCTTGACGCTTGTCACTCATGTCTCACGCATGTCTTGCTCGAACGCATCTAGCTTGTTCCTTGGTCACTCATGTTTGGCATGCGCACGTGCACGGACCGGGCCGCGAACTAGCGACTAGCGTCGTCTCACATTGAAAGATGGCAGCAAGTCCGGGGCAGCAAAAAGAGCTGCGGCAAACGGTGAGGCAGAGTTACAGAGTTGTAAGCATGGGGCCCAGTGTCCGCAAGCGCGCTTGGCTTGGGCGATGACTAACGCAACGCAGTTGAACCCAATCAAAACTTGATTCGAGAGGCGCTACTTGTTGTAGCAAGTTTTTGTTGCGAAAACATGTCTTCCACGTGGCATGTTTTGGACAAGGGCAAAGGCGTTTAATGACTAAATTTGCATTTAAGGGTGAAATGGGGATCCGGCCGACATTTACGGGTGAAATGCATCTCCAGGGAGACACAACAAGGACCGAGAGAGGGGGGATTTCACAAGTGTGTGTGTGTGTGTGGTGTGTGTGTGTGTGTGTGTGTGTGTGTGTGTGTGTGTGTGTGTGTGTGTGTGTGTGTGTGTGTGTGTGTGTGTGTGTGTGTGTGTGTGTGTGTGTGTGTGTGTGCCCCCCTGTTCCTAAGGGGTTCTGCGGTCGTGCCTCTCTCTCTTGTATTGGAGTATGCCCATGCCAGCAAACCGACCCCTTTCTTAGTACCTCGTCGCGGTAGTCATGGGCACTGACGAGTAGCCGCGGCGAGCGAACAGATCGGGAAGGCTAGCTGACGAAACTCCACTTTTCAGATACTTGGGGATGCACTCTTGCATTGTTGCCGTCTCATATCAAGTGTGTTTAGGCACTGCGTCCGGGCTTCGGTCAGTGTCTTGATCCCCTTTGCGGGCACCTGTTTTGACCCATGTACCGACACCTTCTTCAGACAGCCACCGGACCTTGTCGCTCGCGACTCTGGAAATCCCCCTGTTGACTTTTCGCCGTTGACCATTCACCACAGGCTTGGACATGTCCCAGACTTTTCAGCACCCCAGATCACCTCACGTTTGACTTCTCCACTTGACGGGTTGCCAGACTACCCGACATATCAGGCTTGACTCCATGACACCGCCAGTTGGTTATTGGCTCGCAATTGCTGGCAACAGATGCCACGGCCCAACGCAGGCCCGATGTCGAACTCAGCAGGCCCCATGACCAAGGCATCCAGGAACACTGCCGGCCCTACGCCGCCCAGGTCACCAGTGCACCAGACAGCATCACCGAGCAGGAGTGCGCTTGTGACACCAGCTTCTAGCATATCTTGCGCGGTGTCCAGCACCTCAAGGGCTACCAAACCTGCGGTTCCGGCTCTTGCTCCCGGCGACGCCTCGGCATCGATCCCTACCTTGCATGTCTGGCCTGCATCAGTAGCTGGCCCCCTGCCGCAAATCCTGGTGAAAGCACGCCCGGCCACACCGATGACTCCAATGACTCCAATGACGCCAACTACCCCAACAGCTTCAACTACAGCATGCCCACCTATGGCCACAGCACCGACCCCTATCGCACCGATCCCTACGGCAACCCCATCAGGTCAGATGCTTCCGCCGCCCAACCCACCATCCAGGTCACGCCACACAACGGAGGGAGATCGGTCACGTTCCCACAACGCTTCCCCCTACTCCAAGTCAGTGCCCCCACAGCGGCGAGGTCGAGCTCGCTCCAGGACGCCACCACCGATCTCCCGAAGGGACTCAACATCGGACAACTCCATCACGGCAGCATCGGATCTTGCCGCGTCGGCGCCCACAGCAGCCAAGTCCTCATCCCGGGCGCCTACGGCAACTAAAGCCTCATCCCGACGACCGAGAAGCAATCGATCTCCACTTCCGCGTAGCAGAAGCAGTGCCCCATCGGCTCCAGCCTCAAAGGCCACAGGTGCTCACCCAGATGTGGGGTCGTCCTCGAGGAGCATGCAACTACGCCCAAATCCGCAGGCGCACCCACCGCTGATCCTGCTTCCCAACCCGGAGTCTGACCCCTGGAGGAACGAACTTCAGGTGCTTGCCGCACCGTATCTCCGCGATGGGATCCCAGTCAATCAGGAGCAGATGGACTATGTGGCCGCTACCTTGAATGCAGCCGGCATACCGTCTCAGCACTCCACTCTGAACTATGCGAAGGTCAACCCGGAACATCACTTTTATAAGATCACCCCGCACTGGTTCATGCTGACCGTCCCCTACCTTGGCGCCACAGTTCGGCTCAAAGAACCGACGAAGACGCGACCCATGCTGCTCTGGACTCACGCATCCAGTGTCGGCGGTACTCGAGGCATCCTGCGGAGCCGACAGATCCATCCTTCCCGGCAGCACTCCTCGGAGTGCCCAGCCTTTTACGCCCAGGGCTGGAAGATCACTGGACACGCCGACTATGACGCTGAAGAAATTGCTCGCACGATGAGCCAGAACTGGAGCATGTCTTTTAACATGGCCCAATTGCTGTTGTTTGGACGCGCTGTCGGCACCTGTCAGCCGATTCGATCGGGAGGAGAGCAAGCTTGCATTGAGGCCCTGGATTCCAGTGAACGTCCTGATGTCATCCACTATGTGTCGGGCAAGTGTTGGATGGTGATCCCGGAGGCAAGTCAGATCGTTGGACTCGCATGGCCTACCGATGCAAAGCCACCCACCGGTGTCCTCCGCTCGTGAACCTGCACCAGGAGCTGCTGTAACCAATGACAATTAATGATGTTTTATTGCGAATAAGAGCATACTTCGCCACACTGCCGTCTTCGACCACCGACGATATTTTGCGACAAAAAGTGCACGCCAGAACCTCATTCAAGCATGTGTTGGCCTTACTGCGGGTTCTTCTTTTTTTCCCCCCTTTTTGATGATTCGTGTGACTACTGCTGTTTCCCGGTTTCAAACTGCCCTGTGCCTGGTTGAAATTCGGGTGCCGTTTTGACAATGTCTGCCGTCTCGGCAATGTGTGGCGTATCCCTAGCTTTTAACCCATTAGCAGTGTTGACGGCAAACTCCCATCTCGTGATGGCTTCTCAGTGGAACTATTCATGGCCGGCGGCATCGGCACCCTCCTCCTCTTCGCATCCGGGATCCTCGTATCTTCCATCATGGTCAGTTCCGCAGTCCCAGCAGGAGGTATATTTGAGCTCCAATCGGATGGAACCCTTGCAACATCAACCTCGGGAGGAAGCAGCGCCTCGCGTCAATCCTCCTCGACCTCCACATATGGCTCACCAGTTTCCTCCTCAACCTCCCGGTCAGTTTTACAACTATCACGGTGGTGGAACAAACCACATGCAGACAGGTCCTCGTCCTCCACCACCAGCACCGCCAGTTCAACCTCCAGCTCGGGCACCTCTAGGCCAAGGTGATGCAACGCAGTACACTCAGCCTCGATACTCGCAGCTACTCCCCAGCACCTTCCAATCTGACGACATCTTCCTCGACAAGACGGAGGTCCGTGGTCTGCAGCTGTACCGTCACGTTCAGCCTACTCAGTGGTCCAGAAGGGTCGGGCTCGCAGGAACAGCTATCCTGGATCTTCCACTGACACGACTTCTTCGAGGAGGAGCAGAAGATCACGCATTACGAGCGCTGTCAAATGGGCGATACAGCACACCAGTCATGGCTCAGACGATAGCCGAGGCAGTCTTATTGACATCCATTCTCAAAGCATTGAGAGGCAGGGAGGTCGACATCGACAGGACAGCTCGCTCTCTCCACGTGCGCCGGATAAGCGCAATGAGGCTATGCAGTTGTGGATCTCATGGAGTCGTTGCAGCCAGGAGAACCTCACTCGCCACAAAATTGCCGAATTGGAACAACAGCTGGAGTGCTACAAGAACAAGGGCATCACTCTTACACCGGATAAGAAGCTGCCATCCTCGTCACCTTCCAATGCCGCGTCCTGGACCCCCACGCCCGGCCGCTCTGACCAGTCCCTCTACATCAATGCGGCCAACTCAGATGCTCAAGGACCTCCCCTACCAGTTCCATCTCCAGAGGCTGATCCAGCCCCTAAGCGACGACCGGCAAAGAGAAAGACCCCGGAGACTGCCCCGGACATCACACTAGACTCAGAACTTCTACGTCAAGGAAATCCCAAAGGTCAACAGCTACCACTTCCCACCAGCCTCACGGACAAGGTCTTCAAGGCATGGCTACACGAACGCACGCTGTCCAACCAAGCGACCTACCTTGATCTCATCAAGCAGGAGCTGGCATCCGACACAGTGGAGCAGTTGAAAACCATTGCAGTCAAATGGGGGGCCCCAATCTCCTTAGTGAGCAAGGGATCGAAGCGAGCACTCCTGCAGTTCATCACGGTTCTGTACATGTATGGCAAGTGAGGGGAGCGGCGGTAGCGCTCACGAGGAGGGAAGTTAGCACCATGGACACGACTGGCACAAAAAGCCCGCTGCTCATCACGTTTGCACCTTGCCCTGAGACCATCAGCTGCCTTTTCTCCTTCTTTTTCGTTTTCCTGTTTTTGTCGGGGTCGCGGGTCGGGGCTTTTCCGCTGTTTCCAGTTGACCCAATTAACCGTTCAGTGCTCGAGCGTTGGATGCATGGCTAAGCCATGCCGGTCATTCAATCTCCAGAGACGGTGCTTCTTTTGCAACTCTACAGCAAGTATGAACGGTCAGAGCTTTACAGTGCAGCCAGACACTATGGTATTCCTGAGCCGTCTTGGCCAGTGAGCTTGCAGCATGGCACCGATTATTTCCTTCCCTACATCACTGCGCTTATTGCAATCAGACTCGGGGACTCCCTCGATGTGCATGCATCTTACCAGTATTATCAGGTTCTCTATCTGATCATCGTCACGAGTCGCCAAATCCTCAACATGCCGATGGTCAACAAGCAACTATCTATGTGGTCCGAGTCAATGTCCACGCTGTTGATGATTCATCACTATGGTCGTCCCACGCATGCACTCACGGAACTCAGACGCCGACTCCGACGTTTGCGCATCCACCCGAACATGTACACATTCACCCACTTCTTGCAGCCCAACGCAGTGTACTGGAAGCAGCGAGTCGAACTCCGTCCGGACCTTCCACGCTCCGTCAACCCGCAGTCGGACGTATACATTGGAAGCACCAGCATCACTTATCCTAGTCGAGAACACAATCGTAGGGCCAAGTTACTGGGTATTCAGCACGGACAGTTTATCAATGCGGAGCCGGCCCTCAGATGGTGGCATCACTTCGGCAACTATGACGAGTTTGCTACATGGGTCATCCTGACAGACTCCGACCACGCAGTCACCTGGACCCAGGAACACGCCTTGATTAGCATCTATCAGCCGTCCCTCAATTGGCCCTACATTTATCGGCGGTACAAGCGCATTTCCACCGGCTATACGGCTACCAGGTTTCTTGCAGAACAGCCCTGGTCCAGGTTCGGCAAACGCCTTTTCCTCCGCTTGCGCAGGAGGAGTTGCACAGTCTATGGCAGGAACTTCCATCGGGTGGCGCTCAAACACACCCAAGCCTGGTCCATCATCGCTCGCCTCACCTCGGAGCACATTGAATCCTGGGAGGAAGAAAAACGACTTCGTAGTGGACGGCATTCAGACTTGGATATATATGCTATATACAGGCTGTCCGGCAATGTGGAACAGCCCCACCGGCATCGAGGTCGGAATATTTTGCGAAGAGTTCTTGATTTCCGTCAACTTCAGCAACCCAAGATCAACTTGTTATTGCGATTACCGTGGCTGTCCCATCCCCATTATCAGCGGTCCACCAGGGAAGTACTTCGTCGGCTTGTTCTCGACCACCGCAACTGGGCTCTTCCATTTCACTTGCCCAGCACGAAGTTGGCAGAGACCCCTCATCCTCGGGTTCATACAGTTATGTGGAACTTCTCGTCGTTTCAGGACTGCTACCTTCTGACATCCCCCGGACCATCATCGTGTCAGTGCGCAGCCTGGCTAAAACGTCAGCCCTGGCTATCTCACGTTCAAGGCCATGTGGCCGCGGGATTGGATGAGTTCCGTTTTCCGGGAACCCCCCAGCACGTTCATTACACCTCAGCCCTGGCGTCATATTATGTGGACCTTTCAGTTTACGAAGTGCAGGTTCATGAACGCCTACGAAAATGGTGCTTGCACCATGGCCTGCCCCTGGACCAGTTCCACGCACCTCTCATGCAGCACCTACGCAGTCAATTTCAGAAACATCGGCAGCACGCGTCCACCGATCAACTCCTCACCAAGCACCAGCTGAACATCCTGCGTCGACACCTCGGCCAGGACTTTGTGTGCCATAACGAGGATCATGACAACCACCACCTCATGTTCTTCTGCCCCCAACTCTACTTCAAAGGCCTCCACAACACCTGGCTTCAGTCAGGCACATTTGCCGCCACTCCACTGAAGCCCGACCAAGCTGGGGCTCTTATTGTTGAAGCTATCCCCCGACACTTGCAGAAGAGGTACAAATGGGCATACAGGAAGAAGACCACCGCGATCCCGGTTGGAAAAGTCTTTCTCAAACGCAAGAAGCAATGGAAATCGGGGCGGACTATTATAGCCTACCATAAGGTGGTACATCGGCAGCTCTTTAAAGCGGTTGCAATCCTCCTAGGCGAGATCGCCGCGAGTACATGGAAGCGTTCGTGGGGGGTACACCCCACGCCGAGGATATGGCAGAACGTCAAACAATACTTTGACAACACAGACGATACAGTCACCCTCGCATTTCACAACGACGATTTGGTCGGCTTCTTCAACAGTGTCCCTCAGGATCAGGTGTGCGCAGCAGTCGAGCAGCTATTAGCAGAGCACCGGCGAGAGCATCCTGGTCTCATCTATTCGGTGGAAACTCAGGCGGCGGTCCACTACAACCGGGTTTTTGCGGGTAAGCAATCCTACGGACGTACACCGACTACGCGGGTCATTTATGTGGAGGACATCCTGGATATAGTCAAATCCAGCTTCCAATGCATGTATGTCCAGGTGGGGACTCTCATTCTGCGCCAAGTCCACGGAACAGCTATTGGCTCTCAGCTCAGCCCAGTTCTCAGTCACATCTGCGTCGCGAGGCACGAAGTTCTTTGGCAGCGTATTTACGGACAATGGTTTGCCAGTCACAACATCTTCTTGGAGCGATATGTCGACAACAGATTTGTGATCTTTCCGTCTCCGGCTTCCGGTCACCCAGCAGCCCCATTGGAGGCGTTGCTTCAAGCTGACTTTTATGGTGCACCCATCGTGTTGGAACAGGTGGGTTCCTCTGAGTTCCTCGGCTTCGTGATCGACGTGGGCGACCGTGCGATCTACTACAA
Source organism: Effrenium voratum (assembly GCA_963377175.1). Lineage (NCBI taxonomy): Eukaryota > Dinophyceae > Suessiales > Symbiodiniaceae > Effrenium > Effrenium voratum. Next base: position 447,232 of record CAUJNA010003453.1, on the reverse strand, counting down.
AACCCCAACAAAAATCTGGCAGATCAGAGGACCCCACACAGCAGGAAGTCTTTCCACCCTTCTCTCCGGGGCCAGATCACGGTCAGCCCTCGCTACCAAGTACGCGCACCCGGCCCGAGCAGTACAGATGGCGTTGGATCAGCTTCGCAGTATCTATTTGTCCGCCGGCTACAAGTCAGCTGACCTGCAGCACCTGTTTCATCTTCCGGCCATCCCAACAGGAAAGAACGTTTAAGTGCCGATTGTCGTTGTTTTTCGATGTTTGGCTGTGTGGCTCGCTCTTGTTGGTTTTTGTTCTGTTTCGGTCTTCTTCCAAACCGGGTCGGGCTCGGTTGGGCTGTTGCGTTCGGGTTTTTCTGTTTGGGTTCCGGGGTCCCTTGACTCTTGTGTTTATCACGGAGCTTGTCTGGTGGTTCAAGACGTGGGCCTTCTCGCCGACATCGGAAAGCGGTCGTCATGCTCGGACGCATGATAGCACTTCACCACCGGATGACCCAGAACGCTGCGGACATGATGCAGCTCATCCAGGAGACTCTGAATCAGGCTGACGAGGCACACAGTCGCAGGCTTCATGGCGGGCACGATCGCGTGCGGCAGCAACATGTCCGAGGTCTGTCGCTGGCAGAATCATCGCGACCGCGAGCACACGATCATGCTGGACTCGATGAGGTGGAACCACCTGGCCCCGGGATTCTGAATTCGGTCAACTCGGAGGATCTGGCCGACCCTCCACCACCAGTCGACTTTCAGTCACTCCAGCTACGCGTGGACCACAAGCACAACGCAGTGGCCAACCCCAAGTCGTTGTCCTACGGCATCATCACGGGGGACGCCAACGAGGCTATAGACCCGCGCCCGAAGAGCTCCATGGCGCACACCTATGCTGGTCAGCTGAGCATCAAGAAGGCCAATATTCCCAGTTCCATCATGGACAAGGGTGGGACCGATCGACGCAGAACAAAGCGGAAGCGATGCCGCGCTACATCCTCCGAGAAGACGAATTCCCCGGAACCTCCAGCACGTCCGGCACCTCGCACTCCAGCGCCAGCTCCGGTCTCTCCTTGCGCGGGCCTGTTCTCCTCTCCTGAATCCCTTCCTGAACCTCCTGCTCGTGCTCACTCCGATGCCGGCAACCCAGGAACTCCCCCGGAAGTACCTCGCGCCTGGACAGAGGAAGATGACCAGCAGCTTTGCAGCCTGAAAGCGGACAACCGGTCCAAGTACTCGTACAAGTCGCTGGCCAAGAAGCTCAACCGGTCCATCGCGGATGTCACGCAGCGCTGGAAGAGCCTGGAGCGCCTCAGAAAGGTGAAGGAACAGCATCAGAAGGCAACAATTTCGAACCAATGCACCTGAACCTAGGCGGTGATGCCACATGTCAAAATGACCGCGAGTAATTGAGCATAGGCAGGAGTTCCACAAACGGACCAAATCACCCATCGGGAATCATGATGGAGGCGGCTTTCAGAAGTTGGCTGTTCTTCTGAGTGTTGAGTTTCGGGCGTTTTGTGGTTTTTTTTCCCCCCTGCGGGGGGTGTGTGTGTGGCCCCCCTGTTCCTAAGGGGTTCTGCGGTCGTGCCCCTCTCTCTCTTGATTGGAGTATGCCCATGCCAGCAAACCGACCCCTTTCTTAGTACCTCGTCGCGGTAGTCATGGGCACTGACGAGTAGCCGCGGCGAGCGAACAGATCGGGAAGGCTAGCTGACGAAACTCCACTTTTCAGATACTTGGGGATGCACTCTTGCATTGTTGCCGTCTCATATCATGTGTGTGTGTGTGTGTGTGTGTGTGTGTGTGTGTGTGTGTGTGTGTGTGTGTGTGTGTGTGTGTGTGTGTGTGTGTGTGTGTGGTGGTGTGTGTGTGTGTGTGTG
>CAUJNA010003453.1:443395-445261 GCA_963377175.1 Effrenium voratum | reverse complement strand
TTTTTGTGGGTCCCCCTCGTTTGGTGGTTTAAAAGCGAAGCCAAAAGGAAAGCCACCCATTTGGGGGCCTATTTTGAGACACAAGTCACGCATTTCTGAGTTTGGTCACACGCAATCTCGCACGCAGTCCCCCGTTCCATCTGCAAGCTCTGCATGGCTGCGCCTCCAACGAAGCCACCAGCCCTCCCAGACTGGTCTGAACTGAAGCCGAAACGAAACCAGAAAGGTCCCCGCATAGTGAAAAACGCCCAAATGCTGATGTAGGAAAGTGGGCAAGAACTTTGACTGACTGAAGGCAAAGTCAAAGACTCAAAGACTCTGGATATTGTCTCCTCATGGCGCCTGATCTGGCTGCGCGCGGCCATGCGTGAGCTTTGCAGGGTTGGCGGGACCACCAAAGAAGACAGGTGTGGACGCTGTGTTCCGGTCTGGATGTTTGGTGGGTCACTGGGCAAGTAGTGCTTTCAGGGGACCCCCTAAATGCGGGGTTTCCCTTTTATCCTTTGGGTTCCCCAGCTAGGTCCCCAGGTGGTGCCCTTTTTGGGGGAGGCTTCCCCTACCTAAACCACAGAAAAAGGTTGGCACCTTTATGCTAAGCTCGCTACTAGAGGACCTAGCCAAGGTGAAAAGGGTGGCCCCACCGGCGCGCGCGCAGAAGCCGGCTCCGCCTCGAACATGGTCCTCCAGTACCTGCCCTTCACGGAAGACATCCGCTGCTCGGATTGGACTTTGAGCTGGGTGACAAATCGGGGCTTCCCCAAATGTCCTATTTTGGTGGAGTAAAAATCTCATTTTGGGCCATTTTATCTGAAGGAAATTTAGGATTTGGGGGCAAGATGGGGCCAATTAAAACACATATCTTTGAGCTGTCTCAAAGGATACCCGCAGAAAAAGCTCGTGATTTTGGGATGTATCCCAGGAACCTTGTTAAAGATCAGAGAGCGTGATGGCTGTGTTTTTGTGGGGTGCATATTTGGAGCATCCCTTCACTTCTTCAGTCCCTGGACTTCACACTGGTAGTGGCAATCGCAAGGTTCCCGCGTTCCCTCTTTGTCCCATGGCCTGTTTTCGCATACCCCAACCCTTCCGTGAGGATTATCCGGGCAGGATTCACTGGGCCTGACTTGAGGTGAATGGACCTGCGCGTCTTTGCCGGCCGCTTGGCAAGCAGCTTGTGACATGTTCAAGGCGAAAACCAAAAAAACACATCACAGCGGGTTCGCGAGATCTCCCCTTTTCTTCCATTTGCTTAAGAATATGTTTTAGCTTGTCTTGTTGGTTTAAAAGGAATTTATCACTACTGAAAATATTGATTTTTTCCGGGGGGGTCTTAACCAAATGGAAGTTTTGGTTTTGAAACATGACCTAAAAGTTAAGCCAAGTCGAAACGAGTTCCCTTTGCTCTCAGCTTCTTTTTTGGAACCCTGCTAGCGGGAGTTGACAGGAAGCCAACTCAGTAACACCCTTTGAATTCGACATCAACTTTTGGACCCTGAAAGTTCCTTTAGATGGGGCCACTACAAATGATCAGCCCGAGGGTTCTCTTCCTCTAATTACCTGGGCCGCTGCTTGAAACTTGGAATGGAGGGCCTGTGAAGGAAAAACACGACGGGTTTCTCATCGGCGGTTTGCGCTCACGTCGCCCTTGTTTGGGCTTTTCTTAAGGCACTAGCCTGGATGTGGTGGGTGGCCTGCTAAATATTGTTTCCCTTCAAGCAAAAAGGGGGGGGTGACCCGGGGTGACTGCTTTTTACTTCGACCTAAATCACCCTTGAACCTTTTGGGCTGTTGTCTCCCCAACTCACACTTCAAGACTTTGAGTGAACTTGTTCCAAGCATTCGTGGATCCATCAACCTGGATGGAGA
>CAUJNA010003453.1:248395-438395 GCA_963377175.1 Effrenium voratum | reverse complement strand
CGCATTTTTTCCGCCAGTTTTTTCGGCCCCAGCCAGCTGACTCGCTTAGCCTCGCCTTGGCAATATGGCTGTTCCGCCGGTTAAGAAAAACCGGTTCAAGCAGCTGAAGCAGGAGCCCGAGCTTTTGGACCGGCTCGTTGTGGAGTGGGACAAGTTCCCTGAACTCCTGGAGGCCTGCCGTTCTGTGCACATTGCAACTTGGCCCAGCTGCACCTTGTTGCAGGTTGGCTTCTCCTTTGTGCGAGCGCACAGCGAGCACCTCTGGACAGGCCAGACCTGCACAAAGGGCGATGTGGAGCTCAACTGGCAGGCCCCCTCCTCAGGATGGCTCGCCAATTCCTCACAATTTCGTCGGTTTTTGTTTGTGCTGGAAACGCGTTTTTAGTAGTTATCCGCCCCTAAAAAGGGGTTATCCGCCCCCCAAAAGGGGTTATCCGCCCTTGGGTATTTGTGGTTCGCAGGGATGTGATAAGTAGTATCGGCAGTGGACCAGGTAACTGTCGGCTACATGCTGGCCGTCCCTCCGGGCGCGAGATTCAGTGAAGAGATCATTGCTGCTGCCATTATGGCGTACTACAGCAAGCACAGCTTGGTCCCAACCGGGATCTCCCAGCAAGTGATGCTGAAGTGGTCTGCCAAATGGCTGCAGGCCTCAAAAACGTCGTGGGCAGATTCAAGAAATTGCTTGGGCAATCGGCCGGAGCAAAATCCCAAATCCTGAGGGACATGAAGGCCCGAGTTTCTCATGCCGCCCCCGACTCTGACCCAGACCCAGAGCTGCACGGTGACGAGGTCCAGTTCCTAGAGGACACGGCGTTTGACTGGGCAGCCTTGGAGGCCCAACTTGCCGCAGCTGTGCAGGCGCAGGACGCGCAGAGCAAAGGGCCGCCGGCTCTCAAGCGCGCTGGCTCTGGCTCCTCAGCCATCTCTGCTACCACGGCTTCAACCAGGGCGTCGCCCAAGGTCAACAAGTACGCGTTGCCTGACTATGCTCCGTTCTGAGTTGTTTGCTTTTCGAAATCACTGTGTAATGCCGTGCGTTGAGATTGTAGTACTGCAATTAGGTGCTGGAGTCCTTGAAGGAAAGTGCCCCTGTACCCAAGCCTTTCTCAATAGACCCAGACGACCAGCCTGACAATCAGGAAGATTGCTCAGAGGAGGAGGCTTCAGCCCCCGTAGAAGAAATTTCGATCAAGCCAACAAGCCTGCAGCGCCGGCCTGTGGCCCGGCCTCTTGCCAAGTCCACAGAGCCAGAGCCTGCTGAGCAGCATGAGGGGTACCAGCCTGGCAGCTTCATGAAAGCCAAGACCCAGTTCGTCCGGGCAATTCGCGCTGAGCAGCAGGACCTCACGTACAAGCAGGCCCTTGACAAGTGGATGGTGTCCGAAGAGCGGACTTCCTTGCTGCAAAACGTCCCGGATCTCAAGCGTCGCAGGTTTGCGTAGCAAACCTGTGGCGCGGGGTGCTTGAGCAAGGCCAACCTTGCATCTGTAGGGGATGGGGAAAAATAACGCGTATACGCGCTCATCTGGCGTGAGTCGGTTGCCTGCGTGTCTTGTCCGCACTTTGCCCACTCATGGCTTGACAGTTGCTCACGCATGTTGTCACTCACGCTCATGCCTTGAGAGTTTGTCTTGATAGCCATCCACGTCGCCCACTCATGCCTTGAGATTTGTTCACTGTCTTCACTTAATTGTGAAGCCATCTCATGTTGCCACTCATGCCTTGGCAGTTGTTCATTTGTGCCGCACTCATGGCTTGACAGTTGCTCCCACGTGCGATTGTTCGAGCGGATTTGGCTGCGAAGCTATCCTTCCAGGATGGTTGTAGCAGAATTGCTTCGAGTAGGCGCCCCTTTACAACTCATAGTAGTTGTGCTTCTTGTGATCCACAACACGGGCTTGCATGGCACCCAGGAGCCGCAACTTACCCGTGATGTTTCTGTCAGACTTGCGTGTGGCTCGCAGGATCGCGATTTTGTTGAGCTCTATAGCGGGCTCGGCCGAGTGAGTGCTGCTCTCAGAGAGGCTGTGGCAGTCAGGTTCGAAAACAACTCCTTTGGCTGATGTGAGCAGGCGGGCTTCAGGGGGACCAGCATTGACATAGACTTGCAGCTGCGCCCGGGCAGCTTCGACCTGACAACCCCTGCAGGTTTTCTGCCCGTGCCTGGTTTTTCCAGTTGGCCTTGCCAGATGTAGACGCTGAGGTCTGCTCTCAATGAAGTCCGCCGATGTCGCCGAGGAGCGCTTGTGATTGCAGCGCTGCCTTGCTCGAGCTTCTGTGCCCCGCCTGGGCCTGACAGTAGGTGCTGTGATTGTTTGCCTTTTTCATCTCCAAGGAACAAAGGCACTCATCAGCGAACGGCTTTGTTTCCATCTGGAAACCGTGCGTGCAGCAGCGTGGCGCTAGGGAACTTCCTTGCAGTTCGCACAATGCTGCTCTTGCTCTACGCGGTCTCGAGGGGTCTTCGAATTTTGATCGAGCAGCCAGAGGGAAGCATGGCGGCCATGCATCCAGCTCTCAGCATCCTGTTCGACGCAGCTGTAGTGCACAGTTGTGGCATTTGGCATGGCCTCTTCTTCTTTGGCTTCAGCACACCCAAAAGACAAAGGCTGTATTCCAACGATCCGGCGCTGCTAACGCGCATGCATGCTGCTGCTGGACACCTTGACCGTTCTGTGCGGTTTTCTGGCGCCCCATTGTGCAAGAAGCGGAAGCTGCCTGATGGATCGACTTCCTGGTCTGCAGATGGCAGCGCCCTCAAACAGAGCCAGTCCCTGGGCAGCAACTGCTGCACTCATTGGCTTGTCACTGCGCACGGTTGCCATTCATGTACGTTGCAATTGTTGGTTGTCACTCACTGTGCCACTCATGCCATTGTCGCCACGCATGCCGCGTGATTTTCAGGGCTTACGCGTATGCCTTCGGCCAGCACTTAGCTGTGCTCCTGCGTGAAGCCTTTGAAGATTGTGGTCGCCAGGTGGAAGTTGATGTCTGGAAGGGTTGCTTGCTCATGCATGTCCCCGCAGGCAGCGCTTGAGGCTTCTGTCCGGCCAGCGCAAGTGGACATGACAAAAACAGACCTCGAACTGTTTCAGGCGTGCCAGTTGTGCACCCTCACTGCTGGCCTCTCTTGCTTTTCCAGGCTTGTGACTTCAACTTTGCGCACGAGGTCTGGTCAGAGGCCTTGGTTGCTTGATTGCTGCTAGCCTGCCTTCGGGCCCTGACACGAAGGCCAACTTGGAAGATGTAATGAAGTATTTGCTGAAATCCAGCAAGCTGCACCCTCCAGGTGCTTGGGATAGATTGCTGCAATCAGCCGCAAAGAAGTGTATAGAGTCTGCTCAGTAGCGATCAGTAGCGTATCCTGCACTTTGCCTGCGAAAATCTGGCAGCTTGATCTTCGAAAACTCTTGGCGTGAAAATCCGTGTTTTCGGCGTTATCTGACCCCCAAAAGGCGATATCTGCCCGTGAATTTCGTGAATTCATTTTGCACATATTTCCACACCAGCTCTCAAGTCTTTTGTTCGTAGCAGTTGTCAATCGTAGCTGCCATGGAGGCCTTGCAGGCTTTGAAAGCAGCTGGAGCTGCACCGACCGCTGACGCCTTGTCTGAGGCCACTGGCCTCCCAGTAAGCCAGTGCGAGCAGATGTTGGCTGGCGTGAGGAAGCGGCCTGCTGATGGTCCTCAGCTTCAGGAGCAGGAGCCCGCAAAGAAGCAGAAGCCGGCCGCCAAAGCAAAGGCCAAGCAAGCCGCCAAACCAAAAGCTTGCGGCAAGTCGAAGGCCAAAGCCAAGACGGCGCTGGAAGTTGCCCCCACCCTCGTCCAGGATGAGGACAGCCAGCAGCCCGAGACCCAGGCCAAGGCTGTGGATGCGAATGGGAAGCCTTTGAAGGCTTTGAAAAACCGGCCAGAAGGAAACCACCAGGCTCCAGCTGAAAGCTCGAAGCTGGCCGAGCCCACTGAGCCTGCAGCGCCGACGCCCGGCCAGCCTTTGCAAAAGGGTCCAGCCCCTGGTGGCCAGACTGCCTTGCAGCAAATAGTGGCCGCTGTGGCCGCGCAGAAGTCTGTTCAGCCAGCCGCCCTGCGCCGAGGTCAGCCAAACGTTTTGAACTTGCTGGCCACGAGCCCCCTTGCCGCCACGCTGGGCGGGGTTGTGGACTGTGAGGAGGAGACGCCGCCCCTGGAGAAGCCGGACTTGAAGCGCCTGGAGCGCTGGCCTCTAACCATGTACAAATTCTGATTGTGCTTTCGTACCACGTCCAGGTCGATGGACACCCTAGCAGCTGGACAGGAACAGCTTCGCCGCCAGCTGCCTTCGTGGCAGGATAGCCAGCGAGCGCCTCAGCTTCCGCTTTCAGAGAAGGCAGTTCTGCCAATGCGTTTGTAGGTGCCCCTGGGACTCTCCCAGCCCCACTTCGTCAGAGAAAAAGCTCGTCACCATCCGCCAAAACTCAGTCAGGCCAGGCCCCTGCGCAGGACATCGTCATCAACTCAACGACGCACCGCTCCGCTTACATGAGGTTGCAGCGCCTGGTTAAAGGTGGCCGAGCACCACGCTTTCCGCAGATGAGTGCCATGTTTGCAGCTGGCGGCCGGGACGCCAAAAATGACCTCTTGGTCAAGTGGGTGAAGTCGGGCGAGAACGCTGAGCGCATGGAGGCCACGCTCTCTTTGCAGGCTAAGTCCAGCCAGGCCCACAAGCGGAAGAGCGAGTTGCTCACGGTGGCCCAGATGCGCGCCAGAGGCATGTCGGAGCCGCTTGCTTGGCATTCTGTCTGCTGCGCGCATGTTTGGCACATAACGGCGCTCATGTATGTCACCCAGCCCAGGACCAAGGTGGAAGCCATTGTCAGGAAGGGGGGGGGGTGCCAGATCTTGACGCTCACACCAGCGCGGCTGACATGCAGTACTGGGTGCAAACGAGTTGCAGCCGCACGGAGCAGGAGTCTGTGGAACAGTCTGCCACCCTGCAAGGTGAGGTTGATGCGCAGGATGCCCTGTCCACCTACTTGGCAGCCCCACCTCGGCTTGAGGCCCTAGCAGCCCCTCGCGACCCAAGCGCCAGCGCGCCGGCAATTGATGCTGTGATGGAGTTCGTGAAGGGCTCGGCCAACGCAGCCAACGCAGGCTGGACCCTTGTTCCCTTCATCTGTAGATTGGCCTGGGTGCCTTTGATCTGTCTTGCTCCTGTACGAGTTTGATGGCTTGACCACACATGTCTTGTTTCTTGAACCACGCATGGCTGACCACTCTTGACCACTCATTGTGTATAGTTTAGTAGTTTGACCACGTGTAGCTTTGTGGCTTGAACACGTCACTCTTGACCATGCATGGCTTCATGCATGGCTTGGCCACGCATATCTTGGTAGCTTGCCCACTCATGGCTTGATGGCATGGCTCACGCATGACCTTGCACGCTTGATGTTTGACATGCATGTCTGAACTTCTCTGTGCTCAAAGCTGTTTGCAAAAAATCAGGGGTCTTGTCTTCTCATCGACAGGGATTCTTCTTTGTAAAGTTGTGTACAAACCTGTACGTGGACCCGTCTTCCAAAGCTATAGCTTGGCGCAGCAGGTGCTGACCCGTCGTCACAAAGACGGCCAAAAGCGAAGGCCAAGAGTGGCCCGAAGTCCACGGGCGACAAGCAGATCATCCGTCTGGAGGGCAAGAAGTCGCTGGAGGACAAGGTTGCTGTGATCCGCGCCTGACTTAAATATTACGCACGTGCTGCCTTGGCGCGTTGTTTGCGGCCTCGTCTTGCCCCAGGCGCTGAGCTGAAAAAAGAGTTCAACTCAGTGAACAGCGCCCTGCTCGATCTGGAAGGTGTGCACCGCATGTCGAAAGGCAGTGACTTTGTGAAAGACCTCAAGAGCTGTCACAAAGACCTGACTGACGTCTTCAACAGGCTTGGTGCCCAATCCGGAATAGAGCGCTGTTGCCAAATTTGATGCTCCAGCTTGGTGGGCATCCGGGACGAGACAAGCCTTCAGAAGGCGGTCAAGCTGGTCACGCAGAAGGCCGTTTGCTTCACCGCGCCTCACGTTTTGATTGACCCACCTTTTGTGAGGTTGTGGACGTCCGCATGGTCAAAGTACAGGTTCGCGCGGTGCTGGCTGAGCTTCGCAAGCCTTGCTGGCCTGGCTTTCTCTGATTCGCGCAAGTCGCGCCAATTCATTTTCGCACGCCAGGGGCTATGAGCAGTGAGCTTTTTCCTGACCAGGGCCGTTTGGTATAACCGCACTGCGTGCGCAGTTGAGTTGGAGCATGCCGGGGCGCTTGGTTTGCCTTGGTGTCCCTTGTGCAGTCAGCGCTCATGATGTTCACCTCTTGCCTTCCCTGTGCCCCTTAGCCTTGCTCCATTGTTCAGCTGCAACGGTTCACGGTGGGAGCGCTGTCTAAAAGATAGCCGGGGTTTGAACCGATTGCAGCAAAGCGAGAGGAGATAAACAATTGTATGCTCTTGGTTTCCAGCAAGAGCACTGTCCATGATCAGTATACATTCGTGTTGATCGATTGTTCTGTCAGGTACTAGCGGTGCATCTTCCGGCCTACCTCAAGATGTCCGGCGACAGCTGGACGAGAGGTTCCTTGCAAAGCAGACCTTAAGTTCTCATCACGCTGGCCAGGTTGGCTTCGGCAGTGGGCTCGGGTGGAAGCTCCATAGCGCTTGCCTCCGACTTGGGGAACTTGTATAAGTCTGAAGCCTGGAGTAGGCTGGATCTGACCTGCCTGCGCGCGTGTTAATTTTCTGAGTGGACGTGTGCAGGGGCGCCACGACGACCTCTGAACGCCATGTGCACCGCAGGCTCGAGTGGCTGCCAGACTTTCGGTGTCTGGAAGCGTGCCCCAGGCTCGAGGCACAGTCTCTGGGGCTTGACGCCCCCGTAGCCTTCCAAGAGCTCCCCATGCTGGATGGCGATGGCTTTGTGACAGTGCAAAGCTGGCCATTCCTGTTGCCGCATGAGTTTGCTGGGGCCCCGTAGCGCCTGCTGATTGTGTGTGCGACGTCTCTTTCCTGAGGCCCACGCGCTGCTACGAACTGGTTTTCGCGCCATCCTTGGCGAGCTGCCTGAAGAGTACTGGGTGCGCCTAGGGCGCGCTCCGGCTCACGAAGCTGCTTTGCCACTCCTGCTCTACGGTGACGAAGCTAATGCCATTGGCACGAGCTGGATGGTTCTGACTTGGCAGAGTGCTGTGTGCCCTGCAGCTTCTGACTCGGTATTCAGCCGACACGTCATCACCTTGATCCCCAAGACTCATTACGTTATCCGTGGGCAAATCAATGTGACGCTCCAGGAGGCCATCAAGTGCGTGGTCAGATCACTTTGCGCCCTCGCCCAAAAAGGGGTCCACCACAATGGGGAGCAGCTCTTCTGCGAGGTCGTCGGCTTGAAAGGCGACTGGAAGTTCCACGTGCAAAGTTGCTGCTTGACACGGTCATATGGCCGGAAATTGGCTTGTCATCTTTGCATGGGGAGCAAAACCTTGGCAGCCCCAGTCACTGATGTGGGTCCTGATGCGCTTTGGCGTCAGACGCTGTTAGATCCAAACAGCCCTCCTTGGAGCCAAGAGCCGGCATTGGCGGCGTTCCGCGGCTTCAACCCATCCTGGATCTGGCCCGACCCCTTACATGTGTATTTCCTTGGAACCGGGAGGGATCTGGCAGGGAGCGTCCTTGTAATCTTATTGCGAGTGCGAGGCTTCTTTGCAGGCCCAAACCAGGCAGATCGCATGGAAGCCGCCACAGCTCAATTTAAGCGATGGATCGAGCAAAGCAACTTAGCAAAGCTTCCGCGGAAATGGTCCTTTTCCAAGCCCAAGCTCAATTGGAAGTCTGGCAAATTTGCCTCGCTTCGTGACAAAGGCTCCCGCACAAGCTCCGTGCTGCTTTGGCTTGCAGACCTTCTTGATGGCCGTGACTGCGGCGACAACTTGCTTCGCACTTGCGTGTGGGCGGCAAACAATGTGATTGGCTTGCTTGCCTCTGCTGCCCAAGCCTCTCCTTTCCTCACCGACGCCGAAGCTGAGCAGGTCAAGACGGTGGGCCAGATCTTCATGCAGACATATGTTGCCTTGCACTTGCAACACCGTGGCGAGGCGGTAAAGCTCTTTCAATTCCGCCCGAAGGCGCACCTTCTACAACACCTGCTCTTGCTGCATGTGCCTGGCAACCAAACAAACCCCTGGCTAGGGGTCTGCTGGATGGACGAGGACCTCCTGAAAAAGCTGATGGCGGTCCTGCGCAAGACCCACGTGGTCACAGCTCCCGTGCAAACGCTGCGCCGCTGGCTTCTTCAGCTCCCGGCAAAGTACCAAGCGGTGCTGCTTGCCCGGCTGCACCGTGCGTGATTGCTTGGCTTCATGCCCACTCATGTCTTGACGCTTGTCACTCATGTCTCACGCATGTCTTGCTCGAACGCATCTAGCTTGTTCCTTGGTCACTCATGTTTGGCATGCGCACGTGCACGGACCGGGCCGCGAACTAGCGACTAGCGTCGTCTCACATTGAAAGATGGCAGCAAGTCCGGGGCAGCAAAAAGAGCTGCGGCAAACGGTGAGGCAGAGTTACAGAGTTGTAAGCATGGGGCCCAGTGTCCGCAAGCGCGCTTGGCTTGGGCGATGACTAACGCAACGCAGTTGAACCCAATCAAAACTTGATTCGAGAGGCGCTACTTGTTGTAGCAAGTTTTTGTTGCGAAAACATGTCTTCCACGTGGCATGTTTTGGACAAGGGCAAAGGCGTTTAATGACTAAATTTGCATTTAAGGGTGAAATGGGGATCCGGCCGACATTTACGGGTGAAATGCATCTCCAGGGAGACACAACAAGGACCGAGAGAGGGGGGATTTCACAAGTGTGTGTGTGTGTGTGGTGTGTGTGTGTGTGTGTGTGTGTGTGTGTGTGTGTGTGTGTGTGTGTGTGTGTGTGTGTGTGTGTGTGTGTGTGTGTGTGTGTGTGTGTGTGTGTGTGTGTGTGTGTGTGTGTGTGTGTGTGTGTGTGTGGCCCCCCTGTTCCTAAGGGGTTCTGCGGTCGTGCCTCTCTCTCTTTATTGGAGTATGCCCATGCCAGCAAACCGACCCCTTTCTTAGTACCTCGTCGCGGTAGTCATGGGCACTGACGAGTAGCCGCGGCGAGCGAACAGATCGGGAAGGCTAGCTGACGAAACTCCATTTTTCAGATACTTGGGGATGCACTCTTGCATTGGTGCCGTCTCATATCAAGTGTGTTTAGGCACTGCGTCCGGGCTTCGGTCAGTGTCTTGACCCCCTTTGCGGGCACCTGTTTTGACCCATGTACCGACACCTTCTTCAGACAGCCACCGGACCTTGTCGCTCGCGACTCTGGAAATCCCCCTGTTGACTTTTCGCCGTTGACCATTCACCACAGGCTTGGACATGTCCCGGACTTTTCAGCACCCCAGATCACCTCACGTTTGACTTCTCCACTTGACGGGTTGCCAGACTACCCGACATATCAGGCTTGACTCCAAGACACCGCCAGTTGGTTATTGGCTCGCAATTGCTGGCAACAGATGCCACGGCCCAACGCAGGCCCGATGTCGAACTCAGCAGGCCCCATGACCAAGGCATCCAGGAACACTGCCGGCCCTACGCCGCCCAGGTCACCAGTGCACCAGACAGCATCACCGAGCAGGAGTGCGCTTGTGACACCAGCTTCTAGCATATCTTGCACGGTGTCCAGCACCTCAAGGGCTACCAAACCTGCGGTTCCGGCTCTTGCTCCCGGCGACGCCTCGGCATCGATCCCTACCTTGCATGTCTGGCCTGCATCAGTAGCTGGCCCCCTGCCGCAAATCCTGGTGAAAGCACGCCCGGCCACACCGATGACTCCAATGACTCCAATGACGCCAACTACCCCAACAGCTTCAACTACAGCATGCCCACCTATGGCCACAGCACCGACCCCTATCGCACCGATCCCTACGGCAACCCCATCAGGTCAGATGCTTCCGCCGCCCAACCCACCATCCAGGTCACGCCACACAACGGAGGGAGATCGGTCACGTTCCCACAACGCTTCCCCCTACTCCAAGTCAGTGCCCCCACAGCGGCGAGGTCGAGCTCGCTCCAGGACGCCACCACCGATCTCCCGAAGGGACTCAACATCGGACAACTCCATCACGGCAGCATCGGATCTTGCCGCGTCGGCGCCCACAGCAGCCAAGTCCTCATCCCGGGCGCCTACGGCAACTAAAGCCTCATCCCGACGACCGAGAAGCAATCGATCTCCACTTCCGCGTAGCAGAAGCAGTGCCCCATCGGCTCCAGCCTCAAAGGCCACAGGTGCTCACCCAGATGTGGGGTCGTCCTCGAGGAGCATGCAACTACGCCCAAATCCGCAGGCGCACCCACCGCTGATCCTGCTTCCCAACCCGGAGTCTGACCCCTGGAGGAACGAACTTCAGGTGCTTGCCGCACCGTATCTCCGCGATGGGATCCCAGTCAATCAGGAGCAGATGGACTATGTGGCCGCTACCTTGAATGCAGCCGGCATACCGTCTCAGCACTCCACTCTGAACTATGCGAAGGTCAACCCGGAACATCACTTTTATAAGATCACCCCGCACTGGTTCATGCTGACCGTCCCCTACCTTGGCGCCACAGTTCGGCTCAAAGAACCGACGAAGACGCGACCCATGCTGCTCTGGACTCACGCATCCAGTGTCGGCGGTACTCGAGGCATCCTGCGGAGCCGACAGATCCATCCTTCCCGGCAGCACTCCTCGGAGTGCCCAGCCTTTTACGCCCAGGGCTGGAAGATCACTGGACACGCCGACTATGACGCTGAAGAAATTGCTCGCACGATGAGCCAGAACTGGAGCATGTCTTTTAACATGGCCCAATTGCTGTTGTTTGGACGCGCTGTCGGCACCTGTCAGCCGATTCGATCGGGAGGAGAGCAAGCTTGCATTGAGGCCCTGGATTCCAGTGAACGTCCTGATGTCATCCACTATGTGTCGGGCAAGTGTTGGATGGTGATCCCGGAGGCAAGTCAGATCGTTGGACTCGCATGGCCTACCGATGCAAAGCCACCCACCGGTGTCCTCCGCTCGTGAACCTGCACCAGGAGCTGCTGTAACCAATGACAATTAATGATGTTTTATTGCGAATAAGAGCATACTTCGCCACACTGCCGTCTTCGACCACCGACGATATTTTGCGACAAAAAGTGCACGCCAGAACCTCATTCAAGCATGTGTTGGCCTTACTGCGGGTTCTTCTTTTTTTCCCCCCTTTTTGATGATTCGTGTGACTACTGCTGTTTCCCGGTTTCAAACTGCCCTGTGCCTGGTTGAAATTCGGGTGCCGTTTTGACAATGTCTGCCGTCTCGGCAATGTGTGGCGTATCCCTAGCTTTTAACCCATTAGCAGTGTTGACGGCAAACTCCCATCTCGTGATGGCTTCTCAGTGGAACTATTCATGGCCGGCGGCATCGGCACCCTCCTCCTCTTCGCATCCGGGATCCTCGTATCTTCCATCATGGTCAGTTCCGCAGTCCCAGCAGGAGGTATATTTGAGCTCCAATCGGATGGAACCCTTGCAACATCAACCTCGGGAGGAAGCAGCGCCTCGCGTCAATCCTCCTCGACCTCCACATATGGCTCACCAGTTTCCTCCTCAACCTCCCGGTCAGTTTTACAACTATCACGGTGGTGGAACAAACCACATGCAGACAGGTCCTCGTCCTCCACCACCAGCACCGCCAGTTCAACCTCCAGCTCGGGCACCTCTAGGCCAAGGTGATGCAACGCAGTACACTCAGCCTCGATACTCGCAGCTACTCCCCAGCACCTTCCAATCTGACGACATCTTCCTCGACAAGACGGAGGTCCGTGGTCTGCAGCTGTACCGTCACGTTCAGCCTACTCAGTGGTCCAGAAGGGTCGGGCTCGCAGGAACAGCTATCCTGGATCTTCCACTGACACGACTTCTTCGAGGAGGAGCAGAAGATCACGCATTACGAGCGCTGTCAAATGGGCGATACAGCACACCAGTCATGGCTCAGACGATAGCCGAGGCAGTCTTATTGACATCCATTCTCAAAGCATTGAGAGGCAGGGAGGTCGACATCGACAGGACAGCTCGCTCTCTCCACGTGCGCCGGATAAGCGCAATGAGGCTATGCAGTTGTGGATCTCATGGAGTCGTTGCAGCCAGGAGAACCTCACTCGCCACAAAATTGCCGAATTGGAACAACAGCTGGAGTGCTACAAGAACAAGGGCATCACTCTTACACCGGATAAGAAGCTGCCATCCTCGTCACCTTCCAATGCCGCGTCCTGGACCCCCACGCCCGGCCGCTCTGACCAGTCCCTCTACATCAATGCGGCCAACTCAGATGCTCAAGGACCTCCCCTACCAGTTCCATCTCCAGAGGCTGATCCAGCCCCTAAGCGACGACCGGCAAAGAGAAAGACCCCGGAGACTGCCCCGGACATCACACTAGACTCAGAACTTCTACGTCAAGGAAATCCCAAAGGTCAACAGCTACCACTTCCCACCAGCCTCACGGACAAGGTCTTCAAGGCATGGCTACACGAACGCACGCTGTCCAACCAAGCGACCTACCTTGATCTCATCAAGCAGGAGCTGGCATCCGACACAGTGGAGCAGTTGAAAACCATTGCAGTCAAATGGGGGGCCCCAATCTCCTTAGTGAGCAAGGGATCGAAGCGAGCACTCCTGCAGTTCATCACGGTTCTGTACATGTATGGCAAGTGAGGGGAGCGGCGGTAGCGCTCACGAGGAGGGAAGTTAGCACCATGGACACGACTGGCACAAAAAGCCCGCTGCTCATCACGTTTGCACCTTGCCCTGAGACCATCAGCTGCCTTTTCTCCTTCTTTTTCGTTTTCCTGTTTTTGTCGGGGTCGCGGGTCGGGGCTTTTCCGCTGTTTCCAGTTGACCCAATTAACCGTTCAGTGCTCGAGCGTTGGATGCATGGCTAAGCCATGCCGGTCATTCAATCTCCAGAGACGGTGCTTCTTTTGCAACTCTACAGCAAGTATGAACGGTCAGAGCTTTACAGTGCAGCCAGACACTATGGTATTCCTGAGCCGTCTTGGCCAGTGAGCTTGCAGCATGGCACCGATTATTTCCTTCCCTACATCACTGCGCTTATTGCAATCAGACTCGGGGACTCCCTCGATGTGCATGCATCTTACCAGTATTATCAGGTTCTCTATCTGATCATCGTCACGAGTCGCCAAATCCTCAACATGCCGATGGTCAACAAGCAACTATCTATGTGGTCCGAGTCAATGTCCACGCTGTTGATGATTCATCACTATGGTCGTCCCACGCATGCACTCACGGAACTCAGACGCCGACTCCGACGTTTGCGCATCCACCCGAACATGTACACATTCACCCACTTCTTGCAGCCCAACGCAGTGTACTGGAAGCAGCGAGTCGAACTCCGTCCGGACCTTCCACGCTCCGTCAACCCGCAGTCGGACGTATACATTGGAAGCACCAGCATCACTTATCCTAGTCGAGAACACAATCGTAGGGCCAAGTTACTGGGTATTCAGCACGGACAGTTTATCAATGCGGAGCCGGCCCTCAGATGGTGGCATCACTTCGGCAACTATGACGAGTTTGCTACATGGGTCATCCTGACAGACTCCGACCACGCAGTCACCTGGACCCAGGAACACGCCTTGATTAGCATCTATCAGCCGTCCCTCAATTGGCCCTACATTTATCGGCGGTACAAGCGCATTTCCACCGGCTATACGGCTACCAGGTTTCTTGCAGAACAGCCCTGGTCCAGGTTCGGCAAACGCCTTTTCCTCCGCTTGCGCAGGAGGAGTTGCACAGTCTATGGCAGGAACTTTCATCGGGTGGCGCTCAAACACACCCAAGCCTGGTCCATCATCGCTCGCCTCACCTCGGAGCACATTGAATCCTGGGAGGAAGAAAAACGACTTCGTAGTGGACGGCATTCAGACTTGGATATATATGCTATATACAGGCTGTCCGGCAATGTGGAACAGCCCCACCGGCATCGAGTTCGGAAATTTTGCGAAGAGTTCTTGATTTCCGTCAACTTCAGCAACCCAAGATCAACTTGTTATTGCGATTACCGTGGCTGTCCCATCCCCATTATCAGCGGTCCACCAGGGAAGTACTTCGTCGGCTTGTTCTCGACCACCGCAACTGGGCTCTTCCATTTCACTTGCCCAGCACGAAGTTGGCAGAGACCCCTCATCCTCGGGTTCATACAGTTATGTGGAACTTCTCGTCGTTTCAGGACTGCTACCTTCTGACATCCCCCGGACCATCATCGTGTCAGTGCGCAGCCTGGCTAAAACGTCAGCCCTGGCTATCTCACGTTCAAGGCCATGTGGCCGCGGGATTGGATGAGTTCCGTTTTCCGGGAACCCCCCAGCACGTTCATTACACCTCAGCCCTGGCGTCATATTATGTGGACCTTTCAGTTTACGAAGTGCAGGTTCATGAACGCCTACGAAAATGGTGCTTGCACCATGGCCTGCCCCTGGACCAGTTCCACGCACCTCTCATGCAGCACCTACGCAGTCAATTTCAGAAACATCGGCAGCACGCGTCCACCGATCAACTCCTCACCAAGCACCAGCTGAACATCCTGCGTCGACACCTCGGCCAGGACTTTGTGTGCCATAACGAGGATCATGACAACCACCACCTCATGTTCTTCTGCCCCCAACTCTACTTCAAAGGCCTCCACAACACCTGGCTTCAGTCAGGCACATTTGCCGCCACTCCACTGAAGCCCGACCAAGCTGGGGCTCTTATTGTTGAAGCTATCCCCCGACACTTGCAGAAGAGGTACAAATGGGCATACAGGAAGAAGACCACCGCGATCCCGGTTGGAAAAGTCTTTCTCAAACGCAAGAAGCAATGGAAATCGGGGCGGACTATTATAGCCTACCATAAGGTGGTACATCGGCAGCTCTTTAAAGCGGTTGCAATCCTCCTAGGCGAGATCGCCGCGAGTACATGGAAGCGTTCGTGGGGGGTACACCCCACGCCGAGGATATGGCAGAACGTCAAACAATACTTTGACAACACAGACGATACAGTCACCCTCGCATTTCACAACGACGATTTGGTCGGCTTCTTCAACAGTGTCCCTCAGGATCAGGTGTGCGCAGCAGTCGAGCAGCTATTAGCAGAGCACCGGCGAGAGCATCCTGGTCTCATCTATTCGGTGGAAACTCAGGCGGCGGTCCACTACAACCGGGTTTTTGCGGGTAAGCAATCCTACGGACGTACACCGACTACGCGGGTCATTTATGTGGAGGACATCCTGGATATAGTCAAATCCAGCTTCCAATGCATGTATGTCCAGGTGGGGACTCTCATTCTGCGCCAAGTCCACGGAACAGCGATTGGCTCTCAGCTGAGCCCAGTTCTCAGTCACATCTGCGTCGCGAGGCACGAAGTTCTTTGGCAGCGTATTTACGGACAATGGTTCGCCAGTCACAACATCTTCTTGGAGCGATATGTCGACAACAGATTTGTGATCTTCCCGTCTCCGGCTTCCGGTCACCCAGCAGCCCCATTGGAGGCTTTGCTTCAAGCTGACTTTTATGGTGCACCCATCGTGTTGGAACAGGTGGGTTCCTCTGAGTTCCTCGGCTTCGTGATCGACGTGGGCGACCGTGCGATTTACTACAAAACCCCAACAAAAATCTGGCAGATCAGAGGACCCCACACTGCAGGAAGTCTTTCCACCCTTCTCTCCGGGGCCAGATCACGGTCAGCCCTCGCCACCAAGTACGCGCGCCCGGCCCGAGCAGTACAGATGGCGTTGGATCAGCTTCGCAGTATCTATTTGTCCGCCGGCTACAAGTCAGCTGACCTGCAGCACCTGTTTCATCTTCCGGCCATCCCAACAGGAAAGAACGTTTAAGTGCCGATTGTCGTTGTTTTTCGATGTTTGGCTGTGTGGCTCGCTCTTGTTGGTTTTTGTTCTGTTTCGGTCTTCTTCCAAACCGGGTCGGGCTCGGTTGGGCTGTTGCGTTCGGGTTTTTCTGTTTGGGTTCCGGGGTCCCTTGACTCTTGTGTTTATCACGGAGCTTGTCTGGTGGTTCAAGACGTGGGCCTTCTCGCCGACATCGGAAAGCGGTCGTCATGCTCGGACGCATGATAGCACTTCACCACCGGATGACCCAGAACGCTGCGGACATGATGCAGCTCATCCAGGAGACTCTGAATCAGGCTGACGAGGCACACAGTCGCAGGCTTCATGGCGGGCACGATCGCGTGCGGCAGCAACATGTCCGAGGTCTGTCGCTGGCAGAATCATCGCGACCGCGAGCACACGATCATGCTGGACTCGATGAGGTGGAACCACCTGGCCCCGGGATTCTGAATTCGGTCAACTCGGAGGATCTGGCCGACCCTCCACCACCAGTCGACTTTCAGTCACTCCAGCTACGCGTGGACCACAAGCACAACGCAGTGGCCAACCCCAAGTCGTTGTCCTACGGCATCATCACGGGGGACGCCAACGAGGCTATAGACCCGCGCCCGAAGAGCTCCATGGCGCACACCTATGCTGGTCAGCTGAGCATCAAGAAGGCCAATATTCCCAGTTCCATCATGGACAAGGGTGGGACCGATCGACGCAGAACAAAGCGGAAGCGATGCCGCGCTACATCCTCCGAGAAGACGAATTCCCCGGAACCTCCAGCACGTCCGGCACCTCGCACTCCAGCGCCAGCTCCGGTCTCTCCTTGCGCGGGCCTGTTCTCCTCTCCTGAATCCCTTCCTGAACCTCCTGCTCGTGCTCACTCCGATGCCGGCAACCCAGGAACTCCCCCGGAAGTACCTCGCGCCTGGACAGAGGAAGATGACCAGCAGCTTTGCAGCCTGAAAGCGGACAACCGGTCCAAGTACTCGTACAAGTCGCTGGCCAAGAAGCTCAACCGGTCCATCGCGGATGTCACGCAGCGCTGGAAGAGCCTGGAGCGCCTCAGAAAGGTGAAGGAACAGCATCAGAAGGCAACAATTTCGAACCAATGCACCTGAACCTAGGCGGTGATGCCACATGTCAAAATGACCGCGAGTAATTGAGCATAGGCAGGAGTTCCACAAACGGACCAAATCACCCATCGGGAATCATGATGGAGGCGGCTTTCAGAAGTTGGCTGTTCTTCTGAGTGTTGAGTTTCGGGCGTTTTGTGGTTTTTTTTCCCCCCTGCGGGGGGTGTGTGTGTGGCCCCCCTGTTCCTAAGGGGTTCTGCGGTCGTGCCCCTCTCTCTCTTGATTGGAGTATGCCCATGCCAGCAAACCGACCCCTTTCTTAGTACCTCGTCGCGGTAGTCATGGGCACTGACGAGTAGCCGCGGCGAGCGAACAGATCGGGAAGGCTAGCTGACGAAACTCCACTTTTCAGATACTTGGGGATGCACTCTTGCATTGTTGCCGTCTCATATCAATGTGTGTGTGTGTGTGTGTGTGTGTGTGTGTGTGTGTGTGTGTGTGTGTGTGTGTGTGTGTGTGTGTGTGTGTGTGTGTGTGTGTGTGTGTGTTTGTTTTTGTTTGTGTTTGTGTGTGAAACCCCTGTTCCTAAGGGGTCTTTGACATTTCTCGGAGTGTTTGTTTTTGTTTGTGTTTGTGTGTGAAACCCCTGTTCCTAAGGGGTCTTTGACATTTCTCGGAGTCGGACGCCACCTTCTTGCATGATCAGATGTGAAGTACCGACGTTTACTTTTTCTACCAGCCCGAAAACTCGGACAAACTGCAGGAACTCTCTGTGCATTGCCAGAATAGGCTTGCAGGGCATAGGTTCTTGAGAAGTTGGTCCTTGGGCTGCATTCGGTAACATGCGATTTCAGTCGTCGAGCAGGCTGTTTTGCTTGCTCTACAGCACACCCCTCAGGGTTGAAACGCATAATTTCTTGTGGCCGTTGCGGGTCATGCCACTGGAGTCATGCCCCCTTCAAAACACACTGCCAGATTTGCCAAGCTAAGAACACTGTGTTTTTGCCAGCCTAGCCAAAACCGAATGTAACTCACGTTCGCAACAACTTTCGAGAAAACCCGGACAAACACTCATGACTCCGCTCTGGCCAAGCCATTGCAACTGCCATGCGCTGTGTCTCCCCGTCCTGGCCTTGCGAAGCTTGCGCAGGCGAAGCTGGCAGGACACCTTCGCGGGAGCGCTCAGAGCGCTCAGAGTCAAAGCTAAAGCAAGTTGAGTCTCACGCATTCCGGTGCAGGGCGTGGACACCACACTTCAATCCTTGCGTGTCAGGGCACCACGGATCAAAGGCTCAAGGCACGCCTCGCTTCCGCAGGAAAAGTGCTGAAAGCCGGAGGAGAACCGATTCCTGCAAGCTCTACTTGAGAAGGCATTCTACGCGATTGAGTCTTGAGAGCCTTCCGCTCGCGCTGCCACTGAGTCACCCAAACCTGCGCTCACTCACGATCTCACTGCGAGCCACCGCTAGCTGTGCCCGAACTCAAGGCTCGAATCAAGGCCTGGAAGACAAGATGCGAGACGCGCAGTCCGGTTGCTTTTTGCAGGCTTCGGGCCGTGGCCTCAGCACAAGTTGCGCGAAGGCAAAGGCCCGGCAACGGCGCGTGTAGCACGAGGCAATCACTACGACACCTAGCTGAGCCTTGGGCCTCTCGTCGTCGGACGACAAGCCAAGCTGTCATCGCCCTGCAGGCACGGAACTCAAGCCAGGTCGACCGCATTCGCACGCACGACGAGAACATCCGGCCGTCATGAACTACAACGAAGCATGCCAAGCAAAGGGTGAGCCCGCGTCCGAATCAAAGAAACAGAACGAACAAACATGCAAACTAAGGGCAGCGCACAAGCATAGCTTGTGAGTCAATGCAAAAGCGGCTTGGTAGTTGAAAAGCTTTGCGCTGTGGAGCATCATACAGCCAAAGCCCCAAGATAGCCCCAAGGACCCATGGCAGAAGCAAGACAATATCCGAGCTTCCTGACGGGCCGAGATGCAGAAGCTCAAAAGATTTCTTAGGAAATGCATTGGCGCTCGGCCTCCTGCAGCTTCGATGCCAGCATTCCACATCGAAATCACGCAGGCGCCGCCGATGCTGAGTCAATGCTGACAACCTAGCGGCTAAGCGTTAGGAAACGTTAGGAACGTGCTCCACTCAAAGAATCCCGGGACGCCAGGACACCATGCAGCCGCAAGTGCCTGTGCTGCCAGTGGTCAAGAGCCCGCGCTTGCATTCGCTGACGTGTCCGATTTGAGACCTGATGCGCGCAACGGCAATGTGAGCCGCGGTGGGGCAGGCTGCCAAACACAATGCAAAGCGCTCGCTTCTAAACTTCCATTACCATTCCTCAACGCTCCTAAAACAGTGCCTCATGATGCAGCCAACTCTTTGCGCGGCCTGCAGTGACTTTGAACGGAGACGTCGGCATTTGGCAATTCTCTCCTGCGTTGCATGAGTGCGCGATTGTCCTAACATCTTTCAAATTTCCTCAAGCTCATTGTGCTCCTAGCAGCATGATTAGTATAGATTGCCAAAGAATCCGAGCTTGCGACGCACCCCGCCTTCCAGGCTCCAAGGCTCCTTTGCTTTGCCTTCAGCTTTGCGTGCTGCAGCATCTCTCGCATCGCCCGAGCCTCAGCTGCACACATGGGCCAACGGACATACAGCACTGGCAACTGGCGCTTCGTCCTACCAGCACGCGCGCCTCGCACATCCAGGCGGCCATCATCTTCTTCAGCAGGGTGCTCGCAAAGACCACAAGAAGGCCCTCTCGCATCGCCTGGCAAACGTTGCAAGCGAGCTATGCAGGCAGCGCCCTCACTCCTCTGGCAGGCAATCTTGCCTTCATGTGGTGTGGGTGCGCTTCGAAGGGAGCTGATCCAAAGAGGAGCTCGGTGGCAGCCGCGTGCCACCTGGGCACAATGCAAAGGCTACAAGAGTCTCATGCCTTTCTGCCCTGCAGCATTTGGTTCTGACTGGCCGGGGCCAGCGCCAAGGAGCAGGTACGGCTGGAGCAGTTGTGTGCCCTCGTGCTGTGTGCTGAGCTTCATCCCGACCTCTGCATTTCCGGCTACAAGACGTTGCAAATTCAAACGAATGCCTCACGGCCCTGCCTGGCACGTCGGAATGACCCAGGAGAAGACCCGACCTGCCGGGAATTGCTGGAAGGCAGGGTGTGAGCAGCGCTTACTGGAGTAGCTAATCCGCCGCCTGCTTGGCCTTAAATGCGCCGCTGCGTGCACGCGCAGCCAGCGCCACGCTGCCAACAGCTGCGGACCGCTGCACATGGCAACCACCTTGCATCTCGCACGAATCAACCATCTGTAGCCTCACATTCGGACCAAAGTGGCAGATTTCAAGAACGGTCAGCTACTGTTGGACGCCTTGGTGAAGATTTACGGTTTTCAGCTGAGCTCTGCACCTTCCCTCGCTTGCGGTACCAGGCCAGCCATGCCTCCAGTTCGGCAGGTAGGGGCTGGTCGAAGTGCAGATTTGCCACTGTCATGGAACCTCTAAAGTCTCTGAAGTCTTGAGCATGCTGAGGCGGCCGCTTGCCAAGCAGCCCCCAGCCGAGTGCGCAGCCAGTGCACGTCTGCCCAGCTCTGGTACCTGCCCCATAGCACCAGGCCACCAAATGCTTTGAGCATCCGAACTCGCCACGCGCACAGCTTCATCAAACGGCGGTGCTCGGCATGTCTCACCCAGGCAGACCAGCAAGCCTCATGCAGAAGGTCAAATCTTGCTGTGTCGTTGTCGAATGGACAGCCTCAAAGATACCTCGACACTTTGCCGCCCAAATGTCGCGCGAGCAGGCCCTTGCCTTGCCAACGCGCCAGCACAAAGGATCTCAAAGGTCACACGAACTGATCACGCTGGAACTTGTTGCTAGTATTCATGTTGCAGGAACTCTCTGTGCATTGCCAGAATAGGCTTGCAGGGCATAGGTTCTTGAGAAGTTGGTCCTTGGGCTGCATTCGGTAACATGCGATTTCAGTCGTCGAGCAGGCTGTTTTGCTTGCTCTACAGCACACACCCCTCAGGGTTGAAACGCATAATTTCTTGTGGCCGTTGCGGGTCATGCCACTGGAGTCATGCCCCCTTCAAAACACACTGCCAGATTTGCCAAGCTAAGAACACTGTGTTTTTGCCAGCCTAGCCAAAACCGAATGTAACTCACGTTCGCAACAACTTCCGAGAAAACCCGGACAAACACTCATGACTCCGCTCTGGCCAAGCCATTGCAACTGCCTTGCGCTGTGTCTCCCCGTCCTGGCCTTGCGAAGCTTGCGCAGGCGAAGCTGGCAGGACACCTTCGCGGGAGCGCTCAGAGCGCTCAGAGTCAAAGCTAAAGCAAGTTGAGTCTCACGCATTCCGGTGCAGGGCGTGGACACCACACTTCAATCCTTGCGAGTCAGGGCACCACGGATCAAAGGCTCAAGGCACGCCTCGCTTCCGCAGGAAAAGTGCTGAAAGCCGGAGGAGAACCGATTCCTGCAAGCTCTACTTGAGAAGGCATTCTACGCGATTGAGTCTTGAGAGCCTTCCGCTCGCGCTGCCACTGAGTCACCCAAACCTGCGCTCACTCACGATCTCACTGCGAGCCACCGCTAGCTGTGCCCGAACTCAAGGCTCGAATCAAGGCCTGGAAGACAAGATGCGAGACGCGCAGTCCGGTTGCTTTTTGCAGGCTTCGGGCCGTGGCCTCAGCACAAGTTGCGCGAAGGCAAAGGCCCGGCAACGGCGCGTGTAGCACGAGGCAATCACTACGACACCTAGCTGAGCCTTGGGCCTCTCGTCGTCGGACGACAAGCCAAGCTGTCATCGCCCTGCAGGCACGGAACTCAAGCCAGGTCGACCGCATTGGCGCATCGGTAGTGCGTCCACGCAATACGAAACGCATGCACGACGAGAACATCCGGCCGTCATGAACGGCAATGAAGCATGCCAAGCAAATGAGGAATCAATAAAAAATTAAGTCGGGATCAAGAAGAAATTAAGCTGGTAGCAGTAGTAATACTAGTAGTAGAAGTCGTGGTATAGGGGTAGTAATTGTAGTAATATTGTAGTAGTAATGATGGCAGTGGTAGTTGTAGTAGTAGTAGGAGGTGCAAAGAAACTAGTGTACTGTTAGTAGCAACAGTAGTAGTTGTAGTAGTAGTAGTTGTTGTTGTCGTCGTACTGCTTAGTAGTTGTAGCAGCAGCAGCAGCAGCCAGCAATAGTAGTAGTAGTAGTAGTAATAGTAGTAGTAGTAGTAGTAGTAGTAATAGTAGTAGTAGTAATAGTAGTAGTAGTAGTAGTAGTCGTAGTGGCAGCAGCAGCAGCAGCACCAGCAGCAGTGGCAGCAATAGCTTAGCAGTAGCAGTAATCCGCCGACCCTTTCTCTGAAAAGGGGAGGCGCGCGGGAAGGGTGGTTGGCGCATACGTATAACCAAAGTTCATCCTCATCAGCATCATCATATCCTCACAGTCATCGTCATCATCATCATCCTTATCATCATCTCTTTCTTATTCTCTTATCCTTATCATCATTATCAGCATGGTCATCATCATCTCTTCTTCGGCAGCGTTGCCGCAGCAGAAGATGTTAGGATGACATCATCCTCATCAGCATCATCAGCTACGATGACTGTTATCACCACAGTCATCGTCATCATCATCATCATCATCCTCTTCATATTCTCTTATCCTTATCATCATTATCATCATGGTCATCATCATCTCTTGTTCGGCAGCGTTGCTGATGCAGAAGATGTCAGGCTGATAGTTATCATCACAGCCGTTAGTGATGCCAAGGATGCTACGATGATAGTTATCATCCTTGTCAAAGGATGCGATGATGATAGTTATCAAGGAACAAGCAGTGATGCAGAGGATGTTGTGATAACGATCATCACGCCCGCGCGTGCCATTATCCTCATGGTCATCACGCCGGTGCCATTATCATCACGGTCGGCGTCATCTCTTATCAGGCAGCAGCATTGGTGATGCAGAGGATGCTGCGATGATAGTTATCATCACAGCCGTTAGTGATGCCAAGGATGCTACGATGATAGTTATCATCCTTGTTCATCTTTATCATCATCTGATCATCACCTGGCATCATCTAATATCTTATTGTGTATAGAAACCAAAAGGGACGTCAGACAGCCTTGGCAATGCAGAGGCTGCGATGATGATAGTTGTCAAGGAACACGTAGAGATGCAGAGGATGTTGCGATGCTAGTTGTCATGACGCGGATGATAACGATCATCACGCCCGTGACAGTATCATCATGGTCGTCGTCGTCTCCTATCAGGCAGCATTGGTGATGCAGAGGATGCTACGATGATAGATATCATCACAGCCGTTAGTGATGCTAAGGATGCTACGATGATAGTTCTCATCCTTGTCATCATCTCTTTCATCATCTGATCATGTGCCATTATCATCATGGTCGTCGTCACCTGTTATCACGCAGCATTGGTGATGCAGAGGATGCTGCGATGATAGTTATCATCACAGGCGCTAGTGCTGCTAAGGATGCTACGATGATAGTTATCCTCCTTGTCATCATCTTTATCATCATCTGATCATCACCTTACACGTGCCATTATCACCATGGTCGCCGTCATCTCTTATCACAATGCAGAGGATGCTGCGATGATAGATATCATCACAGCCGTTAGTGATGCTAAGGATGCTACGATGATAGTTATCATCCTTGTCACCATCTTTATTATCATCTGACCATCACCTGGCATCATCTAATATCTTACTATATATAGAAACCAAAAAGGGACGTTAGACATCCTTGGCAATGCAGAGGCTGCAATGATGATAGTTATCAAGGAACACGTAGAGATGCAGAGGATGTTGCGATGATAGTTGTCATGGCGCGGATGATTACGATCATCACGCCCGTGCCATTATCATCATGGTCGTCGTCATCTCTTATCACGCAGCATTGGTGATGCAGAGGGTGCTGCGATGATAGTTATCATCACAGCCGCTAGTGATGCTAAGGATGCTACGATGATAGTTATCATCCTTGTCATCATCTTTATCATCATCTGATCATCACCTAGCATCATCCAATATCTTATTTTGTTATATATAGAAACCACAAGGAACGTTAGACATTCTTGGCAATGCAAAGGATGCGATGATGATGATTTTCCAGGAACAAGTAGAGATGCATAGGGTGTTGTGATGATAGTTGTCATGACGCGGGTGATAACGATCATCACGCCCGTGCCATTATCATCATGGTCGTCGTCATCTCTTATCAGGCAGCATTGGTGATGCAGAGGGTGCTACGATGATCGTTATCATGACAGTCATCCATTGTTTCTAGCGAGCTTTTTCTCAGGGAAAGCATCTCAAATTAATATTTTTTTAATTTCAGGTGCGGGAGTGGCATCCTTCTCTTCTTCCTGGCGAGCTTTCTGTCAGGGAGAGCACCTCAAATTAATATTTTTTAATTTGAGGTGTGGGAGTGGCATCCTTGTCCCTTTTTCCTGGCTAACTTTTTGTCAGGGAGAGCACCTCAAACTCATATTTTTTTAAAATTGAGGTGTGGGAGACTTTGTTTTGGGCTGCATCATCGTCATCATCATCATCACCCTTCTCATCATCATCATGATGGTCCTCATCATCTCTTTCTTATTCTCTTATCCTTATCATAATTATCATCATGGTCATCATCATCATCTCTTATTTGGCAGCGTTGCTGACGCAGAAGATGTTACGATGATAGTTGTCATCACAGCCGGTAGTGATGCCAAGGATGCTACAATGATAGTTGTCATCCTAGTCATCATCTTTATCATCATCTAGCATCACCTCAGGGCGTGAGACGTCCTTGGCAATGCCCATGACTGGTTGTCGGCGGCACAGGGCGGCAGCCCTTAAATCCGGGCGCTCCGAGCCCGTGTGTCCCCGGAGGCCTTCGGTTCCCTCTAACCGAAGGCTCGCGCCCCCTGCCGCCGACCCACTCTAGGTTCACTCTAGCCCCACTCCAGGTTCACTCCACGTTCACTCCGTGTCGAACGGAGGCTGCATTCACTGCTAAGGGGCGAAGGATTTGTGAATTTGTTCAGGCGATTTTTGACGATTTGTTGAGCATATCACCTGCATCGTCCGCATCCATGGCGGACATTGATGCGGATAAGGCCGGTGATGCGGGGGATGCTGGGGAGATTGTCACGTGAGGCGGGCCAATTTTGCCGAGAACGTGCAAAAACACAGTGTTTTTGAAGGTTTTCGGCGGGCGCAAACGTGGAAAATATGGAAACCTGCTTAGCAGGCAGGCTTCAACGGTCCCGGCCGAATTCGATTTTTGCTAGGCTTTTCGGTGAACCGCAGGAAAACATTGTGTTTTCGATAGTTTTGTATGGATTCAAGGCCGCGCGCAAACGTGGAAAATGTGGAAACCTGCTTAGCAGGCAGGGCTACACTGTTTTTGACAATTTCGCGTGGGCGCAAGGCCTCGGAGAGCGTGAAAAACATAAGTTTGTTGCGGAAACCTGCTTCTGGGTGAGGCTTCGCTGGCCCCCGCCAAACCCGGCTTTGGAGATTGCATTGCCTACAGCGAAGTGTCTCGAAATAAGAGTGAGTGAGTGAGTGAGTGAGTGAGTGAGTGAGTGAGTGAGTGAGTGAGTGAGTGAGTGAGTGAGTGAGTGAGTGAGTGAGTGAGTGCGTGCGTGAGTGCGTGCGTGCGTGAGTGAGTGAGTGAGTGAGTGAGTGGTGAGCGAGCGAGCGAGCGAGCGAGTGTGTGTGTGTGTGTTGAGTTGATGTCAGTGTGTGTTGCGACGTTGCAATGGGAAAGGTACTTACAACTGGCATGAGTTGCCCCGTGCTTCGAACAGATTGCAGCTGGCGGCCAGTGGTGCGTCAGCAACGTAAATCCGGCCGCGCCTCGGCTGTGTGTAGATCCCTCCCACCCGCTGGGGAGGGGTTTACCCCTCCCCACAGGGGTGCCCCCCTGTGCCGCCGACTTTCTTTGGTGAAAGGTTTAAGACTCTTGGGGGCAACTTGGCCAGTTTTGCGCAAACACTGGAAAACACTCGCAAAATGTGGAAACTTAACAGTGAGCCTGTACTGATCCCCATCTAAGCTCGGTTTTGGGCATGGTTTTCGCTCAAGACATGAGCAAAACACTGTGTTTTTGACACTTTCGCGTGGGCGTAAGGCCTCGGAGAGCGTGAAAAAACATAAGTGTTTTTGCGGAAACCTGCTTATTGGTGAGGCTTCACTGGCCCCCGCCAAACCCGGCTTTGGAGAGGGTTTGCGAGCTCAAGTCTGCGCAGCCTGCGCGTTACTACTGTGCACTACCTGCCATCTTAGTAGATGTTTTTTGCCACACGCTTATGGGCCTGCTTCCTTCCGCAAACGTGCCTCGCGCAAGTTGCCCCGTGCTTCGAACTACTATAGGGGCCGACCCTTGCCACTTGGTCGTGATGCGCTGCCTAAATCCGGCACCTCTGCATCACCAGCTCGGGCTTACGGTTTTGCTTGCCGTGCTCGTAAAACATCGCGTAAAGGCAGGGTTTAGGCCATGTGGCTGACAGCGTCAGGGTCTGGGGTTGGGCCTGCTTGGTCTGCATCATCAAGACTTCCTTCCAAAAAGCCTCTCAACCCATGAAGCACTTTTTTTTAGAAGGTGTCGGAGGGATATAAGCGAGGTTCATTACCAGGGTCACCGGGCATGCCGGCGATTGTTGTGGCTCATCAGCACAGCTCAGAATCCTGAGCAAAGCAACCAGGCGGATGTCACGGTTTTTGTTTATCGAGAACAAGAGTACATATTTAAGGCTCGACAGGGCTCTGCTGATGCTCCACACAAGGATGCAAACTTGCACTTGACCAAGAAGCGCGGCGCTGGCTTCGACAAAGCAGCTCAGTATATCAGCCGGATGTCACGGTAGTTGTTCAGCTGATGCGCCACAAGGATGCAAACCTCCAAGAAGTGCGGCACTGGCTTCCAAAAAGCCGCTCAGAATCCTGAGAAAAGCAATCATCCGCATAGCAGTATAATTGTTTCTCGACACATTTAAGGCTCGACAGAGCTCAGCTGATGCGCCACAAGGATGCAAACTTGCACTTGACCAAGAAGTGCGGCACTGGCTTCCAAAAAGCAGCTCAGTATCAGCCGGAATTGTCTATCGAAACCAGTGTACATAGTTAAGGCTCGACAGGGTTCTGCTGATGCGCCACAAGGATGCAAACCTGCACTTGACCAAGAAGTGTGGCACTGGCTTCCAAAAAGCAATCAGCCGGATGTCACTATATATTTGTTTGGGGGAAAGAACGAAAAAAACGCGCGTTTACAGGACGTCTGAGCGTTGTTTGTTTATCGAGAAACATAGACATATTAAAGGCTCGACAGGGCCCTGCTGGTGCGCCACAAGGATGCAAACCTGCGCTTGACCAAGAGAGAGGCACATCCTTTGCACACAGGCTAACAGCAAAATCTGCAACATGGCCTTTCCCGTTGCGAAACATTGTTGCAAGTGGTTCCTGCTGACTTTTACGAATCAAGGTGTCTAGCTTGATGCTTTCAATTGCGCTTGCGCTGCCACGTGAGCCGAAGGGAGCCGAACGCCGGCTACTGGATGCCAAGCAAGCCAGGTCAGCCTCAAAACTGGGTAAGAAGAACAGGTTCAGCTGGCTTTGCCCGGGACATTCATTTTTCCTGTTGAGGGCTGTAAGCAGGAAAACAGCCAGCTTGCAGCAAGCAAGGTCAGCCCCAAAACTCGAAAAAAGAAGAAGCAGCTAGGTCAGCCCCATAACTCGCAAAGAAGAAACGGGAGACACGACCCCGGAGCCAGCGTCGCAGCATCTGACCGCAGAGGCTAGGTGACACAGGGAGACAAGCGGGAGACAAGACCCCGGAGCCGGCATCTGGCATCCGACCAACTGGGTCTTGCATCCGAACGCAGACGCAGAGACTGGGAGAGGCGTCACAGCATCTGAACCGCAGAGACGCAGACACAGGGAGACAAGCAAGAGACACAACGGCCAGCGTCACAGCATCTGGCATCTGACCGCAGAGACTGGGAGGTACAGGGAGACAAGCAGCGTGATCTGACGTCACCCGCAGAGACTAGGAGACAGCGTAGACACGACCCCGGAGCCAGCGTCGCAGCATCTGGCATCTGACCGGCACAGAGAGACAAGCCGGGAGACACGACCGGAGCCGGCGTCACAGCAGGAAGAGAATGGGAGACACAGCAAAGCAACTGGCATCTGACCGAGACAGGGAGACAAGCGCGAGACACGACCCCGGAGCCAGCGTCACAGCATCTGGCATCTGACCGCGACGCATCTGGCAGAGACTGGGAGACACAGGAAGACAAGCGGGAGACACGACCCCGGAGCCGTCACAGCATCTGGCATCTGAGAAAAAAGCGGGAGACACGACCCCAGAGCCGGCGTCACAACATCTGGCATCTGATTGCAGAGACTGGGAGACACACACGGAACCGGCACACTTTCCCATTCTCTATACCTCAAGTTAGAACCCCAATGCTTCGCTGTTTGGGGAAAACATGACATGACATGGTATAACTTCAAAGACGCGTAGAGACCGCAGGCCCAGAAAATAATTAGATTTAGTAGTGTAGAAGTGGCAGTAGTGGTAGTAGTAGCAATACTAGTAGCGGTAGCAGCTGTGGCAGCAGTTGTAGCAGTACTAGTAGTAGTACTAGTAGTAGCAGAAGAAGTAGTAGTAGTAGCAGCAGCAGTAGTAGCACTGCTACCGCGCTAACTGCTCTTTCCTCCACACTAACTTAGTCGCCTCCAGTTCCACTCTACCTTGTTAACTTACTAACTGGCGCACCTACCAACTTGCAAACTGGCTAACTTGCTAACTTACTTGGGGGCGTGCCGGACGGCAATTTGGCGACGTTCCCCGAAAAACATGTTCGGGAAGCTGGCGTACCTGTCGGCTCAGGTCTGCGGCCGCAACTGCACCCTCCAAGACGTTCCCTTTTCGTAAGCTAAAACCCTTTCATGCGATCATGGCAGTTTCCTAAAACTTTGGGTGTTCGATTCGCCTCTGATCCGTTGTTGCATCCTCAGCAGCACCAGAGCAACATCGCCAGCACCACCAGCATCACTGGCATTATCCGGATGGGGATTCTGCAAAACCGGCATGAGAGGGTACTCCTGTCTTGTGATTTTAAGCAATTAAGAAACCAAGAGTTGAAACGTGTTGAGCCACCAAGAGTTTAAGTGTTTACTCCATTAAGATTCTAAGTTTTGAAGCAGTTAAGATTTGGGGAGCTTAAGCATTCTAAGCCATTCAAACATTTGAGGGTTTAATCCATTGAGATGTTCAGGTGTTCGGCGACAAATATTTGAAGATTTTCAGCAGCTAAGGTTTTAACGTGCTAAGCCACATTACGATTTTTAGATGTTAACCCATTAAATAAGATGCTAACAGTTCCATTCAGATGCACTAAGATTTTGAGAGCTTGGTTGGTTGGTTGGTTGGTTGGTTGGTTGGTTGGTTGGTTGGTTGGTTGGTTGGTTGGTTGGTTGGTTGGTTGGTTGGTTGGTTGGTTGGTTGGTTGGTTGGTTGGTTGGTTGGTTGGTTGGTTGGTTGGTTGGTTGGTGTGTGGCCAGCACTTGTTACATTTTGAGAGCTTAAGCTAAGATTTCACTAAGATCTCCAGTGTTTTGGCCATTTAGATTTTATGGTTTCCCACATGGAGAATTATCATGGGAGAAACCATAAGATTCCACAGAGACAAACCCAATGGGAAAGTTCCAAAGGGACGTGGACAACTCCAAAGGATAACTTCAGAAGGGAATTTCTCAACGGAAAAAGTGCAATGGGACATGTTTAATGAAACGATTCCAATGGGACAATTCTGAAGGGACAACTCCAAAGGAGAAATTCCAAAGGGAAAATTCCAAAGGGACACGTCCAAAGGAAAACTTCAAATTGGGCAAATTCCAACAGGAACATGCGAATGGGGAAATTCCAAAGGAAAACGTCCAATAGGAACTGGGAGAATTCCAAAGGACAACTTCCGAAGGGAAACTCTCAAAGGAAAATGTCCAATGCAACAGTTCCATTGAGCTAATGCACAAATTTGGCGTCACACATGTTGGACAAGTGCAGCTGGCTTGGTAGCCCGTTGGTGCGACAACGCAACTGGGGAAGTGTGCACGAAATCACTTCATCCATAGCATCACCCGCGCTTGCCCGCTCACGCCGTATCTCCATATTGTGTGTGTGGGTGCCATGGTACATGGCATCGGCATGAACTGCCAATGAAACTCGTTGTGCATGCGGGGACATGGCAGGACCATTCGAAGGCGAAGTGAAAGTGAACACTCGGCTACGGAAGCAACAGTTGTACACCGAGTTGCCTCCTGCAGCTTCGATGCCAGCATGCCACGTCAAAATCACAGAGCTGCCGCCGATGCTGGGTCAGTGCTGCCCACCTGGCAAGTGCTCTCGTGGCCAAGAGGTGACATCTTGCAGCAAACCTGTGCTGCCAGTGTTGAAGAGCCCGTACTTGCGTTCGCTGACATCTCAGGTTCGAGACCTGGAACACGCGAGGGCGCTCTGTGCCGGGCATATGCACGCAGACAAGGAATCAAACACTGCATGCAGGTGGCTAATCATTCGAATCATCTGCTTCAATGCCGCGTGCACTAAGCCCTTGCGCCGCCTGCAGCGACCGTTCATGCAGATGTCGATGCTTTGCAGCTTGCTCCTGCAGTCGATCCAGATTGCTGAAGTTATCTCATTGATGCGGCATGCCTTGCCTTCCAGGCTTCTAAGTTTCTATGCTTCACCTTCAGCTTGGTTCGCTGCGTCATCTCTCGAATCGCGCCAACCTTGCCAAATGCGTGCGGTCTTGGATAAACGTGCCACGCATCAACCCAGCATGACGAAACACATTTGGCTCTGAAGCGCAGTTTGGCTGGTTGCTTTGTTCTGCTCCAGCAACCGCAAAGTCAGGGACCACATCAAAGATAGGACGCATGTGTATTGTGCAGTTGTGCTATTTCACTTGGTTGGAGCCACAGAAACAATTTGGCACGGCCTGCTTTGGCTGCAGTCACACAGAACCACACAAGACTTCAATCCAAGCGGATCTACTGTTCTACCAGCACGCGCGCCTCGCACATCCAGGCGGCCATCATCTTCTTCAGCAGGGTGCTCGCAAAGACCACAAGAAGGCCCTCTCGCATCGCCTGGCAAACGTTGCAAGCGCCCTCACTCCTCTGGCAGGCAATCTTGCCTTCATGTGGTGTGGGTGCGCTTTGAAGGGAGCTGATCCAAAGAGGAGCTCGGTGGCAGCCGCGTGCCACCTGGGCACAATGCAAAGGCTACAAGAGTCTCATGCCTTTCTGCCCTGCAGCATTTGGTTCTAACTGGCCGGGGCCAGCGCCAAGGAGCAGGTACGGCTGGAGCAGTTGCGTGCCCTCGTGCTGTGTGCTGAGCTTCATCCCGACCTCTGCATTTCCGGCTACAAGACGTTGCAAATTCAAACGAATGCCTCACGGCCCTGCCTGGCACGTCGGAATGACCCAGGAGAAGACCCGACCTGCCGGGAATTGCTGGAAGGCAGGGTGTGAGCAGCGTTTACTGGAGTAGCAAATCCGCCGCCTGCTTGGCCTTAAATGCGCCGCTGCGTGCACACGCAGCCAGCGCCACGCTGCCAACAGCTGCGGACCGCTGCACATGGCAACCACCTTGCATCTCGCACGAATCAACCATCTGTAGCCTCACAGTCAGACCAAAGTGGCAGAGTTCAAGAACGGTCAGCTACTGTTGGTGAAGATTTACGGTTTTCAGCTGAGCTCTGCACCTTCCCTCGCTTGCGGTACCAGGCCAGCCATGCCTCCCGTCCGGCAGGTAGGGGCTGGTCGAAGTGCAGATTTGCCAGTGTCATGGAACCTCTAAAGTCTCTGAAGTCTTGAGCATGCTGAGGCGGCCGCTTGCCAAGCAGCCCCCAGCCGAGTGCGCAGCCAGTGCACGTCTGCCCAGCTCTGGTACCTGCCCCATAGCACCAGGCCACCAAATGCTTTGAGCATCCAAACTCGCCACGCGCACAGCTTCATCAAACGGCGGTGCTCGGCATGTCTCACCCAGGCAGACCAGCAAGCCTCATGCAGAAGGTCAAATCTTGCTGTCGTTGTCGAATGGACAGCCTGCAGCAGGCGGATTTGCTCCTGCCACACTGACTGCTGCACCTGGGCCAGGTCGAACATACGTGCCACTTGTGTCGGGTGTCATCTATCCAAACATGTCATGAACATAGGCGTTATGGAATTGGGGCGGCAATCCTTGCGCCGCTTGCGAAGGCGAGACTGGCAAAAGACCTCGCCAGTTGGAGTGCTCGGAACTAAAGAATTCCAAGCAAAAGCAAGTTGAGTCTCACGCATTCCGGTGCAGGGCTTGGACACCACACTTCAATCCTTCGGAGTCAATGGGCGCGATGCATCAAATGCTGAAGGCAAGCCTCGCTTCCGCAGGAAAAGATCCGAAAGCCGAAGGAGAAACGACTCCTCCCAACTGCATCCAAAGTTTTGACCCGTCTAAATGCTACAAGCCTTTTGCTCGCCCTGCCACTGTGTCTTCCAAACCTGCACTCAAACACGCCATCGTGGACTTCACACATAGGACTAAGTAGGCTCGAATGAAGGTTCCTGCCTGGAAAATAAATTGCGAGAGGCGCACTCCCGTGGCTTTGTGCAGTCTTTGTGCTGTAACCTCAGCCCAAGTTGCGCTGCGCAAGGCATGCCAAACACAGCGTGGGGCTTTGACCTCCCGTTGTTGGACAATACGCCAAGCAGTCATCGCCCTGCATGCGCGCAGTGGCAAATTGCCCCATTTCCTGAAACACTCAACGAATTCGCCGGAATGGCCGCCTGGCTCAAGAACACAGGAAAGGTGCGCTTAGGCCATGCCGTGGTATCCTTGTTTTTGGCCCTTATCGCTTTGCAGGGTTTTTATAGCAAACACCATTCAGGGGCACGTCCCTTCATAACTCTTTGGCGCGAGGTTATTTCACAATCCCAGGTGCGCTTTTGATCTTCGGTGGGCGGAGTACACAGGCGAGGGATCATATCTGCTTCCGCGACTCAGGTGGTGCAGACTACAGGGTGGATCAACGGAGGCTGTCCAGGTTTGGTACGGCAAGAGTTGCAGGTCAACGTCAGACCCAACACCCCTCAAGTGAAGCCATTCGCAGAGTACTTGCAGGAGGCTGAGGAGCTGTCACTGACCACCGCTCTCCGAACTATGAAGGAATCAGGGACCACATCCACACCACCAGTCAAGGCTTGATGACCGCCAGAGCCGGTAACAGGACAAACAGAAGGATAACTTCGATGCGAAGAGGATCCCGGGAGTGCCGTATCGCTTCTCGGGGGTCGGAGCAGGGATGTCGAAAGCTGGATACGGATTTCAGCATTCCTGGGAGGGCGTGGAGACGAACAGGTGCTAAATCACTGCAAAGGACTCAAGGCCTCAAAGCTAAGGTGAAGAACACAAAAGGGTGCAGCGGCCTGAACCAAGGAGCATCCAAGACGGGCACAAAATTTGAAGAGCCGGATCGGAAGAGGAGACTTGGGAGACTTGCAAGCTTCTTTCAAAGGATAGCGGACGTTTGAAATCCTTGACAAGGCCCTGCAGGTGAAGTATACGTGGCCAAGGAAAGATCCCCGAATGACGAAACCGATATTGGGTTGCTCTCCTTCACGGTGGGGCCACCCGCCCTGTGAGGGAGCGGGCTGCGCAGGTGGAGCGAGCTCGCTGGTCTACAACCCTATACACCATCATCACGCCACTTCGCGCCTAACTTTGGAGCTGGTGGGGCCGATCACACCTTTGCGGATGCTCATTGAGGCGGGCTTCACGGTCAAATGGGGTCCTGGAGCACTCCTGGAGCACCCAGCCTCTGACCCGAGAGGAGTGGTGGGCGGAGATTCCTGAGAACGGAGGCGGGAGCAGGGACCTGGGGTCGTGGTGCAGCTCAGTTTGACGAGGCCTTGAAAGGCTTCCGGGTGAGCGCATGGTGGAGGTGGAGTCGAGGAAAGCGAAGGGCGGTGTTGCTCCACGTGAGATATCGCAGCACGGGCTGCTGGATGCACTGCAAGGAGTTCCTGCCCAAGCCGGTCTAGTGGTGTTGGGAGCACATTTTGCTGCTCACCATGTGTGGAGATGCCGCTGCCAGCGGGATTGAGACGGAGCGGCGTTGGAGGCTGGCCTTGAGATGCTCGGCACGAGTGAAACTATGGCCGACCCTCTTGCCGATGCCCCTCGGTCACAAAAAGGGCCGCTAGCTGCAACATGCTTGCACTGCTGTGCTACCAGATCAGGTTGCGGAAGCAGCAGCAGCAGGTGATCTCAGAGGGAGAGGGTCTGGTGGAGTCCATGGAGCGGAAAAATGATCCAGATGGAGGATTTGAAGAAGGGAGGAACACGGGGATTGCCTGGCGGTGTCGCAAACCTACCAGGCCGAGACCGAAAGGAGAACGCGGGTGGAGTGGGCGGACGGTTTTTGAGTATGTTCGAGGAAGACGCAACGAGCGGGGGCAGGATGCCCGCCTTAGACGTGTGCACCTTACTGGTGGGGGCTGATGAAGGTCCTGGCAGGCATTCAAGGAACATAGGGTCCAGAGCCTCCTGCAGCCAAAGGCTTTGCAGCTCGGGTGACATACCCGGAGGCGGATGAAACATCATCGAGTTGGGAGGAAACTTGAATTGCTCTAGATGAAACAAGTTGCCGCAGAGCGGAGTCTGAACAACACTCAATGCTTGGGCCGGAATGGCCGCGTGGCTCAAGGACACAGCGCCAGGAAAATGTGTTACTCAGGAAGACAAGCAGGGTGATGCGAGAAGTGCTGGAACAACTTGCCGCAGCCGTGGGTGAAAGCGGCATACAAGAATGACTGTTGCAGTGTTTCATTGCAAAGCACCGCCATGCATCAGCCAAAGCCAGCACAAACAATCTAAATGGCCTATTGCAGCTTCGATGCCAGCACTCCAGCTCGAAAACACGCAGCTGCCGCCGATGCTGAGTGAGCGCTGACCACCTAGCAAGTGCTCTCGCCGCCAGGAAGGTGTGACATCTTAGCCGCAAGCGCCTGTGCTGCCAGTGTTGAAAAGCCTGTGCTTGCACTCGCTGAAATTTCAGGTTCGAGACCTGGCCCGCGCAAGGACAGTGCTCTGGCGGAAATGCAACTGTTGATCTGCTCATCTGCCTCACTGCCTGTGCAGTTGCTGCCTGCAGGAACTTGTCCTGAAGACGCTCAGATTCTGCAGCTTCCGCCTGCAATGGATCAAACCTGCAAACGTAAAGCTCCTCTTGTACCAAGTATTGCTCAAACTTGCCAGCCTGCCAAAACCTAAGCTTGCAGCTACCCTGGCCTTCCCGAATGGCAATGTCGAGACTCGTGCCCTGCCCAAGGTGAGCAAACAACACATTAACTGTCAAGAACTGCTTTCCACAAGGGTGTGGATTTATTTTAGGAATGTTTTTTCCCCTTTGTGTTTTTTGTTGGGGGGGGTGAGGCCCACTGCCAGGGTACCTATCCCAGAAACGAACTGGTACCTTTGTAGTAGTGGAGGTCGTTGATTTGGTCCCTGGATCTATTCCGGAGAGAATCCAATATGCCACTACGGATGATTGGAGGATGGATTGTTTCTGGTGGATTGTCTTGTGGATAATCCTGTAAGCGGCCTGCAAAGGTTCTTTTGTCACGCAATCATGAATGATGCAATGTTACACAAAAGGGGCCTTGAGCCAAATGTTGCAGGAGATCAAGTGTTCAGAAAACCAAACACAAAACAGACACAAATGTCTTTTGATCTCCAGCACTAAGTATGAAATACTATTGGCTTCATGGCCTTTGGCCGTAGCCTTGATGTATGCCGTAGCTATGCTGTATGCCGTAGCCATGTGTATTAAAAATGCCGGATTCATCCCCTTTTCTGCTCGGATGAAATGTCTTGGCTTTCGAAATGGAAAACACTATGTACTGCTTCCTTTTGAGATACCTAGATGTATCAAAGGGTGATGTACAATGCTATGTACACGCGGGACGATTGTGAAACTATTGATCTCTCACTGTATAGTCTTGTAGGCGGTGAGGATCAATCATCTGAATTGATTTCGTGGCGCTGAACGTATGAATCTTCATGGTCAGTCGGATCGACGATACCATCGGCGGCTGCTGTCGGATTGACTGCCATAGTCTCCATAATCATTCCAGGTCGAGGTGCTACAGTCCTTCCACTGCTTCTGATTTCCGCACTGCTTGCTGTAGTCCTTGTACTCCTGGACCAGGCTTGTTTCTTCTTGAGGTACTCCTGGTATCTCTCAGAGTTGCGTTGCCTGGTTGCAGATTTGCTGCGGATGTAAACCATGAGGGGACTGTGCGAGTCGGAGTCCTGCGAGCCATTCATGAACATGTCATTGTTCACGTGCTTAAAGCGCTCTGCGGATGAGACCTGGTAATCGAATATGGCCTTGGTTGGATCGTTCCAGTTGTTCATCTTCCATGCCGTTCATCTCGTCCTTCCGGAAAGCCTGCTGGATGTTCGTTTTGCCCCATCCAAATACGAAAGTCATCATCACATCTGGGAATGTTCGATCATATCCTGATCCACACTTCATGTACAGGTGATGACGGACAAGGTGCACGAAGTCTCCATTGCATACTCCATTCTGTCCACGACTGGCAAATTCTTCGTTTCATTCCACAGTCTCTGATATGCTCTCATGAGGATGTTCACGAGACCGTTGGCCGGATTGAAGACGTGCTGGAGTTTGCTGTAGGTATTCGCTGATTTGTTGGCCTCTCCGGTGATCGCATCGCATCGGTACAAAGTCACGAGCGGCATGATTTCATTCTGAAGATCTTCCCGTGCTGCTCCATGGCTGATTGAAGGATGAATGTGGAAAACTCCAATGGTAGCAAATGGGAGATCTGCCCTCGTGATGTGGCGGTCGTCATACTCTTGGAGTGACTTGTTGGATGATTGCGGGATCATGCCACGAAACTCATCACTCTGCTCGATGTGGAGAACGACAATCTCCTTGTCTCGGCCATGTCCTTGGACAATGGTGCGTGCTGGCAATCTCGGTCCAATGTGCTTCTTTCTTGGATTCAGTAAACATGGATGGCCCCGTAGTTGCCAAGCAATCCGAGGTCGGAATTTCGTATTCGGGATCAGTGCAACTTCCTTCGGTTCCGAAGAAACATCTGAACATTCCGAATGTGGTTCCCCAATTCTGACTCTTGGTGGAAATGTGTCTTGCCAGAAGTTCCACTCTTGCAGAAGGTCCGCCACGGACAAAGCATGCGACCGGTCTGGATGACCATTGCTTGATCACGATGCCCTTGTACCCGAATCGGATGAACGTCTTGATGAGCTCCCTGGATTTCTCATCATTAGGACTGAAGAATGCGTCTGCTTCCTTTAGGCATAAGATGTGTGCACTGTTCTGCACCATCATCTTCATGATTGGTCGATCCTTCAGGCATGTTGTACACCTCCCTGTTGTCCAGCTTTGGATTCCTCGTGAGGTTTCCATGGTTCAGGGTAAGCATGTTGATCGCTATGGATGAGGTGAACTCATGCGTCTTGAGATAGTCCACAGGAGGACGGTCGGTCGGCTGCATCAGCGACTGCAGGATGTCGGCATATGCTCGGATGGTTTCCGGGTCATCATGTGACCTAAGCTTCTTCAATCCAAGTGGAAGCTTAATCGGATAGCCGGATCCTGGTTGTGCTTGCTTGTACTCGTCCATGGTGGGACATTCTCCTCGATGAGGGAAGTAGAATTATTCTTCTCCGAGATTGACATCGGGATCGACATGTGCCAATGAGGCTCTCTCGCACTCTGTCAATTTGGGATGAGCTCTTCTTGGATCTTTGTTGTACTTGCTCATGAAGCGGAGTAGGTTTGCCTTGGTCTCCGCGAGCTCTTCCTCTGCGTCCTTTTTGTTCAAATCTGTTTCGAGATAGATTCCCTTGAGTTCCTGGATGAACTCGTCTGGGTTCTCTGAATTGTGATATTCCACGGTGACCTTTGGTTTGACGGATCTTTCCCCGGAGGGTTCCATGGTCTCTTCTTCAGCTTCGTCCTGATCGGTGGAATGCCGTCGCTTCTTGGTCTCTGAGGAAGTATCTTTTTCCTTGCTGTGCCTTGTGGAATTCACATAATTGAAGGCATCGGCAAATTCACGGATCTTGGTGTCGTACATCTCGTATTTTTGATAACTGAGATGCTTCTTCATGATCCACTTGTTGCTCGCCATGAGGCTGCCATCAGGTTCAAATGCTGCAACAATGTTTCTTGCCTCGATGGTTTGATCTGTCAACGCTGTTCGCTCTTCGGAGGGTCGGATGCCATAGTCTTGGTCCTTGAGGAATGCAAGGATCAACAGTGCATCTCTTCCTGCTGGCACATGGGTCAATGCTGCTTCTGACTCATCGTCGTCAATGACGTCATCGATGCATGCCATGTGGACGTGCATTCTCCCCGAAGGGTTTGACTGGGATTTCCCAGATTTGAGCCCGTTCTCCATGATGCTGAGGAGCTGATTTCCATAGGTTGCATGGAACATGAATGCGATGGGCTTCTTCGCGAACGGCTTGATTTTTCTCTCTTCTTCAATGGATGGTGGTGCCGGCCTTCGCATTCTGTGCTTGGGCTGAGCTGTGCCTTCATCTTCATGAGGCGCCTCGGATCTTGACGGATGCGGACTTGGTGGAATGGATTCCGTAGGGAGATCATAGTCCGGCTCGTCGTATTGAGGCTCTCTCTGCTGCTCAGAGTACAGGGGTCGTCCAAAGGATTGGATCTCGACTTGTCGTGCGTGTCCGCTATTGCATCTCACGTAGAACTCCATCTCTGGATCGACATAGAATTCCTTGCCATCGGGCCGGAGTGCATCTTGTGCGGATCTCGCGTTGAGCTTTTCGATCCACCGATTCCTTGGAACAATTTCTCCCCGTGCCTTGCGTTCCTTATATGACCCGTCCACGGATGGAAACACGAATGCTATTTCGAAACGTGATTTTCCATATCTCGGGAACATAGCCATCAAGAGAAGTCCTGGCTTATTTCCAATGAAGTTCCTGGCATGTGTGATGCAGGTCAATGCGTCATAGAGCTCAACGGATCCATCAGGACCCATCTCCACTTGCCGTCTGCATTCCTTATGGATACCATGCCTTGGATCATGTCGAAGACATCCGGAAAAAGATCTGCTCATTCTCTCGATTCGCCAGAGGATGAGGTCGGTGATCTGTTTCGCCTTGGATGGATCCATGTGGAAGTATTTGCAAACCTGTTCGACATTCTGGACGGTCTTCTCGAGATCAATGTTGCCATTGTGGCATACCATCGGGATGATGTTGGTTCCTTAAACTTCGGATTGAGCATTGGTGTAGCAGCAGATGCTGTAGACCTTCTTGATGAAGTCCATGTGTTGCTTCTCCGTATGAGGTCCTTCACCTTGGAGTGTTGGCTGCCAGTAATCGTTGAATCTGGCCTTCAACCAAAATACTTTGACTCCATGTGGTCGTTCATGCTCAGGGATGAAGTGGAAATCGAGGATGGTTGAGCATTCTTTGTA
The DNA here is from genome assembly GCA_963377175.1 of Effrenium voratum. NCBI lineage: Eukaryota > Dinophyceae > Suessiales > Symbiodiniaceae > Effrenium > Effrenium voratum. The sequence goes on along the minus strand of CAUJNA010003453.1, from coordinate 398,799 downwards.
GTACCCGCACACAAACTTCAGGAATCTTGAGTTTCCGAAAGGTTCTGGGTGTACGGATTCCTTCTGGAGGCTGATGTCCGTATCCGATCCATGTGTTACAATGAGAACTGGCCGCATCGCTGGTCGCCTTGGAAGTGCAGGTCGATCACCAGGATGATTGTCAGATTCCGTCTCTTCATCCAGGATGTTCTTTGGTGCTGCCTTGACCTTGGAGACAAGCCTCAATGCTGGTGGCGGTGACTTTGGAACAACTTCCGGATGTGGCATCGCCTTTGACGTAAGCCTTCCTGCGGGAGGATGCCCTTCTTCATCTGAATCATCGTCGTCGGAATCTGGATCATAATCGGCCTGCTCCATGTCGACATTCTCGGGTTGCTGAGAGGCGGATGGATTCTCATCTGCGACTTGCTCCATGGGGCAGTGGGATGTCTCATCTTCCTCATCACGAGCAGGGGATTCCTTCAACGGAGATGCCCGTCTCTTGCTCATCGGCTTTGGCAAAGGTGCCGCGGCGCTGGATCGTCCGAAGATCAAGTTGAGAATGGGCATGTCTTCGAAATGATCGAGCATACAAGATTGCAAAGGTCGGATTGGTTGTAAACCGAAAGTGGCTGCGGATGCAGACACATATTTCTTGAGATTCAAAATGGGTCAAGTGCTGAAACACGCATCACGGATTTGAGGAATTGAGAATGTGTGCAAAACGGAAAAACTCATGCATCAGAATTCGCGGACATGCGGATCATGCCCAGGTTCCCCAATAAGCAAACATTGATTCTGCTATACCGACTCCTGCAAAGGCAATGATGTCGGGTCCGTGCTTCGTATTGTGTGCTAGCCACTCAACCAAAAACGCCTTGTTCTGCAACATGGTACGGAAAGGTGGATGTGCGTCAACATTCAAGAGATTTCCGGCGAGGACGGCCTTGATGAGCTCGTCTGCTTTAGCTGAGTGCTTGGTCAGCGAATCTGCCAGACAATCTTCACTCCGTACATGTGCAAGGTCGTGCATCTGTCCACTGTTGCTTTCCTTCCGGATCAAATGCATTGTTTCTTTCTGTTCCGGTTGATGTGTTGTGGATGCTGTGTTGGCAAGATTGTTCGCATCAGTGCGGATGTGTACATCTGCGATTTCGCCTGTTATGTCTGACCAGAGACCGCGAAGAAATAATGCTTAACCGTAACAACGCAATAGTCCGTGCAACTCTGCAACAATACTGGACATGGTTGTGGCGGTGATCTTGTGCGTCTCGTAGTCGATCAATGAGCCTCTCGAGTTCGATGAGCCCTGGCGAAGATCTCTTTGTTCTGCAAGAAAAATAACATGCGCACGTTGGGATGACTTATCCTCATTGTTGCGATAGGATGCATCTGGATAGCCAACTATGCGTGTCTTGCCACGAAGGGGCCAGAATCTCATACTAAGCGGGATGCTTTTGATGGTTCTGACTGTCTTATTAATTGCGCGAACGTCCTCAATGGTCGGTGATGATGCCTTGGATGCACACCTGGAGAATTGATAACCAATGTGGAACTGCGTTCGCGATTGTAACCAGTTGATCTGACCTAGGACACTTCTGTATGCAGTATGCATTTGTGGAGTAAGAGGAGTGTCGTCCTTCAGGTCTTTGCTTTTGTCAATGCCTTTGTCCCCATTGATATTTTCCGTGCAAGTATCCGGTGAGGTGTGTCACCCTTTGGGCACAGAGGCGTTGGACTTCCTTCCCTGGTGGATGTCATGGCCTTCGGCATTCCTTGGGGTTACCACGTATTGTCTCCTCACTTTCGTCAGAATGTTCGGATCGCATTTTTCTTGGCGCACTGCAACCTTGGATGGGCACGCTTTCACTTGGCCGCTTGGGCCTGTATCGTGTTGCCTGTATGGGGCCGCCCCTGCGGCTTTCTGCCTTGCCAGTGAGCCCAGGATGAATCTTTATCCTTGACTAGGTTCTTCAGAACTTGAATTCATTGGCACACTGCAAGTGGCATAGGTGCTCCGTGGCGGTTGGAATGCCTGCCGTACGGCATCTTTCTGACCCTCCGGGCAACTTGCAATGCTACGCATTTCCTGCGTGATAACCCTTTCATGTGGCACTCTTGTGTCCGGCCGCGTGGGCCATGATGCACTGCCTGCCAAGGGTTTTTTCCGGGGGACACCCGCTTCGGGTAAGTGACTGGTCCGAGGTGCCTTTTGTTCTGCCCCCTTTTGGTTTTTGGGCTGTTTCCGTTGGCTCCCCTGTTTCCTCGGCTTGTGACTTACCCCTTGCGATGCTGGCCGGGACCCCAACACGGGGGGGGGCCTTGACTTTCGTTGCGTCGACTCGGGGGTACCGGGCACTCCTCGGGGGGACGGTACTCCCTTTCTAAGGGGGGGAAAGGTCACCGGTCGCTGGGTTCTTACCCTGAAGCGAGACAAGGATGGTAACTTCCTGAAGACCAAGGCTCGCTGGGTCCTCCGAGGCTTCCAAGACAAGCAGAAGAATGATCAGCAGACAGACAGTCCTGCTGCATCCAGGAGTGGCTTCCGCCTTGCAATCCAGGCAGCCTCAAATAAAGGCTGAGAATATATTCCACATGGATTTGAAGACAGCATTTCTCCAAGGCGAAGCATACGATCAGTCTCGTGACATCATCTCCTGAAATGGGATAGAACATCCTTGATTCGGCACTCCGTTCATACGGACTGGTGCCAACCCTGCAGACCGTTGTACATACGTGTACTACGGCAAGCAGCTTCCGAAGCCCGCATTGGTGAGTGAGAAGAAGTCATCCACAACTTTCGATCTCGAAGGAGCAGTTGATTACCTTATGGATCCTGTTTCTGCTAACAATGCTAAGAATCGACAAGTTCATGGAGCACTGTCTCTTCACGTAGATGATCTTCTTATGACGGGGGATGACGTGTTTGAGAAGGAAATCGTGGGACGACTTTGAAAAGATTTTCAAGTTGGTTCAGAAGACAAAAATGATTGCCTCTTCGTAGGACAGCGCATCCAATGGAAGCAAGATGACAAGCACGGTTGGTACATCAATGTCCATCAGAATGTTGCCATCGACGAACTTTCGGACATCACCTTTGACAAACACCTCCCCAGCATCAAGTAGTCACCTTAAAAGGTGGCGGTGGCAGGATCCAATCTTTAGAACGGATCCTGCGCTCGAGTTGTCTGTGTTGTGTGAGCGTCGGAATGCTGTCCTCCCCAGGGTGTACGTCAAGGTTAATCAACTAGCAAGGGATGGCACAACGGGTGCGGCGCCCATGCTCTTATGGTCCTTAGTAAGAGTTGAGACTGAGGCAATGGCACGAAGTGTCTCTTCGGCACGTGGCATCATCGGCCGAGACTTGAACCCCTGATAAGGAAATCTGTATCCGAAAAGCCGCATAGATCTGGTTTTAGTGGAAATCTCACCTAAAATCACGAACGTCCAAGTAATTTGCTTAAGCCTCAGTTGAGCTGCGGAAAACCTGAAGCTGTGCCCGCATCGTCGGAGTGGCTACATAGGCCTCTTGCGAGAAATCGGTCATTTCCATTTTGCCTTGCGAGCTGGGCCGTTTAAGTCAATTTACAGGGACATCGGACTGGGTAACCAGGCGGAAGTTGGTCCACAGTTCGATCCAAGAAATATCCAAAACGTCAGGGTCAACCAGGCCGGCACTACCATCTGCCCATCTCAAGAGAGATGCCCACTGTATCAGCGGCACCAGAAAGTGGTACCGTAAAAGGCAAAGCGTGTCAGTCTGGAAAAGTCGGGTCATCGATAGCCGGGATATTGTTGGAGACAGTCAAGAGTTGTCCAGTACAAGAAGTTTTTGCCACCAAGCGACCGGCTCGTTCAAACTGGATGGCCTGCCGGTTCGGTTTTTTCCGGATCCGGATTCAATCTGTGCTAGCAGTCAGGCAGTGCGTGCATCTAATAAGCACGACTAGCGATAGCGATGTGCTGAATGGATGCCTTTGCCCATGACTGGGCATTTACTTAAACAACTTAGCGGTGGCAGCTACATCGCTCAGTCCGGAGGTTTATCTTGTTTCTCAGCTTTGGCTGAGGCGTCGGCAATTTCGTTACCGATCAATGGTAAAGGTCAGTATGATCGATCGCCTGGCAGTAGTCCCGATGCGATTTGATTTTATGCAATATTCGCGGAAAAGTGTGACAGTGAATCATGGGTAGTAAAAAGCGATAATGTCGTAATTTGGCGCTGACCAAAGTTTACTTAGTCGCTGCAATCTAGTATCGCCCTGGCCATCGATATGGCGTATTGGCTATCCGAGAAAACAGAAACAGGGCCCGGGTGGGTCAAGCTACAGGAGGGCGATCATTCAGCCCGATTCACCGTTTGGGTACCTGGCACCTTACCCTTGCATCTGACTTTTAAGTTCCGGGTAGAAAGTAATTTTCCAGGAAGCGTCTACCCTGGAATGCCCGCGCCTCGTCAGTTGCAAGTGTATCCACAATCAAGCGAAGGCAGATTCGGCCAAATTACCGCAATGGACATCACAACTGCCGTCAACATACATAGCGCAGGGCACGGGAAGGTCAAGCATCTCGGTCAAGTTGGCAGGGGTCTGGCGAGTCTCAAGCCGTTATCGGATTTCTTCGGGATTGAAGGGTACGAAAGGGAAGGTAACACACCAAGGATCGGGTGGATTGGAAAAGTGAAGCACACCTTCAGGACAGGTCTCGATTGCAGGCTTGCACGTAGTGAGTCGATGTTCTAGGTGTCTGGGAGTCCACAAATGAGGCAAAGGGGGCTAACATCAACGTTCCAGCGGTGTTGGACGATGTTGGGGTTAACCCCCCCAACCAACCAAACGTGCATGAGGGCCCTGTGGTCGGGCGAGAGGTTCTCCAAACAGGCCTGAGTCTCAGCGGAGTCGAATCTGCTCAGGCACAAAGCATCTTGGCGGGATTCTAGCTTCTGAGAATTTTGCAATCCCAGGCGGATCTAAGTCGGCTTAAATGAATTCCCAAGGGGCAGAGCTCAATTCCAAGTTAAGAATCATGGTCCATTACAAGGAATTCTGGCAGCAACTGCCATCTCAGAATGTCAGCATGTGCGGCTAGGCCGCACCTGGTCCACGGACCCGCTTGGTGTTGGCTGGCTGGCAAAGAGCCAGCCTCCACAGCGTTGGCGCGCGTTCCGGATAGACCCTTACTGGCGAGACATGGCCCTCAAGCATGCATAGCCATGCGTTCCCCAGGGTCTACTCGGGTCGGCGTCAAAGGGAGCATGCCACGAACGGATTGGCTTGGCTGTGCTTGCCTATCAGGCGTTGGCTACGGCCGTCCTCAGTTTACTGATAGTAGTGGGAGGGATATATCTGATTTCGCTACCATAGAGAAACGATGCCAGAACTCCCCCGCGAATTAATTCGCCTTCTGATTTATCGAAGCAGGGAGACTGAAAATTCTGGAGCATCTATCCTTGCACTTGGCTAGTTTGGAAGTTAGTCCCAGGAGGCACGTTTGCGTCCGTAGCGAATCATTGCTCCTAGTCGACGGCTGAGAAAGCACACATGAACTTGAAGGGTTCGGCGCGGCGATTGTTTAGGCCACCCATGAGTCGCGACCTGGCTTGGTCAACTCCAGGTCCAGCACTTTGAATAAGAGATCTTAGTGCGCCATGCTGAGACGAACTCATCGTTGATCGTCAAAGCTCCTCATTGTGAAGGTGTGAGTCAGTAATCCATTCTAGTTATCGGCATAGCCGAAAGTAGCCACTGGGCACGGTGCCTGAGCTTCCATGTGCAGTTGCCAAATGCGAGCGAACGCTACATAGCTAAACCGACAAAGGATCACCCTCAGCGAAGCCCGTTGTGGCCCCAGTGGCCACGCCTACTCGTGTAGGATTAAAAACCTTTTCTGGCTTTGATTGATGGCTATGACCAAATTTCCAAAGTGTGGGTCGGAGCCCCCAGTTTCTGCATTATCTAAGAATGGGCCTACGGGGCAAAGAATTAAAGGCTTTTTCTAGTCAAGAACGAAGCCGTGCAGCGACCGGTAACCCAGTTCCTGACCTGAATCTTGCGTGTGTCGACTAAGTCGAACACTTCGTTGTCAAGCCATGATTTGCACTCAAGCTGCTTAGCTTCAAGGAATTGCTTCTGATAAGCTCTTATTTTCGTGGCTGTAGCTTCTTTTCGCTTCTTGAAAAATGAGTGCGGATGTGGATGAAGCCTTCAAGGATTCTTGCTTGGATGAGTACAGTACTTTGAGTGTACGGTCATCGTCAGTCATGTTCTTGCGTAACTGGTCAACATGATTCTGATCTGTGTATTTCTGATGAGAGAATCCGCATCGGGAGGATGGGATGAAGGTCCCTTTCACATGTGCAAGAAAGACAGGGTTGCCTTCGATATCTCTCGGAACCGTAAGGGATCCGGTGTTCGCACAGATCTTCTGTTCGGCTGTCATGAGTGACCAATGTGCTTCATCAAGAACGAGATCAGCTTGGTGATCATCGTAGGATCTGGTCCTCTCAGAGTCTTCTGAATCTCCATCTTCCTGGTCAGTCTATCTCATGGTTCTTTCTGAACTTCCAGTGCCGGATGAGGTTGGAACATGAGGGATCAGTTCTTCCTCACTTTCATATTGTACCGGCAAATTTGCTGGACTGTTCGGATTATAATTGGATGAAGATGCAGGATCATGTCTGGGAGAATGCCCGGGTGACTCATCATTGTCATCTGGCTTCTTCTTCTTTTTCTTCCCAGTCTTCTGCTTCTTTGATGGACTGCCGGTTGTTTCTTCTCGCGCAAGTGTTGGCAGTTCAAGATCTTCATCTTGGTCTTCTGCTTCGGGATTTGTAAGAATCGCAGGTGGTGAAGGTACCACGACAGTCGGAAGAATTGGCTGAGATGATTGCGACTGTGACGGCAAAGAGACATCACCCCCCCAGTCGATTGAGTCCACTTGAGGATGAAATGGACTGTTTTTGCCGTTTAAGCGCTGCATCTCCTCTGCCAGGCTTGTCGTGCGGCGGTAGTGGTGGATCTACTGGACTGTCTGGTGACACACTGCGTGGTGCTGGCGGCATGGGATGATCAGGCTGATGTGGAGGATCCGGAGGAGGATCTGACATGTTCTCGTCCGGTGGCGTTGGAGGTCTTGGATCAGGCATGGGATGGTCCGGTTGATCAGGTGGCTGCTGTGTGTCAGGTTGATGAGGTTCATCCGTTGGATCGAATGGATCCGTCTCGATGGGCATCGGCCTGATAGCCGGCGCAGCTGTGAACGATTGATGAACGGATGAAAACATCACAGCATGCCAAGTCTTCGGATCATATTTCTCCCAATTGCATTTTGATGCAGGCGAGACCCAAATTCTATTCAGCTGATCAGGCTGCCAGAATGCATCGTCCGGAGGTGACGTAATAGGCATATTGATGCCGATGGTGTGGACGTATGCGGCGCATGCATCATACTGAGTGGATGAGATGCACAATTGTCTCAACTTCTTACAGCCATTCCACATGTTCTGACATCGCCAGTCATTAGGATCTTGCTTGAAGATATCGATTTCAGTCCCAGGTGGGTACTGATTGTCTTCTGAAACTGTTGAACTAGCGGATCCTGGATGACCAATGGTTGAATGTCTTTGTTGAACGGCAGGTCTTGGATTCTGACTGCAAGACTGCTGCTGGTCATGTTGAACTCCTTGTCAATGGCTTCCATCTCCTTTCTCAGGATGTCAACCTGCTTGATGGTGAATGGTTCAAAAAGGTCCTTTAAGAGGTACACCTCGTTGTCAAGCGGTTTCACCTGCAAGTGTCGCAGGACGATATGCGCTAGATCCTGACAGAACTGGTAAGGATACACCTGTGGCAGTTTAGTCCTGCTTCCGAAAGTACCAGCGTTTCCCTCGAGGGGTTGATGTTCATGTTTGACTGAGCTGGAAAAATTTTCACACCTTCGGAAGATCGGTCTCATTACCTCGGGAGGTAAGCAGTGCATCAAGCTCGTGGGCTTGAGACTTCTGAGCCCGGATTCAGGATCTTTTAGTCCATATGCAGAGAAATGGAAATCTCCCCAAGTCACGGATGGATCTGAAAACAATTGTTGCATGCATTTCAGAAACCATATCCTGGATGTCTGAGGATTTTCGATGATGAAGTATCTTCTGTGCTTCAACTGATATCGCGCAATGGGTGCCACAAATTCAACCATGGGAAGGTAGCGTCTCCGCTTTTCCCCGACCTTTTATTGTGCGGATATCTACAGGAGCCCCAACCTTAAGACCTGATAGTGCGCAGCATTGACTGAATCTGGCACATCCTGCAAAGATCTCGAGAACGTGGATCTTTCCTTTACGTACACAATTCCAATGCGCTTGTTCAGGAACGGATGTGAGGTCCTCGACGAACATGTTCTCTGCTGGATGAGGTTCTGCAGGTTTGGGAGTTGTTTTTCCCGCCTGCAAGGATTCTCGCTCTTCTGGTAACAGAAGATCAATTCCAGGTTTTTCCGGAGGGATGGTTTCATCCTTTCTGACCTTCGTCACGTTAACCTTGATGAGTCGAGTCCCAAGATCAAGTCCTATCATTGCTCCTTCAATGGAAATGACCTTTCCCTTTAGCCATATTCCTCCCTTGCTTCCATCGGAACGGATCTTGGATTTGTCTTCCTGCCAGTGGAACACCCTGTCCTTCACCTGAAGAGGCTTAGAACTCATTCGGAGATTTTGAGCAAGGTATCGTCGGATGTCTTCGGATTGACGCGCTTCTTGGAAGGCTTGCTTGAACAGCTGCTTGATCTGGATGGCTGTCAGCTCTTCTTCATTCCTGTCAATCGTCAACTGAGTTGGTGTTGCGACATCTAGTTGGATGAGATCTGCTGGTCGCCTTCCGAATGCGAGCTCCAATGGTGTGATTCCTGACAGTTGCAGCAGCCTTCACAAGCTGCCTGTATGTCACTTTCTTCAGTGTTGCAGGTGCTGCACCTGCCTTGATGGAACTAAGCATGATCTTGAGTTGTGCCTTCAGGAGTCGAACTGCTGCTTCAGCTCGATTTGGCCATGGTGTATTCGGTCCCAAGGATATCGGTGTGATGTGAAGGGACTGTTCCCATGTATCTGTCATGAAGGCTTGATCTGCGACAATTGATTTGGGCTGCAAGTGGTACTGGTCAAAATAGTTCCTGAGGACAGTGATGTTCTCGACTTCTTGCGTAGTGGTCACTGCCTCTGCAGTGAGCAATGTTGTTGCTCCATCCAGGATGACAAAAACAATGATGTGTTCTCCCGTTCCAAGAGGAACTTGACAGTGAACAATGAATGTCATGTCACCAAAGGTGTCCGCTCGATGTCCACTCGTCTTGCTTCGTGATGGTGCATGTTTTGCCGCTTGGCAAACTTCACACTCAATTCGGATTTTGTCAAATAGATCGAACGTTGATTTCGGCAAATGAAGTGCCCGGGTTCTAAATCGAAATTGATCTGTTGTCATGTGATGATGCTGTAGGTGGAGCTTCTTGAACTCTTCGGGATTTGATAATCGCTTGTGGATTCTGCCTATTGGTTCTTCTGAGGATGGTGCGAAAGGATCTGGCTCAATGGTCGACCGGCCCCTCTTGTCGATGATCCTGTCTGCTTCCGATCCTGAACCCGCTTCTTCGTCCTTAAGCGAATTGTCCGCGAAGGTGAAAATGGTCTTACCTATCCACAGGTTAATCATCGGTTTATTTGCCTGGGATGTACGTCTCCAATTGTCGTCTAGGATGTCTGGATCTCCACCTACGGATGCATCAATGATTTCCGTAGTACGTTCTCGGCTAATGTGATCAGGATTGATTGGACGCTCCTTGGCTCCATCTGGTGTGAACAGCGCCTTTCAGGGCGTGATGCGCACACGGATGAGCTGCTTGTTCTTCTTGCCAAGGATCCAATGGTCCTGCTTTTGAGACCCAATGATCTTAGGAGTTGCTAGGTCCTCCTTTGTCTCGGATGATTTTGCTGCACAAACAGTTTCACTCTTGGTGAGATCCCCGGAGGGAAACTTGATGCTGTTATCATCGTCATAGACATAGTTGGTGAGGCCCTTGTGAGCAATTTCTCCATGTGCCTTCACTCTTGCAACTCCAGCAAGATCGACGAGTGCATGTCCTGTACCGGATACTGGAACTGCTTGACGGTTCATGCCAAAGGCTTTGCATGTGATCTTGTCACATTGAGGTGTGTGCTCGATGGTCATGTAGAGGTTCCGCATCTGACTGATGCTGAGGAGGATCGGTACAGTTCCTTGTTCAAGGACGTCGATGTTGGTACTGCATGGAGGAGTTGTGCGATATCGAAGATGCAGGGTCCAATTTACCCTGGCGGTCTCTCCGTTTGCAAAAGTGAACTTGGTCTCGGCCGGGATGTACCGATAGGAGATGATGTCCTTCATTGGTTCGATGGCCTGAGTAAAACGCTGGATTGCATGCCAGCTGCCCATAGACCTGGTACATCCATTGTCCAGAATCGCATAGGTCGGATTGTGCTGAGGGTTGATGACAGGCGCCATCAGCTTTGTTGCCAGAAGGCTATGATTTGTTGCGACGGACAGATTGTGTTCTGAAACTGTATCTGCTTCCCGTCGATGGCCTTTTTCTCAGGATGCTCATATCATCATGGAATGCCATTAGCGCTTGTCCTGTGCTGGATGTCTCATGGGATGAGTACCAGCCATGTTCGTTCCATGTCCATGATTGATCCCATTCTTGGTCTGTCCAACCGGCATAGGTAGGCTCTATGGATGGTGCAGTCTGCTGGATGGCGGGCTGCTCCTCCATCTTCTCTTTGGTGGCTGCAAACGTCTTGGATTTTCCTTTTTCCTGTCCGCTCTTTCCTTTGCCATTCTCATAGGATGGATAACCTTTGTTTCCATCATAGGGATATTGGAATTTTGATTTTCCTTTCTTTCCCTTCTTTCCTTTGCCTTTTCCCCAATATGCCTGGTCGTAGGGATCATAGTTTTCGTTGGCCATATTGGCCTTTCCGCCAGAACCGCTTTTTCTGAAGGGTTTAAAGCCACCTCGTTGGCGACTGCCCTTTTTGTTTCCTGATTTTCCTTTTCCTTTTCTCTTCTTGAACTTGAAGTTCCGCCCCGACACTTTTCTTGCTATGAACGCATCGTTCTCCTCGAGGACCCAGACATGAATCCTTCAAGTCCTTCTTCATCCTCAACCCAGAAGCCTTCTTCTCCTTCGTGCTCACCTTGTTCGATGATGAAGAATGTGTTGCTTCGGTTGCCTCCTTGAGGGATGGATCTTGGATGGATGTCCTCGTCGTGATGAAGTTCATGGTAATGAGCCTTCAGCATCTCATAGGAGTAGTTTTCTAGTGAGATGTTTCTCAATGACATTGCACTTGTCAGTCTCTCTCTTTGCTGATCTGACAGTTCACTCTGAATGATGAAAAACTGTGCAATGAGATTATCCCCGAAGGGAAATGCGTCCCGCTGTCTGTCCTGCATTCCCGTGATATATTGTCTGAGGACTACTGGATCATCCTCATTGAGCAGGGCTGGAGGCGGTGCTCGAACACCGGCTGCTTGCTGATGTCGAGCAATTGTTCTTGCGTTTGCTTCCTGCACGGATTGTCGAAATGTTGGGGACTGTGCCGTAAAAATTGGCATCAAGTCCATCCATGCTGCCTTCAATCTCATAAGAATTTCGAGTCTTGAGGTAAAAATGAGGAACTCTTGGTTCTGCCTTCTATGGTTGAAGAAACTGAGGAGCCTGTACAGATACACGTTGGTTGCACCTTTCAAAAAGTACTTCTTCAGCGTGTTCTTGAAGTAGTTGACTCCTTCATCAGGATCTTGCAGAAGGTCATTCTGGAGGACTGCCTTCTACATGTATGCATCTCCGGTGAGTCTGCTCTTTAGCAGAGGTCCTCTCTTGGATGCTTCCACTGTTGTGACTGTCACCCAGTCGTCCACGCGTTCTTCACACCTGAACCAGCTGACTTTTCCGTCGTACGATGGCGGCTGCTTGGCGGGAAAACCCGCTCCGCTGCCACAAATTGAGGCCCACTGCCGGGGTACCTATCCCAGAAGGGAACTGGTACCTTTGCGGTAGTAGAGGTCGTTGATTTGGTCCCTGGATCTATTCTGGAGAGAATCCAATATGCCACTATGGATGATTGGAGGATGGATTGTCCCTGGTGGATTGTCTTGTGGATAATCCTGTAAGCGGCCTGCAAAGGTTCTTTTGTCACGCAATCATGAATGATGCAATGTTACACAAAAGGGGCCTTGAGCCAAATGTTGCAGGAGATCAAGTGTTCAGAAAACCAAACACAGGGGAGGATGGTTTCTTCCCCAACAGCTGAAAGCTTTGGGATCTCAGCCCAAATAGGCTCCGGGGTGGTCCGGGGTGGCCCTGAGGCAAGGTTCCACGAGGGTTGCACCAGGCTTGCACCAGGGTTCCACGAGGTTCTGCGAGGGCTGCGGGCACTAAAAAAGAGCACTGCATGCTGTTGGGGATGTCACCTGAGCTTCTTTGTTTTCGTCTTGGCCAGTAACATATCGTATTTTACAGCATTCTCTCACGAAATTGACGTATTTTAACCTCATGCAACATTGGTGGAAGTCGTGGAACCTTACATCAGGGCCGCCCCGGACCACCCAGGAGCCTATCTGGGCTGAGACCCCAAAGCTTTCAGCTGTTGCGGAAAAAACCTCAAAGTAGCGGGCGGGTTGACGGGTCGAAAAAATGATGATTCAAATAGGGGTGCAACTCAATCCCTGTAAAATATCTAAAAAGTAGCGGGGGGGGGGTGGGGGAGGGGGGAAAATAGTAAAAGTAGGGGGCCTGGGGGGTGGTCTGTTGATGGTCCCCTGTTATGTTTTTTTATATTCATCTCAAACCTATTAACCACCTTATCCGTTTTTAAAAGAGGGTTTTTAGGGAGCTTATTTATCGTTTTCGTTAGGTAATCACTTGGGTAAATTGTCGCCTTGTTCATTGTTGGGCTGGGGGCCGACATTTTTTGCATTTGAAAGAGTTGGCCCTTTTAGTAGTTATCAAGTTCTGGGGTGTTGCTGGTGCTTTTGTTTTGTTAGTGTTTTCTCACTAATTTTCATTTATAGGTTTAAAGTTCAGTATAATTATAACATATAAGATTTTACATGTTATTATTATATTATGATTATAATTTCAATTCAGGATAATAATTTAATTGACAAATCTTACTTATTTCATACATCATTTTAAAAGTAATATTAATATCTCTCACTGTATTTTGAACATTAAACTTTTTACTTTCAATAAATAATTTGATATTTTCTTTAACATCTTCTCCTTTCTCTTGACTATAACCCAACATCCATAATATATCATAAATCATGTCATATTTTCTTACTGATTTTAAGAAACTGTTTAACATAATCGTAAGGTGGTATTTTATTTACAATTAGAAATATTAAAATCTCATCTTCTACATTTCTATTATGTATTCTTTTTATTCCCAACAGACATTTGATTAATTCTTGATATATATCTCCAATTTCTATAATTTTTACATAAATCTTCTTCATCCATTGAATAATTAATGCTATTATTCACTATTTCCTTAGGTAAATTCAATTTATACAATTCCATATTTTCTTTTTGAAGTGACAACAATCATAGCATTTTTTATTGATATAATTATTGATTCCATCACCGTTCATTTTACTCTTGATATATAAGGTAATATTTCTTTAAGTAGTTTTGGCTAGGGGGTTGCTGGTCGGCTGGTCTGAGTTTCAGGTTTAATTTAAATGTATTAACCTTCTTGTTAGATTATAAAACAATGTTTAATCATATTATAATTAAATATTATGATTAAGCCATGAAATCATTGTTTCTGTTATGTATAAACTTCAAATGTAATATGTTCTATAGTAATGATTTCGCTTCGTTTCATAGTCTGTTTTATTTCTTCAACTATTTTTTCAATATAAAATTGTAATGACGCTCTACTTGTTATCTTGTTCTGTTTGCTTGATGCATAATAACTACAGTTGCAAATATTATTCTTATACATAATTTTCGAACTAATTTCTATTCCAACCTTTATTTCTTCATCATATTTCACCATTCTTAATAATTCTTTTGGTTGTTTCAACGCATATGAAAGTGCTTTATCACCTTTCAAACATATATTGCTAATCAACCCCTAATGTCTACTTTCTCCTTCTCGTTCAAAAATAGACGGTTTCCATTTCCTTTGTAAGACCCTTAATGCTTTACACTGTTTTAGTCTTTGCCACCCTTCATTGCCAATCATATAAGAAGCGATGTTTAACAATGCTTCCATAGGTAAGCTAGCACAATTCTCAACCATAAAATTATTCTCTGACATTTTACCCTCACTCATTTTTCTCTTCATATATAAGGTATGTTCTCTTTAAGTAGTTTTTTGGTGGGGGTTGCCAGTTGGAGAAACTGGGTTTTAGGTTTATATTCAACCACTCAACCTGTCTATTAATATATAAAACAAACTTTAATAATATTACAATTAAACTATATATTGATTACTCTTGTTATGTGTTCTCTTATTCCGTCTTCATCGCAGTATTCTTTATATTCACTGATTAATTCTTTAGTGTATTCACTTAACAATCTTTCTATGATATGCTTTAGCTTAAACTCTTTGTTTCTAAAAAGAAAAGTGCGGTCATTGCCACTCATAAACCAATCAACCATCCACCAACACCTCAACTCTTGTCTTTGTTTCATGTCAGCAAACCAGTGGTAGTGTTCTAAGATGTGGTGGGTGTGTTTCCAGTATCTCTTTGCAAAAGACTTAACAGCCGTAATAAACATTCTACTTTTCTTAATCTCTTGTTTGATTTCTTCATTGTCTAACACTTGGTCAAGTTCTCTCTTGAAAACACGAAGGTTTGTTTTATTTGTTTTTGATAAGAAAAGTTCATACACTCTTTGAAGAAAAGTATTTGTTGCTCTGGTCGTGTTAGTATTTTTGCTACAATGTTCTTCTTTAAAAACTCCGCTTCCTTCCGGTGTAGGTCTAAACACTTTGAACAGTGGAGGTTATAATCACATATCATTTCGCAAATCCCAGCGGGAAACGTGTTGTTTAACAAAACCTTAACATTTGTCATTTCTTTCTTACAACCTCTACATTGTTTATATTCAAATAGCATCCTCTTAATATATATAGGCAATTTTTCTTTAAGTAGTTTTTATTTTATGTTAAGGGGCGGGGTTTATGTTGATAATTTGTTTTCTAACAATTTAATATAATGGCGAGATTAACAAAAGACCAAATAATCAGCAACATCTATTACGACTTAGACGAGGGTTTCGGAAGCACACAAGCGACACACAAGAAGGCAAAGGAAGAAGACCCAACAATAACATTAGACGATGTAAAGTCTTTCTTAAAGAAACAACCAAATAAACAAATCAAAAATTATAGAGGTACTAATTCCTATACAGTACCGCTCCATTCGCACGATATGAATATCAAATAGACATAATGCATATGTCACCTTTAGCAAAAGACAAGAACGTTCCACAGTATGCTTTAGTCGTGATTGACATCTTCAGTAAATTAGCTGATGTAACACCGATGGAGGAAAGAGACGGAGAGCACGTTTTGAAGGCGTTGAGAGCAAGCTTTAAAAAGATGGGTTATCCGATGTCCGTGTATTCCGATGACGATGGCGCGTTTGCAACAAAAAATCAAGTTCAGGATTTCTTCAACAGTGAAGGAATAAACCACATCGTCACGAAGACCCACGCAAATGTAGCCGAGCGTTTTATTAGAACGATGAACAACAAAATTCACGATAGAGTTAGGTTTAACAACATGAAATGGACCGATGCCCTAACGCCAGCATTGAAACAGTATAACAGCACATCACACTCATCGACAAGGATGACACCGTCTGAAGCACACAAGGACGACAATGAAATAAATGTAAAGGTCAATCTTAAACTACGAGAAAAAAAACAAAAGAAAGTATCCCAGAATAGAGGAGAACGACAAGGTAAAAGTGTTCCAAAAGAAAAGGGGTAATTACACCGACAGAAAGGAGTATAACTCTAAATGGTCTAATAAATATTCAATATTGATAAAATTGAATATGATATCATGGGTAATAAAACTTACAAAGTAGCAGGAATAAACAAACCGCTTTTGAGACACGACATTTTGTTAGTTAATGATTAAACGTATTTCTTGGTATCTTCTTTATACTTAACTTGATAGTAATCCAGACTTGATTGTTTAGGTTCTTTTATGACTTTTTCATTCAGTTTTTTAGCATAATTGATTCGTTTATTTTTGTATTCGCTACTGTCTCTATCTACTTCTTTTTCTTGGTAATTGTTATTGTTATTATATGTAGGTTTAATATTCATGCTCTTTAAGATGTTCAGTATATTTTCATTTTGCTCCAACACTTTTTCTAATCTTGGAAACAACAACTCCAAACTGCTGTCAATGTTCGCTAAATGTTCTTCCATATATATATATATACTAAATTATAAAACTAAACTTTTAAAACTAAATGTTGCACTTGTGTTAAATCTACTCTTTAAATACTAATTTTTCATCATTTCACGTATAGTTTCCTGAGTTTCCTTATCACCATTATCGGATGGTGATGCATGCCTTCCCCATTTGATAGCAATATTATGAACATATGTTTCTAAGTTTATACTGTCTTTAGTTTTATCAATATTCATTTTCTTATCATTTTTACTTATTTTGAAACTTGTCGGAATACACGAACATTTACAATTTCCTTTCTTTTGTATTTCTAATTCATTTTTCATTTCTAACATCTTTTTACACATTGGACAAGCAAACTCAATAACTGATGTTTCTTTAACAATTTCTTCTTTTTCTTCATCAGTTGAAGAAACAACTGGTTCAGTCTTATTCTTTTTCTTTCTTCCCATCTATCTTAATATTTATATTTTGAATATATTGTCTCACAAACTTAATTAATTGTAAAACAAAATAGCATACTTTCTTACATCTATTATCAGGTATAACAACTTGTTCTATATTTTCTACTTCATTTATTATATCAATACAATCTGAATAACTTCTATCCATAATAAATAATAAGATGAAATAATTATTAAAATAATTATTTGAACTTATTATTTCATGCACGGTAGAATATTCGGAGGGCACAACAATGGAGTTTTCTTTGCACTGGAAACACAAGCGAGGTTCAAGCTAATTCAAACTAATTAGTCTCAATGCTTCTGATTGAAGTTGATGAAAGAGCCTGTTCTACTACGATAGACCCCATTCATATCATAGCAATGCTTTCATACAATAAATAATATTAAATTATTTTCTAAATGTCTTTAATATTACTTTTATTATGCCTGATGTAAAACCAATTGATGAAATCAAATATGACTTTAAGCAAAGTAAGCACGAGGTCGTCCCTAAATTGCCGATGAGAGCTATGATTGTAGGTCCGTCTGGTTCTGGAAAATCAACTTTACTTGTATCAATGATACTTGATATTTATAGAGGAGCATTTGAAAGGGTTTTTATCTGGTCTCCATCAGTAAATTTGGATAGTATTTGGTTGCCTGTTAAAAAATACATTTCAGAAGGTTTGAAAGTAGATACTGATAAAGAACCGTGTTGGTGGGATGAGTTCAATGTTGAAGATTTAGAAAGAGTTATAGAAACTCAAAATAAAATAATTGAATATCAGAAAAAACAAACAATGAAGAAGTTATTTAATGTATTAGTTATATTGGATGATGTATCTGATAATCCAGCAATAACAAGAAATAACAAATTATTAAATTCTTTATTTTGTAGAGGTCGTCATAGTGGAATATCAACACTTGTCAGTCTTCAAAAATCATCAACTGTTCCACCAATTATTAGGGTAAATATAAGTCATTTGTTTTATTATAAAGTTAGAAACTTCAAAGAGATAGAAATATTGCAAGATGAATTATCAGCAATTGTTAGAAGCGATAATTTACACGAAAGCAAGAAACTACTTTATAAAATATATGAGACCGCCACTGACAAACCACATAGTTTCTTATATATTAACCTTTTAGAAAAGAACCCAGATAAAATGTGTATGAAACAGTTTTCACATTATTTAAGAATATCTGATAAATAATATTTAAAGATATATCCTATATAATCTTATACAATGCCTAAGAAGGTAATGGACTATTCTAATACTTATTTTTATAAAATTGTTTGTAAAAATTTAAGTATCAAAGACTGCTATGTTGGACATACTACAAATTTTGTTAAACGAAAATGTGCTCACAAAATTAATATTGAGAAAGAAAACGGTAAAAACTACAATCAATATGTATATCGATTTATTCGTGAAAATGGAGGATGGATTAATTTTGAAATGGTTTTAATATGTAATTTGAAATGTGAAAACCGTTTAGAAGCATCAATGAAAGAAAGAAAATATAAAGAACAACTAAAAGCGACTTTAAATCAAATAAATCCAATAGCAACAAATGAAGACAGATTAGAACAAGCAAAAAAGTATAGTGAATGGAAAAAGGAAGACAGAAAACAAAACCCGGACAAATACAAAGAAAGAGACAAAGCAAAATACGAAAAGTTTAGTGATAAAATGAAAGAAAATGCAAGAGAAAGATACTGGTTAAAAAAGGATGAAATTAATGAAGCGAAGAAATGATGAAAAACTGGTATAATAATACGAAAGAAGAAATTGAATGTGAATGTGGTCAACACACGATTTCCAGACGAAGGAGTATAAACATTTGAACCAGACGGGAAGAATGACACAGACCGACGCTCATTTATATAACTTGCACCTTTATTTAACTTGAATGAGAGGTTGTCAATTAGAATATCTTCAGCACTAAAAGTTTCCATTGCTATATATAATTTAATGTAGAAATAATTTAAACTAAATTAAATAATTTCGTATAATCCCTTTGATTAGATTTATTATTATTAAATATTTTCATTTTCTTTTTCTTAATCTTATCTTCAACTGGATTATTCCCTTTTTCTTTCTCCATTACTAAGTCTCTAATTTCATCATATGAACTTTTCTTATACTTTTTATTTTCATTCTTAATCATATCATCCGTTGTTTCATTGTCATATTTCTTATGATGTATCATTAATATTATTATGATATTATATTTATGTTTTGTCTTTTTACTATATGGTCAATGTCTGATTGAGTGTGATTACATCTGTTGTTGTCATTTAATAACAAGAACTTATTATTTACGACTTTTGCTTTAAACAAGATAAAATTATAACAGTTGGAATATTCAACACCTCTAAATATATAACATCCGCATTGACATTTTACATATGTTCGTTTATTATCTCTATATAAAGACATTAATCTTTCTTCGATTGTTAATGGTTTATATGTTGTTTCACTTTCTGTCAAGTTTTCTTGTAACTGATTATTCATATATAATATTATATAGTTATATATTTAAGTACTTATTTAACTATATTATCTCCGTTACCGGTTCAACACTTCTTGAAACATCTTTGCCTTGGTCTCCGTATCCAGTTATGTAATCGTGGTTAGTATATGGATTAATAAACCAGTGTAAACAGTTATAGCACCACGGTCAGCAATACTGACAGGGTCTAAGATACTTCTAAAATTGATATAATCATCGGTAATTTTAGACCTTCGTGATATAAACGGCGCTCCATAAGTAGTTAAAGTTAATTCTCTTTCAGGATAATCTTTTGTTATCTGTGCCCCTACACTTGAACCGAGACTATGTGTTATAAGATGTTTAACTTCATTGTTTTCATCCAATGCTGTTGATGTGTCTTTATATCGTTGTGAATATTTAGTCATTTTAAAGGGAAGTCCTACATCTGCCAGAATGTCATTAACAGCACCTCCAAACGTTCCTTTTCCAAATGTTCCGCTTGCATACATTTTATCACCATCAATATAAAAACCTTTACCGTTGCTAGATGCTCTACTCAACCCTTGTGCATCAGTTAAATTTGAATTAGGATAATAACTAGTTAATATTTTGTCAGTTTGTTTCATAACGTCAGTTATCTTAATTGATTTCTTGTAAGGTTGATAATGTTTAATTTTCCAATGCTTCATTTCGAAAAAAAAAAATAACTTTTTATTATTAATCATATAATTAAAGTTATAAATTAATTTCTATATTAATTAATAATGCTTACATATAAAAAAAGCTTATATTGACAGTGCTCATAGAATTAGTGGTACATCATCAAATTTCAAAGTTGAATTGCCGGAAACATTACAAACAGACAACGGAGTTCATTGCTATATTCACGAAGTAACATTGCCTAACTCTTGGTATTCCGTTCAGTCAGGATTAAATAATATATTATACTTTTATTCTTCTCCACTAGTTCCAGATGAAGATAACACAAATGTTCATTATTTAGCGTTACAATTGGACGAAGGAGTTTTTACTGGCACAGAACTAGCGACAGAATTAAAAGCAAAAATAAACGATGTTGTAGATAATACGAATTTCTCAAATACTTGTGAAGTTACTTACAGTGTGAAAACTAATAAAATAACGATTTCTTCAAACTATGCCGATAGACAATCTGCAGTATTAACTGATGAACAAATGAAAAAAATATATGCTGATTATATATGGAATGGAAGTTTTAATGCTAATAACTTACAATCGGTTAATGAAGTTTTGGGAAATTATCAAATAGCAGTTTATCAATATAATAATCCTTATGTTTCTGGTTTCGTTAATCTTCAACCCATTAGAAATATTTATACTCATTCTTCTCAGTTGTCTAATTATAATCAATTACATTTAAGAACGGGCGATAGTACAGTTGTTAAGAAAGTACCAGTCACAGCACCACATGCGGGAATTGTCTTTGATTCAGAATTAAACCCTCTGGATTACTTGGATGTATAAAATAGAAGCTTTAAACAATAAGATTTTTGGATTAGTAATTCATTAGGAAATGAAATTAATTTAAATGGATAAAATGTATCCCTGTCATTATTATTTGTAAAAAGCGATATTATTTAAATAATATATATGTATATTCCATATGGAAAATCTATATATATATTATATGTCAAGTATTGAGGTAGTAGATGTTAATAATGAAACTAAAACAGAAGAAGCACCTATTAATAATGAAGTTGTTGAACAAAATGAAACAGTTAATGAAGAACCAACGCCAGAAGAAGTTCAACCAGAAGAAGTCATTCCTGAACCAAAAGCGAAAGGAAAAGCATTACCAAGAACTAAAAAAGAAGTTGAATTAGTAGAATGTGAACAATGCTCTAAAAAGATGACATTGAAAAGTTTGAGACACTCACATCCTAAAAATTGTAAAGGGGCAAAAACCGAGATGCTACCAGTTAATCCACAAAAGAATATTAGAAAGATACAACCTGAAGTAAAAGAAGAAACTAAGAATGAGATTAAACAAGAAGTGATTAAAGAAACTATTAAGAAACCCACGGCTACAGAATTATTAAGCCAACATTATGAAGAACTTAAACAAAAGAAAAAAAACAAGATAAACAAGAAAAAATAAACAAATTATCTTCATCAATGTTTTAAATAATAATCTAATTATAATATATATTATTCATGCTTACGAGAAGTCATAGAAATGTAGAATTTAAAAGGGCGCCACAAGTAGAACGTCATTATGATGTTTCAGATTTATGGGGAGTTGCTTCAAGAATGAATTATTTTAAACAGTTGAAGGACACACTGGAAGCGAGACAATCACAGGGAGCATTCATAAAGTATAGAAATGATTTAGCTGAAAGCAACAGAACCGAAAGTTACAGAAAGGAATTAGACAGAATAAGAAAAATATTAGACAACACACGGTCACCAGACGGAATACAAACAAAGGAACAACTAACTGTAAGAAAGAAGCATTTAGAAGAAATGATTAAGAATATCTCTGATTAATTTATTTTTCTAAATAATTAATATACTATGATTAAATCAATTAATAGATTGAATACAGTAGGTTCGGTAAAAGTAGGTTCATTGAAATCACAATTTGAGACCTTCTTATGATGAATTGTTAAAAGAAACGTTGGTAGGAGATGAGAACCGCCCATCAATTGAAAATGTAATAGACAGAAAAGCAACCAGATACAGATTAAACCAATACGGTAGTCAGTTTGATAATAAGGACGCTTTAGACATTCAAAAGAAACAAGAACTAAACCGAAGAGGAGAAGTTGTGAAAGGAGCAATGTCGGACGCTGACAGTGTAAGAGCTAAACTTAATGATGAATTGAAACTTGCTGACACACTGAAACAACACCAGTCTTTCATTCAAGAAGGATTGGCGGAAACAAACAAACAGAAAGAAGAACTTGCTGAACGAATGAGACGTTGGAGAGAACAACACGAAGAAATGGCAAGTGCTGTTTCAAAGAGTTCATATCCTCCCGGTGTAGAAGTTCATTCAATGGTGTCCGCTAATGAAATGCCAGAATTAGAACCATTAGAGGAAGGGGAAGAAGAAGATGAACGAGAAGACGACCCAGTTGTTGAAGTAGAAGCATTGAAAAAAGGTAAAGATGATGACGATGACGCGCAAACAACCGTTACTAATGCTGAGATAATGGAAATGCATGAAAAAGCAAACGAGTTGGAATTACAAAATGTCGAAAACGAAGAAGTTGATGACGAACGAATTTTCAAAAACTATTTGACTACTACAAAAAGGATGTGGCCGGTGTATGTATCGAAAAGTCCGGGAACTATGATGGAGAATATAATTTCAAAACTACATCAATTTAATGTAATAAATGCTGATAAATACGATGAGTTCAAAGAATTATTAGATGAATATAACAATGCAAGCACAACAGAAAGAAAAGGAATTCGTGCTCGGTTAGAAACATATTACAAGGACAATGTTTATAACAAATACTTCAAACAGAAACCAAGTTCATCAACTCAACAATAAAAAATATATATAATAATTAAATATGACTGTTAAATATTATGGATTACGCCGACGCCCTACTTTTGAAGAAATGCTAAAGGAAGCGATGACGCACAGATTAAAAATTGAAATCATCCCCGAAAAACAGGTAATTGATTTGCCAATCAACAATATAGATTTTGACGATTTTGACCTTTCAAAATACGATAGGAGACTACGGTTGAATGCTAAGGTTCAAGCTGATGAACAAGTTCTTCAACATGAATTATTCCCTGATATGTTTGATGAAGTAGCACCAACATCACAGTTATATGAAAACAACGAGGCAGACGCACAAACAACACGATATATATCAAAATATTTTGCTGATGAAATTTATAGCAATGCAATTTCAGGACCAAAAGATGAACCAAAAGATGAACCAAAAGATGAAAAGCAGGAAGATTTACAAAGTCTTCAATTTAACATCATCATCGTCATCAGCATCAACCGAAAAAGATAAGAAAGAGGAAAGCCGAGAAATATAATCGTTAAGAAACATATTTTTAGGTGGAGAAGACAAGAGCGTATTTGAACTAATCCAACGAGGTAAGAAGACATCCACACCATCAGAACAATCAAGAGAACAGGAAGAAGAACAACCGAGGGCATCATTCTGGTCAAGACGACAGGTAGAAGCAAGAAGCAGAAGTCACTCACCAGAAGAAAGAGCAAGAGGTAATCAAATGAACAGAAGACAATTAGAAACAAGAAGCAGGAGCAACTCGCCCCAAGAAATAGCTAGAGGTAGTGAATGGACGAGGGAACAAATGGAAACAAGAAGCAGGAGCAGAAGCCCAGAAAGCACAAATACAAAAAAGTAGCCGAGGTAAGAAGAAAAAATAAAACTACTTAAAGAGAAAACGCCCTAATATAGTAAAATGACAGGAATTTTCATTAACGGTAATAGAAAACAGAGAATAACGAATGACGAATTTGATATGATGGTTGAAATGATGAAAGCAGAAAACGACTTAGTCTTACAGATGATGAGCGAACAGAACCAGACTTCAAGCGAGGACAGTGAGCAACCCGTGAGGTGGAGGGACGACCAGAAGAACTACCACCAGCATTACTACAACAAAAACCTAAAACAGTCTTACACTTGCAAGGACTGCGGAAGGACGATATCAAGCAAATCAAATTTATCTAAACACAAGAAATCTAAAATTTGTTCGCAAGCTTCGCGACAATGCACATTATGAAAAAATAATCATTCATATTATTAAAAACACTTAATGAGATTAATGCGTTCATTCTCAACCTGAAACCCATTTTCTCCAACAGCCAACCCCAGCCCGAAAAACTACTTAAAGAGAAAATACCTTATATTATATAGAGTATAGCATTATGGTTACCATGTCAGAAAAATATCATAGATTTCACTTTAAACAGCCAACAAGGCGAACTAATACAAAAAGAAGGGAGGCAAACACAAAAACTCAAAATAGGCGATAAGACCTACAGATATGATAAGAACAAACCAGTTTCAAACGTATTGAACACGAAACTCAAGGAAGTGGCGAGGAGTGACGGATATAGAAAGCATGGCCTTTTAATGAAAGGTGCTAATTATCTAAAACTAACGAGAGGCAGACCCTTACAGGATTATGTCAAGCGTTTCAAGTCCAAAATCACAGACGAGCAACAAGCATTCAAGGGATACGCCAACACCTACTCGGTAAGTGATATAAGATTAAAGGGGATGAAAGGTTTATCCTACTTAAAATATCAGAAGCAACGACTGGCCGAATTCCTGAACAGAAGCCCGAACATTAAAATAATTGTGGAAACCGATTTATCATTCAAAAATCCCGCCAACGAACTTATCCAAAGGAGGTTAAGAAGCAGAAGATACAATATTCATAATCCCGATGAGTTGAACAGCGTCTTAAACAACATTGTACACGACATTGAGACACAAATTGAAATAGCCGAAGACGTTCAGTCGAGTTTGGTTCTTGTCCAAGTTGAAAAGTTAGTCATCAGTTATGATAGGTACAATCCTACCCGTGGTTCATCCTTTATTCCTTTACCTGATTGGGTAGCTAATAAAAAGGCTTGTATTAACATTAAAAACGAGGATGACTTATGTTTTAAATATTCTGTTCAATGTGGATTTTATGAGATATACAAAAAAGACCATCCCTGCGACATGTATCATTATAAGAAATATGTAGATGACAAATTCATCAAGTGGGATCGAATAGACTTTCCAGTAGGTAATGATGAGATTGAACTATTTGAAGAACAGAACAAACACATATCGGTCAATGTTTATTACATAAACCCCGATACAAATAGTAAAACTATTTTATTATACAAAAGAAGCAACAACCCACAAGCACAACACAAACGCGATTTGATTAAATTGACTGATGATGTTAAATCACATTACGCTTATATCAAAAATTATGATAAGTTAATGAGTAGTCAGACTAACAAGATGAAGGCGAAGAAGTATCACTGTAGAACCTGCTCACATGGTTTCAAGACCGAAGAACTTTTAAAGAAACACGAAGAACAGGGATGTCTAGCAGTTGAGGGTCAAACAATAGAAATGCCAAAAGCAGGTGAAACACTAGAATTCAAAAACCATTTCAAGAAAAACACTAGTAGGATGAAGGAAGTAAAAGAGATAATCATGACTGAAAAGGACAAGACAGATTTTGAAAATGCTACTACTTGCTTTATCTGTGGAAATGATTTTAAACCTGAGGACAAGAAGGTTCGAGACCATTGTCACTTTACTGGAGCTTACAGAGGATGCGCCCACGATGATTGTAATCTTGGTTTTAGTATGAGATATTATAAGATCCCTGTGTTTCTTCATAACCTTAAAAACTATGATGCCCACTTAATCATCAACAAGGCTCACGAACTGAACAAGAATTCTAAAATAGAATGTATCGCTCAGAACAGCGAAAAGTTTATAACCTTTGGGTTTAAAAATCTTTGTTTCAAGGACAGTTTCAGTTTCTTATCGTCTTCGTTGGATAAGTTGGTGAAGTTGAGTAAATATGAGGATGATAAAAAGCGTGAGAATTGGAAGAACAAGCTCAGATACAGCGTTAGAAACCCGTATGTTAAAACCGATGAAGACTTGGATTTATTGGCTGATAAGGGAATTTATCCCTATGACTACTTTGATGAATTTGAAAGATTTAAGGAAAGGGCTCTACCACCGAAAGAAGCGTTTTACAGTAAATTGAGTGAAGAACATGTAAGCGATAAAGATTATGAAAGGGCACTGAAAGTATGGAAGCACTTTGGGATTAGAACACTCGGGCAGTATCACGACTTGTATTTAAGAACTGATGTTTTACTACTGACCGATGTATTTGAAAACTTTAGAGACTTGTGTATGGAATACTATGGTTTAGACCCCGCTCATTATTATACGTTGCCAAATTTCGCGTTTGATGCGATGCTTTTAAAAACTGGTGTGGAAATAGAACAAACCAGTGATAAGGACATGTATGAAATGATTGAGAAGGGTATGAGAGGTGGAATGTGTCAAGTCAGTCATAAATTAGCAGTGGCAAATAATAAGTATATGGTTGGAACATATGACAGTTCAAAACCGAGTAGTTACATAAATTACTTAGATGCTAATAATTTGTATGGTTTGGCAATGTCCCAGAAGCTGCCATTGAAAAATATCAAGTGGGCAAAGAAAACTCCCAATGTTGAAAAATGGGATGAAAGGGATGAGTTTGGTTATATCCTTGAAGTGGATTTAGAATATCCTGAAGAATTACTCCGACTATCCACTAGCACCTGAAATAATGAATGTAAATGTGAATATGCTTTCCGATTATCAAAAGCAAGTCTATAAAATATATTATGATGGAAAAACCCCGAAGGACGAGAAAACAAGTAAGTTAATATTAAATCTAAAGGATAAAGAAAAATATGTGGTTCATATCAAGACTTTACAGTATTAGTTGAAAATGGGTTTGAAAATGACCAAAGTCCATAGGATAATAAAATTTCAATCAAGGGCATGGTTGAAACCGTGGATTGACTTCAACACTGGTAAAAGGAAAGAAGCCAAAAGCGATTTTGAGAAAGAGCTTTACAAGTTGATGAACAAGTCTGTATACGGTAAAACTATGGAAGACAAGCGAAACCACATGGATTTTGAATTAGTAGATAATGAAGATAGATATGAAAAATGCGTGAATAATCCAACTTTCAAAAGTAGATTTATTATTAATGAAAATCTCGTAGGATTTGAGAAAACTAAAGCAAAACTGAAACTGGATAAACCAATCTTTTTAGGAATGACTATTTTAGATTTAAGTAAATTACATATGTATCAGTTTTATTACGATGTCCTTAAGAAGAAGTATAACGACAACATCAAATTAGTATATACAGATACTGATAGTTATGTAATTCAAACTCAAACAGAAGACATTTACAAGGACTTCAACGGTTTAAGGGAGCACATGGATTTTAGCGATTATCCTGTGGAACATCCATGCCATGACAAAGCAAACAAGAAAGTATTAGGAAAGTGTAAGGATGAATTAAACGGACAAATGATAACATCATTCATTGGGTTGAAGCCTAAATCATACGCTTTTCAAGTCTATGGTGAAGAAGAAGAACATAAGAAATCAAAAGGTGTAGTCAAACATGAAGTCAAAAAAGAATTGAATTATCAAAACTATGAAGAAGCACTTTATCTCAACAAAAAGCACGAAATAACTTACAATTTTATTCGTAGCCGTAATCATCAAATCTTTTCAATGTCTCAAGTCAAGCAATCTCTCAGTAATTATGAAAATAAACGCTATTACGTTGACGCTTTTAATTCAATACCTTTTGGACACTCCGCTATTCCGAAGGAATAGCCTAGTGAGCCTTGCGACACTACGCATTAAAACGCTCCTAAAGAAAAAATATAAAATGTTATTAATGGATACTAATAGATATAAACACGGTAAAAATTATAAAATAACTGACGTAGGTTATAACAAGTGTTATATTGGAAGTACCTGCGAGAGTTTAAGTCAGAGAATGACAAGGCATAGAAGTAATTACAAAATACATCAAAATCATAAGTATGGAAGGATGGCGTCATTTGAACTGTTTGATGAATACGGTTTGGGCAATTGTAAAATTGAACTTATTGAAAATTACCCGTGCAGTAGTAAAGAAGAATTACAAAGACAAGAAGGACAATATATAAGCAGAAATGACTGTGTGAATAAGCAAGTCACAGGAAGACCAGCAATAGAATACCGACAACAACCAGAAGTGAAAGAACATAGGAAAGAGTATAACAAAGAATATAGAGCACTGAACCGAGATAAACTAAATGAGTATGATAAGGCAAAATATGAAAGGAAAAAGGAAGAAAGAGGGAAAAAGATAGAATGTAATGTATGCCATCAACTTATTAGGAATGACTGGATGAAGAGACATCAAGCATCAATCAAATGTCAATCAAACAAAACAAATTACAATGAAAATAATGAAAATATTAATATCTAAATAGTTCTAATAATAAATGCACTTATTAGAACTATTTAGTGGCACTTCTTCAGTTGGTAATGTGGCGAAGTCGCTCGGTTATAATGTAATATCATTGGATTTGAAAAATGCTGATATTAATTGTGATATACTTGAATGGGACTACAAACAGTTTAACAGAAACCATTTCAATTTTATTTGGGCATCCCCTCCAGCACTGAATACAGTCGTGCTAAAACTGTTGGTGTCCGTAAGATTGATTATGCTAATAGTATTTTTAAAAACCCGTGAAATTATAGATTATTTTAAACCTAAATACTGGATAATAGAAAATCCCCAAACAGGATTATTAAAGGAACAACCCTTCATGAGTGGCTTGAAATACTATGATGTGGATTATTGCAAATATGGAATGAATTATAGGAAGCGAACAAGGCTTTGGACTAACATTGAAACATGGAAACCCAGACCATTATGTAATAGGGATTGTGGGAAGGTTAGGAATGGGAAACATGTTGAAACAGCACAACGGTTACCTTCAGGAAAAAGGGACAGTTGGGGTGATGGATACATCAAACATAAACAGGAAGACCTATACAAAATCCCCGTCGAGTTGATTAGTGAAATATTTGTTTGTTTGATTGATGTGAAGGACAGTGGTTTTCTCTCCAAACAACGTCTATGAATGCCTTCATGGTTTATTGCGGTATTGCGCAATACGCTTTACGGTACTTTAAACAGTCAAATTCATTGTTTTGCAATACGGAAACGTGTGGTCTGCAATACAGAAACGGGTGTTCTGCAATACGGAAACTCCAAGATTGCAATACAAACCTCGGTCAATTACATTTGCTACTAAATAGGTCTTATTGCGGTATTGCGCAATAAGTGCGCGCAGGTCTGCGTACGGAATGTCCCCGATTGCAATACAGAACGTCCCGATTGCCAAAAGGCGGGGCAATACCACAACATGAGGGAAACAATACCACAACAAGAGGGAATAAATACAGCGGGTGTTATGCTCCACTAACATGAAATTGAGTTCAGTTTGTTCATAATATTTAATTATAATATGATTAAACAGTATAAACTTTTATAACCTTTTATTAAACTATAATTTCAACTTATAACAAACTTTCAATGACAAAAACCATGTCAAAACAAATACACCACCAACACCCCAGAACTTGATAACTACTAAAAGGGCTAACTCTTTCAAATGAAAAAATGTCGGCCCCCAGCCCAACAATGAACAAGGCGACAATTTACCCAAATGATTACCTTAACGAAAACGATATATAAGCTCCCTAAAAACACCCTTTTAAAAACGAATAAGGTGGTTAATAGGTTTGAGATGAAAAAAAAAAAAACATAACAGGGGACCATCAACAGACCACCCCCCAGGCCCCCTACTTTTACCATTTTTTTTTTTTTTTTGGGGGGGGGGGCGGACAATAAAACAATTGGAAAAGCGATTGGACAAGACGTCTGGAAGAAAACGTTGTCCTGAGTCTTGACACAAAGAGCACTAAACCACGCTAGACGAAACAACCAACACGAAGCCAATCCTAAGCCAGCAAAAACCGACTGAGGCCCGCAGGGCCAACATATCTATGACACTCGGTGCGCAGTCGCTAATCGCGGCCGCAATGAAAGTTGCAAAAAGCAAGGAATCAGCAAAAGCCATGAAAGCCACGAAAAGCAGCAAAAGCCAAAAACAAACTCGCATCCTTGTCCTTATCTCCATTTTCAGCGAGAGAGAATAACATCGCTTTCCTGAATCATGTGTTTCCTTCTGGGTCAAATTTGAGGCGGGTCAACCCTCGCCTGGCATGACCTCCTGGAAGCTCCGCCTCGCTCGGGACGGAGGGCGCATCCCTCGCTATCAAAGGCTCGAAGTGGAGGTGCGGAGCAAACTGACCCTGAGGACCCTGGGGCTCTTGTGGCACCAGTCGCGGCGTCTGCACCTGTCGCAGCTGTTGCAACTGCCGAGGCGAGAGGTGCGCCAGTTGCTGCGGCGGCAGCCACTGTGGCACCTTTTCTTGTGGCTGCGACATTTGTACCTGGAGGGAGCCAAGGCATGGTGCAGCGAGTCAAGCGCTTGGCCAGCCTGGACCTCTTTGAGATTGGGCTCTCGGATGGCCGTCCACTCTGAATCTCTTGCGCTAGGCTGAGGCTGGCTCGGGCTGTGCCTCGGCAATCTACTGAAGAGTACCAACAGATTGGAAAGCCGGAAGCCGGCGTGTTGTTTGGGAAGATGTGTGGAGAGTTCAAGATAGGCGGCTTGATGTTGGGTTTAGGCTGGCGGAAGCCCGCGGACAACAAACGGCGTGTCGACCCGCCCCTCACCCCAGGGTGTTCGACTCCCTCCGGACCTTTGTCAAACATTTCCAGCATCGCTTGTGCATCCTCAGAAGCACCAGCGCAACATCACCAGCTCCATCAGCACGATATTCCAGGAAAACAAAAGCAAAGAGGGTCACATAAGGGTCCCTATTCGTGTCTTGTGCGGGCCTTTCCCGAGTGACAGAGGAATTGCAAACAAAAACTTGGGACACATAGGGGAGCATTGGGGAAAACATGATGGGAAAATATCGAAAAAACTTAGGGGGGGGGGAGTGTGGAAGCCATGGGGAAAACATTGGAAATCATGGGAAAAACGTTGGGAAAATATGGGAAACATAGGGAACGTTGGAAGCCGTGGGGAAAACATGGGTCATGGGGAGGACAAAAATTGGAAAAATATGCGGAAACACACCTGGGGCGAAAGCCAAAGGGACCAACCAGGGGACAAAGCAACACTAAAGTTGATATGAGGCGGCTTGGATGGAGTGAGGGGTCGGTAAGACACAGAGTTGATGGGCTTTGTTTCGTCAATAGGCTTGGTGTGGCAAGGCTTCACTTGAAACATCTGAGGACTAGTCTAGGTTGGCTTTCAAATGGTTTTGAGTTTGACATCGGAAAAATGTAGGGGTGGGTTTAGGCTGTGGAACATCGAACTGCACTGGGGTGTGAAAGCAAACAAACGGGGGGAAGACATGTGCCACACGAAAAGGGTGGATACTGCCGTAAACGCTGAGTACGGATACTTAGGACTTCTAAGCTTCCGGCGGATCCCGAAGCGGAGCCAAGGGCATCCTTTCCGAGAAAGCGTTGGGAGACGCATTGGGCGCAATCGCGTTGGGCACGTTGGGCACGTTGGGCACGTTGGGCACGTTGGGCACGTTGGGTACGTTGGGCACATTGCTTGTGCCCTTGCCCTTCCTGCCCCACCTCGACAAGATCGCGTAAGCCAAAGAGGCCAAATTCTTGGGCCCAGGCTGAAGGAGGGAGCGATAGATCTGAATGCCGACCACGTCAGTGGCCTTGGGCGAGGACGCAAGTCGTACGTCAGGCCGTGCGCCACTCTTTCAAAGCCTGACCCTTGGCACAGGCACCGATGGCCGCACCAAAAGTGAATTCTGTACGAAAGGCAGGCAGCAGGAGAAGTGCCAACTGCCATTGGCTTGCCTGGCCACATGTGCCAATGGCAGCTGTGCAGAAAATGTCGTCGCTGACATCAGAGACTTGCAGCAAGTGCGATGCCAGCTGCCACTGCGCAGACACCCGACAAGCACTGATGGCAGCACTGAAGCAAATTCCGCTGGTGCGCAGTCGCCACCCTGACAAGTTCCTCAGCAAGTTCATTGCCACCTGCCACTGCCCAGCAGCTTCACAAGAGCCGATGGCCGCACTGCATGTGTAGGCGTCTGGGCACACGCCGTTTTCCAGCATCCAGGTCAGGATCGACAAGGCTGCTTCCCATTCGCCGCAATTTTCGCACGCGCTGATTGCAGCACTGCAACCTAAGTCACGCCGAACACATCTCAACAGAGTGAATCCTCTGAAGCCTAGTGTCATCTGTATTGTCCAAGTGGCTCTTGGTGTCGGCCAAGCCCGCTCGCTGCATGGCGTGCAAGATGTCCAGTGCAAATTGCCACTGGCAGCCTCGGGCGCAGGCAGCAATGCCCGCGCAACAGGCGCCCGTGTCGCCGGATGCAAGGGCATCAAAGGCATTGAAGAGCCGCATGGCCCGAGACCACTCGCTGCCGGCGCCGCAAGCGCAGATCGCGGAGCTGAGAGCCACGGCATCGAAGCCGTCGGAGTCGTCTGCAAAGGTCGCCACAGGAAAGACGCCCGGCGTTGCCTTCGTTGCCTTCGTTGCCTTCGTTGCCTTTGTTTCCTCGAGAGAAGCCCTGGCCTGGACCATGCGTGCCAACAGCCCCACTGCCCGTGCCCACTGCAGGCCCTTCTCGCAGGCGCTGAGGGCCGCGCTGCAGCCGGCAGTGCTCACAGACCTTCCCAGCAGTGCCAGGGCCCGCCGCCATTCTGCGGCCTTCTCGCAGGCCTGAAGGCTCCCAAATCCCAAGTAACTCCAAAGGCAAAACCAAGACTTTAAAAGAGAACACAAAACACGAAGTCACGAACACACGAAGTCAAGTACGTTGGGTTCAATGCCGAAGCACACTGATGGCTGCGCTGCAGCTGAACACGTCAGCGCTGGTGGCAAGGGCCACTGCCAAAGGCCACTGCGTGGAGCGCGCGGCAGCAGCTGCTAGGCACGGCCTGGCCGGGGAGGAAAACGCTGCAAAATCGCATACATGTGCATCTCGCGCCAAAACGGCGCAGAAGATTCCAACTCGGAGAACCCTTTCAAAAGAAGACAAGTCACAAAGCTCGCGCAAAAAAAAGGGGCGCGCGCAAGCTAGCGATTCTGAGCAATGAACAACGGTGCGGATTTATTTTGGGATTTTGTTTCGTGTTTTTTGGGATTGTTTTTTTGTTTTCGTCCGGGCCAGTAAAATGTCGTATTTTAGAGCATTTTCTCACGAAACTGACGCATTTTGCACTAGCCCGTCAACATCCCCAGCGTCATTTTCAACATCCTCCGCGTGTCCGACCAACATCCCTAGCATCACCAATAAATCGTGGTTAACAAAATCCAAAAAGTAGCTGGCGGGTTGATGGGGTCAAAAAAATCCGCCGACATTGTTCGGCGTGTCGGATACTTACTAGAGGATAGAGGATAACCCCCCTACCCCCCCCCCACCCGACGTCAAATTTGTAGGTTTTTTGGGGGGGGGGGTGAGGCCCACTGCCAGGGGTACCCATCCCAGAAGGGAACTGGTACCCTGTGGTAGTAGAGGTCGTTTATGTGGTCCCTGGATCTATTCCGGAGAGAGTCCAATATGCCAATATGGATGATTGGAGGATGGATTGTCCCTGGTGGATTGTATTGTTGTATAATCCTGTAAGCGGCCTGCAAAGGTTCCTTTGTCACACAATCATGAGTATTGCTATGGTACAGAAGGGCCTTGAGCGAAATGGTTGCGGGCGATCAACATTGGTCAAAACAGACACAAAGTTCTTTTGATCGCCGGCACTAGATATGAAATATCTTTGGCTTCTTGGCCTTCGGCCGTAGCCTTGATTTATGCCGTAGCCATGTGCATATTACTTGTGACAGATAATGGATATATCTTGTCAATTGATATACTGGATTCATCCTGTTTTCTGCGCGGATGAAATGTCTTGATTTGCAAAACGGACAACAGTCTGTACTGATTCTGTGAGATACCTAGATGTATCTAAAAGATGATGTACAACGCTATGTACATGCGGGACGGATGTGAAACTATTGATCTCTCACTGAATAGTCTTGTTGGCGGTGAGGATCAATTCGGTTGAAATTCGTAGTGCCGATTTCGGGTGTTCTCTCAGTCGAGCTTCAGAAAAACTTCTGTCCTTGGCGGATCACTCAGACCAAAGGAGGTCGAATGGATGCTAGAGGTGGCAGCTTCATCAGATAGTCAAAGGTTCCACCGATAGCTGCTGTCGGATTGGCTGCCATAGTCTCCGTAGTCGTGCCAGGTCGAGTCGCTGTAGCCCTTCCACTGCCCCGCTGCTGCTTGTTGTATTCCTTATACTCTTGCTGAGTCCAGGATTGCTTCTTCTTGAAGTACTCCTTGGGTCGCTCAAAGTTTCGCTGCTTGGTGGCAGATCTGCTGCGGATGTAGACCATCAGCGGACTGTGTGAATCGGAATCTTGAGAGCCATTCATGAACATCTCGTTGTTCACGTGCTTGAAACGCAGTCGTAGGATCGTTCCGCATGGTGTCCAGTTGATCATCTTTCATTGCGTCCATCTCTTCCTTCCGGAAATCCTGCTGGATGTTTGTCTTGCCCCATCCAAATACGAAAGTCATCATGGCATCTAGGAATGTTCGATCAAACCCGGATCCGGTGATGACGGACGATGGATTGCAGGGCGCAGGAAGTCTCCATTGCATATTCCATTCTGTCCACGAGTGGCAAGTTCTCCGTTTCATTCCACAATCTCTGGTACGCCTTCATGAGGATATTCATGAGACCGTTGGCCGGATTGTAGACCTCTTGGAGTTTGCTGTAGGTGTTCGCGGACTTTTTGGCGTTCTGAAGATCTTCCCATGCTGCTCCATGGCTGATTGATGGATGAATGTGGAAAACTCCAATGGTAGCAAACGGGAGGTCTGCCCTCGTTACGTGGCGGCTGTCAAACTCGAGGAGTGATTTGTTGGATGATTTTGGGAGCATACCACGACACTCATCACTTTGCTCGATGTGGATGACGACAATTTCCTTGTTGCGCCCATGTCCTTGGACAAGTGTGCGTGGCGGCAACCTTGCAATGTATTTCTTGGATTCCCTGAACATGGATGTTCATGTGGTTGCCAGGCAGTCATAGGTCGGGATGTCGTATTCGGCATCAGTGCAATGGTTATCGGTTCCGAAGAAGCATCTGAACATACCGAATGTAGTTCCCCAGTTTTGACTCTTTGTGGAAATGTGTCGCGCCAATAGTTCCACTCTTGCGGAAGGTCCGCCGCGGACAAAGCATGCAATTGGTCTAGATGACCATTGCTTGATAACGATGCCTTTGTACCCGAATCGGATGAACGTCTTGATGAGTTCTCTAGATTTCTCATCTTGAGGACTGAGGAATGAGTCTGCTTCATTGAGGCATAAGATGTGTGCGCTGTTCTGCATCATCATCTTCACGATTGGTCGATCCTTCATCGCCATGTTGTACACCTCCTTGTTGTCCAGCTTTGGATTCCTCGTAAGGTTTCCGTGGTTCATGGTGAGCATGTTGATCGTTCTGGAGGAGGTGTCTCAAGGTCCACAGGAGGACGGTCAGTTGGTTGCATCAGCGATCCCAGGATGTCAGCAAATGCCTGGATGACTTCTGGTTTGTCAGATGTCCTGAGCTTCTTCAATCCAAATGGAAGCTTGATCGGATATCCTGATGCTGGCTGTGCCTTCCTGAACTCTTCCATGGATGGCCATTCTCCTCGGTGGTGGAAATAGAACTCTTCTTCCTCGAGGTTGACATCTGGATCGACATGCCAATGAAGCTCGCTTGCATTCTGTCATGGATCCCTGTCGTACTTCTCCATGAAGCGGGTGAAGTTCCTTTTGGTCTCCTTGAGCTCTTCCTCGGCGTCCTTCTTGGTCATGTCCATTTCAAGGTATGTCACCTTGAATTCCTTGATGAAGACCTTCGGCTTGACGGATCTTTTTTCGGAGGGTTCCATGTTCTCCTCATCATTTTCGCCCTGATCGGTGGAGCGCCGTCGCTTCTTGGTCTCTGTGGATGTATTTTTTCGGATTGTTCCTTGCTTTGTTGGTCGGTATTCACATAGTTGAAGGAGGCATCGGCGAATTCATGGATCTTGGCGTCGTACATCTCAACGTCTTCACGAGTGAGAGACTTCTTCATGACCCAGTTGTTGCTCATCATGATGTTCCCATCAGGATCAAACGCTGCAACAATATTCTTCGCCTCGATGGTTTGTCCTGTCAACGCTGTTCGCTCTTTGGAGAGTCGGATGCCGTAGTCCTGGTCCTTGAGGAATGCAAGGATCAACAATGCATCTCTTCCTATTGGCACATGTGTCAATGCTGCTTCTGGCGCGTCGTCGTCGAGGATAACGTCGTCGACGCATGCCATGTGGATGTGCACTCTCCCCGAAGGGTTTGACTGGGATTTCCCAGATTTGAGCCCGTTCTCCATGATGCTGATCAGCTGATCTCCATGTGTTGCATGGAACATGAACGTGATGGGCTTCTTCGCGAACGGCTTGATCTTTCTCTCTTCTTCAATGGATGGTGGTGCCGGCCTTCGCATTCTGGATTTTGCCTGGGCTGTGCCTTCATCTTCATGGGGCGCGTCGGATCTTGAAGGATGCGGGCTTGGAGGAATGGATTCTGTTGGAAGATCGTAGTCCGGTTCTTCTTGACGAGGTTCACGCTTCTGTCCAGGCCAAAGGGGGCGTCCAAAGTATTGGAGATCGACTTGTCGAGTATGACCGCTGTTGCATCTCACATAGAATTCCATCTCTGGATCATTGAGGAATCCTCTGCCATCAGGCCTGAGTGCATCATATGCGGATCTGGATGTGAGGTTGTCGATCCATCGATTCCTTGGAACAATGCATCCCTTGTCCTTGCGTTCCTTGTGTGACCCGTCCACGGATGGATACACAAAAGCAATCTCGAAACGTGCCTTTCCTGGGAACATTGTCATCAGGCAAAGTCCTGGCTTATTGCCCATGAAGTTCCTCGCGTGTGTAATGCATCCCACTGCGTCGTGGAGCTCAACGGATCCGTCAGGATTCATTTCCTCTTGTCGCCGGCATTCTCTGTGGGTGCCCTGATTTGGATCATGTCGAAAGCATCCGGAAAACAATCTGCTCAATCGCTCGATTCGCCAGAGGATGAGGTCGGTGATCTGTTTTGCCTTGGATGGATCCATGTGGGAATAGCTGCAAACCTGCTCAACATTCTGGACGGTCCTGTCAAGATCAATCGTGCGGTTGTGGCACACCATCGGGATGATGTCGGTTCCGAAATCTTCTGGCTGAGCATTGGTATAGCAGCAGATACTGTAGACCTTCTTGATGAAGTCCATGTACTGTCTCTCTGCATGTTGGCCTTCACCTTGGAGTGTTGGCTGCCAGTAATCATTGAACCTGGCTCTCAACCAGAATACCCTGGCTCCAGGTTCTCGTTCATGCTCAGGAATGAAGTGGAAGTCCGGATACAAGTCGAGGATGGTAGAGCACTCCCTGTAGTATTCGGCCACAATCGAGAATTCCAGAAAGGTTCTGGATGTACGGATATCCTCTGGAGGTAGATGCCGGTATCTGATTCTTCGGAGATATACCACCGATCGTTGGATGTGAGAGCATCGCTGGTCGCCTTGGCAGTGCAGGTCGTTCACCAGGATTGTTGTCGGATTCTGTCTCCTCATCCAATGTATTCTTTGGTGCTGGCTTAGCCTTTGACACAAGCCTCAATGTCAGTGGTGGTGACTTCGGAACCAGTTTGGGATGTGGCATCGCCTTCGGCTTCGGATTTGATCCGGATCATCATCGTTGTCGGCATCTCGATCGTAATCTGCCTGCTCCATGTTGACATTATCTGGTTGTTGAGAGGCGGATGGATTCTCATCGGCGACCTGCTCCATGGGGCAGTCGGATGTCTCATCTTCCTCGTCGCGGGCAGGGGGTTCCCTCAAAGGAGATGCACGTCTCTTCACTAGCGGCTTTGGCGAAGGAGCCGCAGTGCCGGATCGTGCAAGGATTATATTGAGAATCGGCATGTCTTCGAGGTGATCAAGCATACACGATTGCAAAGGTCGGAGTGGTTGTAAACCAAGTGGCTGCGGATGCAGACACATATTTCTTGAGATTCAAAATGGGTCAAGTGCAAAAACACGCATCACGGATTTGAGGAATTAAATGTGCAAAATGAAAAACTCATGCATCAGAATTCGTGGACATGCTGATCATGCCCAGGTTCCCCAATAAGCAAACATGGATTCTGCTATACCGGCTTCTGCAAAGGCAATGATGTCGGGTCCGTGCTTCGTGTTGTGTGCTAGCCACTCAACCAAAAATGCCTTGTTCTGCAACATAGTACGGAAAGGTGGGTGTGCATCAACATTCAAGAGATTGCCGGTGAGGACGGCCTTGATGAGCTCGTCTGCTTTAGCTGAATGCTTGGTCAGCGAATCTGCCAGGCAATCTTCACTTCGTACACGTGCAAGGTCATGCATCTGTCCGCTGTTGCTTTCTTTTCTCAACATTTGGATCAAATGCATTGTTTCTTTCCGTTCCGGTTGATGTGTTGTGGATGCTGTTGTGACAAGAATATTCGCATCAGTGCGGATGTGTACATCTGCGATTTCGCCTGTTATGTCTGACCAGAGACCGCGAAGAAATAATGCTGAACCGTAACAACGCATCAGTCCGTGCAATTCTGCAACAGTAGTGGACATTGTTGCGGCGGTGGTCTTATGCGTCTCATAGTCGACCAATGAGCCTCTCGAGTTCGATGAGCCCTGGCGAAGATCTCTTTCTTCTGCAAGAAATATAACATGCGCACGTTGGGATGACTTATCTTCATTGTTGCGATAGGATGCATCTGGATAACCAACTA
Source organism: Effrenium voratum (assembly GCA_963377175.1). NCBI lineage: Eukaryota > Dinophyceae > Suessiales > Symbiodiniaceae > Effrenium > Effrenium voratum. Next base: position 359,843 of record CAUJNA010003453.1, on the reverse strand, counting down.
TGCGTGTCTTGCCACGAAGGGGCCAGAATCTCATACTAAGCGAAATGCTTTTGATGGTTCTGACTGTCTTATTAATGGCGCGAACGTGCCCAATGGTCGGAGATGATGCCTTGGATGCGCACCTGGAGAACTGATAACCAATGTGGAATTGCATTCGCGATTGTAACCAACTGATCTGACCTAAGACACTTCTGTGTGCAGTATGCATTTGTGGAGTGAGAGGAGTGTCGTCCTTCAGGTATTTATCAAAGGTGATCTCCTGAAGTTCGTCAATGGCAACGTTCTGATGGACATTGGTGTACCAGCCATGCTTGTCGTCTTGCTTCCATTGGATGCGTTGTCCTACGAAGAGGCAATCATTTTTGTGTTCGGAACCCATTTGAAAATCTTTACGAAGTCGTCCCATGATTTCCTTCTCGAACACATCGTCACCCGTCATAAGAAGATCAGCAGCATGAAGAGAAAGTGCTCCATGAACTTGTCGATTCTTGGCATTGTTACCGGAAACGGGATCCATGAGGTAATCAACTGCTCCGTCTAGATCGAAAGTATTGGATGATTTCCTTTCACTCATCAATGCGGGTTTCGGAAGCTGCTTGCCGTAGTAGACATATGTACAACGGTCTGCCCTGGTTGGCACCAATCCGTAAGAACGGAGTGCCGAATCAAGGATGTTCCACCATCTGCGGGGTGCGTCATTTAGCCCGTAGGCAGGCTTCTTCATGCGCGCTCCAATGTGTGGTGGATATCCCATTTCAGGAGGGATCTGACAAATGATGTCACGAGTCTGATCGTATGCTTCGCCTTGGAGGAACGCTGTCTTCAAGTCCATGTGGAATATATTCCAGCCTTTATTTGCGGCTGCTTGGATTGCAAGGCGGAAGCCTTTCCTGGATGCAGCAGGACTGTCTGTCTGCTGATCGTTCTTCTGCTTGTCTTGGAATCCCCGGAGGACCCAGCGAGCCTCGGTCTTTAGGAAGTTACCATCCTTGTCTCGCTTTAGGGTAAGGACCCACCAGTTCCTGACATGAATCTTGCGTGTGTCGACCAAGTCGAGCACTTCGTTATCAAGCCAAGATTTGCACTCAAGAAGGTTAGCTTCAAGGAATTGCTTCTGATAAGCTCTTGTGTCAGTGGCTGTCGCTTCCTTCCGCTTCTTGCCAATGAGTACTGATGTAGATGAAGCCTTCAAGGATTCTTGCTTGGATGAGTACAAGACTAAGAGCGCACGGTCATCGTCGGTCATGTTCTTGCATAACCGGTCAACATGATTCTTATCTGTGTATTTCTGATGAGATAATCCGCATCGGGGCGATGGTTTGAAGGTCCCTTTCACACGTCCAAGGGGGACAGGGTTGCCTTCAATATGTCTCGGAACCGTAAGATCTTCTGCTCGGCTGTCACGAATGACCAGTGTGCCTCATCGAGAACAAGATCAGCTGCGTGATCATCGTAAGCTCTGGTCCTCTGAGAGCCTTCTGATTCTCCATCTTCTTGGTCTCAGTATATCTCATGGTTCTCTCTGAACTTCCAGTGCCGGATGAGGTTGGAACATGAGGGATCAGTTCTTCCTCACTGTCGGATTGCACCGGCAAGTTTACTGGATTGTTCGGATTGAAATTGGATGAAGATGCAGGTTCATTTCTGGGATCTGGCTTCTTCTTCCTCTTCTTCCCAGTTTTCTGCTTCTTGGATGGACTGCCCTGCACGGGTGCAGTTGTTTCTTCTTGCTCAAGTGTTGGCAGTTCAAGATCTTCATCATGGTCTTCTGCTTCGGGATTCGTTAGACTTGCAGGTGGCGAAGGTACCACGACAGTCGGAAGAATTGGTTGAGATGATTGCGACTGTGACGGCAAAGAGACATCACCCCCAGTCGATGCGCTGAATCTCCTCCGCCAGGTTTGTTGTGCGGCGGCAGCGGTGGATCTACTGGACTGTCTGGTGATACACCTCGTGGTGCTGGCGGCATGGAATGATCTGGTCGATCATTTTGATAGGCTGATGTGGAGGATCCGGAGGAGGATCTGACATGCGCTCGTCCGGTGGAGTTGGAGGCCTTGGATCAGGCCTGGGATGGTCCGGTTGATCAGGTGGCTACTGTGTGTCAGGTTGTTGAGGTTCATCCGTTGGATCTGTTGGATCCGTCTCGATGGGCATCGGCTTGATAGCCGGCGCATCTGAGAATGACTGATGAACGGATGAAAACATCACTGCGTGCCAAGTCTTCGGATCATAATTCTCCCAATTGCATTTGGATGCAGGCAAGACCCAAATTCTTTTCAGCAGGTTGCCAGAAGGATATGATCGCATCGTCCGGAGGCCTTCTGGGATAGATACCCCCGGCAGCCTCAATTGTGGTAGCGAGCAGGTTTTCCACAGAAATCCAAGGAAAAATGTCATTCGATGGAGAAGGCTTCATGGAGGCCTATTCAAGTATGGCAAAATCATCCGGCTATACGGAGGAAACACTCAACTTATCGATGACCGCCAAGCAGCCGCCATCGTACGACGGAAAAGTCAGCTGGTTCAGGTATGAAGAACTCGTGGACGACTCGGTGACAATCACTACGGTGGAAGCACCCAAGACAGGACGACTCCTCAAAAGCAGACTTACAGGAGATGCTTACATGTGCAAGGCAGTCCTCCAAAATGACCTTTTGCAAGATCCTGATGAAGGAGTCAACTATTTCAAGAACACGCTGAAGAAGTACTTCCTGAAAGGTGCAGTTTCTTCAATCACAGAAGGCAGAACCAAGAGTTCCTCATTTTCACATCCAAATTCGAAACCCTTCTCATGAGATTGAAGGCAGCATGGATGGACTTGATGCCCTGACGTGATTGGCATGTTAATGCCGATGGTGTGGACGTATGCTGTGCATGCATCATACTGAGTGGATGAGATGCACAATTGTCTCAACTTCTTGCAACCATTCCACATGTTCTGACATCGCCAGTCATTAGGATCTTGTTTGAAGATATCGATTTCAGTCCTTGAAGGGTACTGCTTCATGAAACTTTTCGACTAGCGGATCTTGGATGACCAATGGTTGAAAGTCCTTGTTGAACGGGAGGTCCTGAATTCTGACCGCAAGACTACAGCTGGTCATGTTGAACTCTTTGTCAATGGCTTCACTCTCCTTTCTTAGGATGTCAACTTGCTTGATGGTGACTGGATCGAAAAGGTCTTCCAAGAGGTACACCTCTTTGTCAAGTTGCTTCACCTTCAAGTGTCGCAGGAGGGTGTGCGCGAGATCCTGACAGAACTGGTAAGGATACACCTGTGCCAGTTTGGTTCTGCTTCCGAAAGTACCAGCGTTTCCCTCTAGGGGTTGATGTTCGTGTTTGACTGAGCTGGTAAAATTCTTACACTTTCTGAAGATTGGTCTCATTACCTCGGGAGGTAAGCAGTGCATCAAGCTCGTGGGCTTGAGACTTCTGAGCCCGGATTCAGGATCTTTCAGTCCGTATGCACAGAAATGGAAATCTCCCCAGGCCACGGATGGATCTGAAAGTAGTTGCTGCATACAATTCAGATACCATATCTTGGATGTCTGAGGATTTTCAATGATGAAGTATCTTCCGTGCTTCAACTGATATCGCACAATGGATGCCACAAACTCAACCATGCAAAGATAGCGTTTCCGCTTCTCCCAGACTTTGTTGGTCTTGTTGGATGTTCTGCATATTTGACCACGGTCCACAGACCAGTGCCATGAGGATTACATCAGGCGCTTGCTCCTTGATGATCTCCATGACCATGTGTCGTCAATTGGATGTCATTACGTCGAATCCGGTGCGCATGTCTACGGGAGTCCCAACCTTAAGACCTGTGAGTGTGCAGCATTGACTGAATCTGGCACTTCCTGCAAAGATCTCGAGAACGTGGATCTTTCCCTTACGTACAGAATTCCAATGCGCTTGTTCAGGAACGGATGTGAAGTCCTCGACGAACATGTTCTCTGCCGGATGAGGTGCTGCAGGCTTGGGAGTTGTTTTTCCCGCGATGCGTAATGGCACTGAGGATTTTGGCTTAGTCGGCAGAGGAGCCGAGGGACGGTTTCATCCTTTCTGGCCTTCGTCATGTTAACCTTGATGAGTCGAGTCCCAAGATCAAGTCCTACCATTGCTCCTTCGATGGAAATGACTTTTCCTTTTAGCCATATTCCTCCATCGGAACGGATCTTGGATTTGTCTTCCTGCCAGTAAAATACCTTGTCCTTCACCTGAAGAGGCTTAGAACTCATTCGGAGATTTTGAGCAAGGTCTCGTCAGATGTCTTCGGATTGACGTGCTTCTTGGAATGCTTGCTTGGACAGCTGCTTGATTTGGATGGCTGTCAGCTCTTCCTCATTCCTGTCAATCGTCAACTGAGTTGGTGTTGGAGTTGGATGAGATCTGCTGGTCGTCTTCCGAATGCGAGTTCCAATGGTGTTACACCCCTAGGTGACAGTCTGGTTCCTAACAGTTGCAGCTGCCTTCACCAGCTGTCTATATGTCACTTTCTTCAGTGTTGCAGGTGCTGTGCCTGCCTTGATGGAACTTAGCATGATCTTGAGTTGTGCCTTCAGGAGTCGAACTGCAGCTTCAGCTCGATTTGGCCATGGTGTGTTCGGTCCCAAGGATATCGGTGTGATGTCAAGGGCTTGATCTGCGAAAGCTGATTTGGGCTGCAAGTGGCACTGGTCAAAATAGTTCCTGAGGACAGTGATGCTCTCAACTTCTTGCGTAGTTGTCACTGCCGGAGTGAGCAATGTTGTTGCTCCATCCAGGATGACAAAACAATGATCTTTTCTCCTGTTCCAAGAGGAACTTGACAGTGATCAATGAATGTCATGTCACCGAAGGTGTCCGCTCTAAGTCCACTCGTTTTGCTTTGTGATGGTGATTGTTTGCCGCTTGGCAAACTTCACATTCACTTCGGATTTTGTCAATTAGATCGATTGTTGATTTTGGCAAGTGAAACGAACGAGTTCTGAATCGAAATTGATCTGTTGTCATGTGATGATGCTGGAGGTGGAGCTTCTTCAACTCTTCGGGAATTGACAATCGCTTGTGGGTTCTGCCTAGGGCAATCGGAAGCGATGTTGGTTCATCTGAGGATGGTGCGAAAGGATCTGGCTAATGGTCGACCGGCCCTTCTTGTCGATGATCCTGTCTGCTGCCGATCCGGAACCTGCTTCTTCGTCCTTAGGCGAATTGTCCGCGAAGTTGAAAATGGTCTTACCTTTCCACAGGTTAATCATTGGTTTGTTTGCCTGGGATGTAAGTCTCCAATTGTCTAGGATTTCTGGATCTCCACCTTTGGATGCATCTATGACTTCCGTGGTACGCTCTCGGCTGATGTTATCAGGATTGATTGGACATTCCTTGGCTCCATTTGGTGTGAACACGCCTTGCGAGGCGTGATGTGCACACGGATGAGCTGCTTGTTCTTCTTATCAAGGATCCAATGGTCCTGCTTCTGAGACCCAATGATTTTAGGAGTTGCTAGGTCCTCCTTCGTCTCGGATGATTTTGCTGCACAAACAGTTTCACTCTTGGACATATCCCCGGAGGGAAACTTGATGCTGTTGTCATCATCATAGACGTAGTTGGTGAGGCCCTTACGAGCAATTTCTCCATGCGCCTTCACTTTTGCAACTCCAGCGAGATCGACGAGTGCATGTCCTGTCCCGGATACTGGAACTGCTTGACGGTTCATGCCAAAAGCCTTGCATCACATTGAGGTGTGTGCTCGATGGTCATGTAGAGGTTCCGCATCTGACTGATGCTGAGGAGGATCGGTACAGTTCCTTGTTCAAGGACGTCGATGTTGGTACTGCATGGAGGAGTTGTGTTATCGAAGATGCAGGGTCCAATTCACCCTGGCGGTCCCTTTGCAAAAGTGAACTTGGTCTCGGCCGGGATGTACTGATAGGAGATGAGGTCCTTTGCGGGTTCGGTGGCCTGAGCAAAACGCTGGATTGCATGCCAGCTGCCCAGGCGGTGCTCGAGCTTGCTGATGTCGAGCAATTGTTCTGTTGTTTGCGTCCTGTACGGACTGTCGAAATGATGGGGACTGTGCCGTGTAGACAATATGCCAATATGGATGATTGGAGGATGGATTGTCTTTGGTGGATTGTATTGTTGTATAATCCTGTAAGCGGCCTGCAAAAGGTTCCTTTGTCAGGCAATCATGAGTATTTCTATGGTACAGAAGGGCCTTGAGCCAAATGGAAAACAGACACAAGGGGGGGGTGAGGTGCCGGAGCGCCTAACCCAGAAGGGAACTGGTACCACAGTAGAGGTCGTTGATTTGGTTGGAAAGAGTCCAATATGCCAATATGGACGAGTGGAGGATGGATTGTCCCTGGTGGCTTGTGTTGACTGTGAATCCTGTGAAGCGGTCTGCAAGCCTTTTTATCAATGTACCATGAGTCGAATGACTGTACAAATGACTTGAAGGGCCTTGAGCCATCATGTCAGCGGAGTGTGTGAATAGGTCAATGTGCAACAAAAAGCAACACAAAACAAACACAAATTTCTTTTGACCTTTCACACCGAAGTGTATGATTGGCTTCTTGGCCTTACGTCCCGTAGCCATACTTGAAAGTGCCGTAGCCATGTATTGAGATGCCTAGATGTGTCAAAAGGTGATGCACAACTCTATGTACATGCGGGACGGATGTGAAACTATTGATCTCTCACTGAATAGTGTTGTTGGCGGTGACTGCTGTCGGATTGACTGCCATAGTCTCCATAATCATTCCAGGTTGAGTCGCCATAGTCTTTGCATTGCTTTGGATTGCCCCAGTACTGCTTGTTGTACTCTTTGTAATCTTGCTGAGTCCAGGATTGTTTCTTCTTGAGGTGCTCCTTGAATCTCTCAAAGTTGCGTTGCCTGGCGGCAGATCTACTGCGGATGTAGACCATCAGCGGACTGCGCGAATCGGAATCTTGTGAGCCATTCATGAACATATCGTTGTTCATGTCCTTGAAGCTTCCGCAGATGAGACCTGATAGTCGAAAATGAAAGAAATTTTGTGGCATTCGGGGGTTGGTTTTGAATCGGGGGTTGGCTGGCCGTTCTGACAAGCATGCTGTGAGATTGCGTTGAGCAACGCCGTGCCCCCCAACCCCAGGTGCGCACACCGCGCGCTTCGCGTAAAGGCTGTCAGCGCCGCGTAAAGCTTGACTCTTAGCATGGAGAGCGAACCGCTCTCCGTGGGCAGAGACGCAAGAAAGGGCTAGGCCTGGGGCTTCATTGTGAGCAAGTTGCGCCATCCATAGAACACACAAGCTGGTGGGCCTTCTACTGGGCTGCTGCTGCTGCTGATGCGAGAATATCGCACGATCCATGTTGCCGGCAGCAAATTTACTGGCGCCAGCGAGGAAAGGGCAACAGGAGACTTTGGATAAATCGCAGACACATCACGCATCACGAGCGTTTTGGTGCTTTGCCCGTTTGCTTGCTTGTTTGCAGCTGTCGCCTGTGTTTGCTTGCTTGTTTGTGCCTGCGGTCTGTCTGGTTCTTCAGTTGTGTGTAGAGACAACAGCCATGAAAAAGCTCTGCCAGAATCTTTGTGATTGAAACAATCAAGTGGCTGGCAACGACGTCGGGTTATAGCCGGTGCCTCTAGGTATAGCTTCAGATTAGACGCGAGCTGCGCGCATCTTCAAATTACTTAGCCTCCCTGCGCGCTAGCAGTTCTTCCATGAAACGGCGGATTCTCAGTCACGCCGCCGCCGCCTGTTCTTTTTCATTGTTGTCATGGTTGCGTGAGATGCTGCGAACATGGTACTATTGCTGTCACTGCTGTCGCTAGCCGTTGTTGCTGCTCCTGTGGCTGCTGTTGTTGGGTGGCGGCGGTGGTGGGTAATGGTAGTGGTGATGGCGGCGGCGGCGGGCGCGACTGCGGTCGAAGATGAAAAGTCGCTGATGTTGCTGCTGTTGGCTGCGGCTGATGCTGTTTTGGTTGTTGTTGCTGTTTCTGTCGCTGGCGTTGGGATGGTGTTGCTGATGTCGCTGCTGCTGTTCTTCTTCTTGCCCTTGTTTTTGTTGACGCAGTTGCAGTTATCGTTGCTGTTGGCGCTGCCAGTGTTGTTGTCGTTGCCACTGCTGGCCAGCTGCTATCGGCGTTGTTGTTGCTGCTGCTTCTTTTTTGTTGCTAACGGCTTCGCAGGCAGCCGCGGCAGCTGCTGCTAGCCATCGGCAGTTGCTGCGGTGGTTGCAGTTCGGGTTTGTCGCTGTCGGCGTTGTCGTTGTTGCTGCATGGCTGTTGGTTTTGCTGGCAGCGGCGCCGCTGGTGTTGTAGGTTTGGCCCTCGCCATTGTCGTTGCTGTTGCTGCGGTTGTTGCTTCTTGCTACTGTTACCTTTGCGGTTGGTGTAGCTCTTGCTTTTGTTGCTGCTGCTAATGATGCTTTGCTGTTGCTGCCGCTCTTGTCGTTGTTACTGTTTCTATTGTCGTCTTCATTGTCACGACGGCTGCTGCTGCTGCTGTTGTTGCTACAGCTGTTGCTGCTGTTCCTGATGTTGTCGTCGATGACACTGATATTGGTATTGATGTTGGTGTTGGTGCCGTTGCCGCTGTTTCTGTTGCTTTTTCTGTTGCTGTTGCTGTTGCTGCTGCTGCTGCTGCTGTTGCTGCTGCTGCTGCTGTTGCGGCGCTTGTTGCTGATTTAGTTTGTGGTTCTGGCGCTTCCTCCGGTTGTCCTTGCTGCAACTTAGTAATTCTGCCTGTTGTTGCTGCTGCTACTCACAGGGGAACAGACTGCGCCAGCCTGGCGTTGAAGACAATATACGCATGTCAAACATCGCGCGCGCCTAGGCAAAAGAGGGGCCTTGCCCTGAATTTGTGCTACAGTTGACAGGCATCATAATTTCTTAAAGCACCGTGTTTACCGCAACGCGACCTTCGCAAATAATTGTTGGCTGGCTGGGGCCGTCAGCGCTGGAAACTATCGGCGAATCACGGTTGTGTGGGCCCTGAGCGCTGGTGGGCGAAATTGGCAATAAACCCCCGTGTGCCCAACATTGTTCATTTGATTGAACCTCAGATTTTTCAATCGGCTGCCAACAATCGATTTTCAAAGCACCAACGTGAAAACCAAACTTTCGACAATCTACATTGTTGAGCAGTAGGCCCTTCAAATCACGCAAGCACCGTTGGCCAGGGGTTATAGGGCAAACATGTGTAAAAAACTGCACTGGGCAACCTGGAAAACCCTTCAGCAACTGGCAGCTGGCAGTCTGCAGCTGGCAGTCTGCAGCTGGCAGTCTGCAGCTGGCAGTCTGCAACTGGCAGTCTGCAGCTGGCAGTCTGCAGCTGGCAGCCTGCAGCAAGTTTTAGTCACAAAACCCTTCAAAATCCCGACCCCCGTTTTGTGACCGTTCCCACCTCGGAACGGTCACAAAACGGGAGCCTGGGACAAAAAACGCTATCTGGCTTGGGGGGTCGGGGGGTTTCCCGGGACCCCGCCGAAATTTTGTGACCATTCCGAGGTCGGAACGGTCACAAAACGGGGGTCGGGATTTTGAGGGGTTTTGTGACCAAAACTTGCTGCAGGCTGCCAGCTGCAGGCTGCCAGCTGCAGGCTGCCAGATGCAGACTGCCGGCTGCAGACTGCCAGCTGCAGACTGCCAGCTGCAGACTGCCGGCTGCAGACTGCCAGACTGCCAGCTGCAGACTGTCAGCTGCCAACTCCAGACAGGCATCTCACAGCTCTGCACTGGCAGCTGCCGCGGAATGGCAGCTGCCAGCTCCGGACTGACAGTCTGGAGCTGGCAGTCTGGAGCTGGCAGTTTCCGGTTCCAGACTGGCAGCTGCCAGCTGCCAGCTCCAGGGCTGGTGACGTGCAATTTGAGCCCAGTGCTGTTTGCTGAAGGGTTTTCTGGGTTGCCGGCAGTGCAGTTTTTGCACATGTTTGCCCTATGGCTCCTGGCTAATGCGTGATTTGAAGGGCTCAACAATATTCAGATGGTCGAAAGTTTGGTTTTCACGTCGGTGCTTGGAAAACCGGATATTGGTCCTATTGGTAGTCCATTGAAAAATCTGAGATTCAAACAAATGAGCAGTGTTGAGTTTATTGCCAATTTCGCCCACCAGCGCTCAGGGCCCACGCAACCGTGATTCGCCTATAGTTTCCAGCGCTGACAGCCCCAGCCAGCCAGCAATTATTTGTCGAAGGTCACGTTTCGGTCAACCCGGTGCTTTAAGAAATTATGACGCCTGTCAACTGGTAGCACAAATTCAGGGCAAGGCCCCTCTTTTGCCTAAGCGCGTGTGATCTTTGAAAGGCATATATGTTCTTCAAGGCCAGGCTGGTGCAGTCTGTTCCCCTGTGAGTAGCAGCAGCAACAACAGGCAGACTTACTAACTTACGAACAGCTTGTCGAACCGCAGAACCACAACCCCAACCAAATCAGCAACAAGCGTCGCAGCAGCAGCAGCAGCAGCAGAAGCAGCGACGACAATGGCAACAGCAACAGCAACAGAAAAACAACAGACACAGCGGCAACGGCACCAACACCAACATCAATACCAATATCAGTGTCATCGACGACAACATCAGGAGCAGCAGCAACCGCAGTAGCAACAACAGCAGCAGCAGCAGCCGTCGTGACAATGAAGACGGCAATAGGAACAGCAACAACGACAAGAGCAGCAGCAACAGCAAAGCATCATTAGCAGCAGCAACAAAAGCAAGAGCTACACCAACCGCAAAGGTAACAGTAGCAAGAAGCAACAACCGCAGCAACAGCAGCAACAACAATGGCGAGGACCAAACCTACAACACCAGCGGCGGCGCTGCCAGCAAAACCAACAGCCGCGCAGCGTCGACAGCGACAAACCCGAACTGCAACCACCGCAGCAACCGCGAAACGATGGCTAGCAGCAGCTGCCGCGGCTGCCTGCGAAGCCGGTAGCAACAAAAACAAACATCACATGGAAAATAGCAGCAGCAACACCAACAGCAGCAGCAACGACAATGGCAATAGCAGCTGGCCAACAACGGCAACGACAACAACAATGGCAGCGCCAACAGCAACGATAACTGCAACTGCGTCAACAAGAACAAGGGCAAGAAGAAGAACAGCAGCAGCGACATCAGCAACACCATCCCAACGCCAGCGACAGAAACAGCAACAACAACCAAAACAGCATCAGCCGCAGCCAACAGCAGCAACATCAGCAACTTTTCATCTTCGACCGCAGTCGCGCCCGCCGCCGCCGCCATCACCACTACCATTACCCACCGCCACCCAACAACAGCAACCACAGGAGCAGCAACAACGGCTAGCGACAGCAGTGACAGCAATAGTACCATGTTCGCAGCATCTCACGCAACCATGACAACAATGAAAAAGAGCAGGCGGCGGCGGCGTGACTGAGAATCCGCCGTTTCATGGAAGAACTGCTTGCGCGCAAGGAGGCTGAGTAATTTGAAGATGCGCGCAGCTCGCGTCTAATCTGAAGCTATACCTAGAGGCACCGGCTATAACCCGACGTCGTTGCCAGCCACTTGACTGTTTCAATCACAAAGATTCTGGCGGAGCTTTTTCATGGCTGTTGTCTCTACACACAAACTCAAGAACCAGACAGACCGCAGGCACAAACAAGCAAGCAAACACAGGCGACAGCTGCAAACAAGCAAAAGCACCAAAACGCTCGTGATGTGTCTGCGGTTTATCCAAAGTCTCCTGTTGCCCTTTCCTTGCTGGTGCCAGTAAACTTGCTGCCGGCGACCTGGATCGTGCGATATTCTCGCATCAGCAGCAGCAGCAGCCCAGTAGAAGGCCCACCAGCTTTCTATGGATGGTGCAACTTGCTCAGAATCTACAAAAACAAACAAGTCAGCCCCCAGACCTAGCCCTTTCTTGCGTCTCTGCCCACGGAGAGCGGTTCGCTCTCCATCCTAAAATCAAACTTTACGCGGCGCTGATAGCCTTTACGCGTGCAAAGCGCTGGGGTTGGGGGGGACGGCGATGCTCAACGCAATCTCACAGCATTCTTGTCAGAACGGCCAGCCAACCCCCGAATGCAAAAAACTAGACCACGGTTGGCCCGAAAGCATAACATCGCAAGCGAGGTCGGCCAAACGCTGCAGGATGCGTTCTTTTTCCGCACACGAAGCATTTGTGAAGCAAGCGCGAGACAGCACCAGGCAAGGTGCTCTGCGCAAACTGGTCGGTGCAAGTTGGTCTGCGCAAGTTGCTCTACGCAAGTTGCACTGTGCAAGTTGCTCTGCGCAAGTTGCTCCGCGCAAGTTGCTCTGCGCTCCCTGCAAGTTGCTCTGTGCAAATTGGCTCCCTGCAAGTTGCTCTGTGCAAGCTGCTCTGCGCAAGTTGCTCTGTGCAAGTTGCTCTGCGTAAGTTGCTCTGCGCAAGTTGCTCTAGGCAAGGCGCTCTGCACAAACTGGTTGGTGCAAGTTGCTCTGCGCAAGTTGCTTCATTGGCAAGTTGCTCTAGGCAAGGCGCTCTGCGCAAACTGGTCGGCGCAAGTTGGTCTGCACAAGTTGCTCTGTGCAAGTTGCTCTGCGCAAGTTGCTTTAAAATGCAAGTTGCATCTTGCGACGCCCGCCCGCGGACCAGGGAGGAATCGAACCCGCAACCCGCCGGCCCGGGAGCAGGCGCGCGAACCACGAGACAACTCCCGAGGACAACAAAAGACGCAAAAAACCTCGAGTTTTTGCACCTCGACCACGCCGATTCCCGCAGAGGGTTGCGCGAGCACCGCAGAAATCGCAAAAAACCTCGAGTTTTTGCACCTCGACCACGCCGATTCCCGCAGAGGGTTGCGCGAGCACCGCAGAAATCGCAAAAAAACATGGGTTTTTGCACCTCGACCACGCCGATCCCTGCAGAGGGTCGTGCGAGCACCGCAGAAATCGCAAAAAACCATGGGTTTTTGCATCCCCGCAGGGTCGCGCGGGCACCGCAGAAATCGCAAAAAAAACATGGGTTTTTGCACCTCGACCACGCCGCTCCCCGCAGAGGGTCGCGCGGGCATGTTGGAAATCGCAAAAAACCATTGGTTTTTGCACCTCGACCACGCCGATCCCCGCAGAGGGTCGATTTTCGTGTAGCGTCGTCGGCACTACCCCGCCGCCCTAACAAGAGATTTTAACTCCTCGCAAGTCAATTGCACTTGACTCCTGGCACTTGCAACTTGCACTTGACTCCTTGCGCTTGCAACTTGCACTTGACTCCACGCACTTGCAACTTGCACCTGACTCCTTGCACTTGCAACTTGCACTTGACTCCTTGCGCCTGCAACTTGCACTTTGACTCCATGCGCAGCTCGCAATGACTCTCATGACTCCTTGCAATGACTCCTTGCAATGACTCCTTGCAATGACTCCTTGCAATGACTCCTTGCAATGACTCCTTGCAATGACTCCTTGCAATGACTCCTTGCAATGACTCCTTGCAATGACTCCTTGCAATGACTCCTTGCAATGACTCCTTGCAATGACTCCTTGCTCCTTGCAATGACTCCTTGCAATGACTCCTTGCAATGACTCCTTGCAATGACTCCTTGCAATGACTCCTTGCAATGACTCCTTGCAATGACTCCTTGCAACTCCTTGCAATGACTCCTTGCAATGACTCCTTGCAATGACTCCTTGCAATGACTCCTTGCAATGACTCCTTGCAATGACTCCTTGCAATGAATGACTCCTTGCAATGAATGACTTTCATGATGATGATTCCTTGCAATGACACCTTGTAGTGACTCTCATGAGAACAACTCAAGTGAACCCAGCGGAAGAACCCTTCGCCATGCTTTCGGGAAAAAGCTTTAATGGCAGACGTCGGATCGTTCCGCATGGCTTCCAGTTGTTCATCCTTCATAACGTTCATCTCTTCCTTCCGGAAAACCTGCTGGATATTCGTTTTGCCCCACCCAAACACGAATGTCATCATCACATCTGGGAATGTTCGATCATACCCTGATCCAGTCTTCATGTATAGGTGATGACGGACGATGGACTTTAGGGCGCATGAAGTCTCCATTGCATACTCCATTCTCCGTTTCATTCCACAATCTCTGATATGCATTCATGACGGTATTCATGAGACCGTTGGCCGGATTGAAGACGTGCTGGAGTCTGCTGTAGGTATTCGCGGATTTGTTGGCGTCTCCGGTGATCGCATCGCATTGGTACAATGTCACGAGTGGCATGATTTCGTTCTGAAGATCTTCCCGTGCTGCTCCATGGCTGATTGATGGATGAATGCGAAAAACTCCAATGGTAGCAAACGGGAGGTCTGCCCTCGTTACGTGGCGGCTGTCAAACTCGAGGAGTGATTTGTTGGATGATTCTGGGAGCATACCACGATACTCATCACTCTGCTCGATGTGGAGAACGACAATCTCTTTGTCACGTCCGTGTCCTTGGACAGTGGTGCGTGGTGGCAATCTCCGTCCGATGTACTTCTTGGATTCGGTAAACATGGATGGTCCCGTAGTTGCCAAGCAGTCCGAGGTCGGAATGTCGTATTCAGGATCAGTGCGAAGAAACATCTGAAATCTGAACATCCCGAATGTGGTTCCCCAATTCTGACTCTTTGTGGAAATGTGTCTTGCCAAGAAGGTCCGCCGCGGACAAAGCATGCAATTGGTCTGGATGACCGTTGCTTGATAACGATGCCCTTGTACCCGAATCGGATGAACGTCTTGATGAGTTCTCTGGATTTCTCATCTTGAGGACTGAGGAATGCGTCTGCTTCATTGAGGCATAAGATGTGTGCGCTGTTCTGCATCATCATCTTCACGATTGGTCGATCCTTCATCGCCATGTTGCGCACCTCCCTGCCGTCCAGCTTTGGATTCCTCGTGAGGTTTCCATGGTTCATAGTAAGCATGTTGATCGTCAGGGATGAGGTCGGTCGGCTGCATCAGCGATCCCAGGATATCGTATGATGGTTCATTCGGGATCAAATGCTGTAACAAATGTTCCTCGCCTTGATGGTTTGCTCTGTCAATGCTGTTTGCTCTTCGGAGAGTCGGATGTCGTAGTCCTGGTCCTTGAGAAATGCCAGGATCAACAATGCATCTCTTCCTGTTGGCACATGTGTCAATGCTGCTTCTGACGCCTCGTCATCAAGGATAACGTCGTCGATGCATGCCATGTGGATGTGCACTCTCCCCGAAGGGTTGACTGGGATTTTCCAGATTTCAGCCCGTGCTCCATGATGTTGATCAGATTCTCTCCATATGTAGCATGGAACATTTACGTGATGGGCTTCTTCGCGAACGGCTTCATCTTTCTCTCTTCTTCAATGGATTGAGGCGCCGGCCTTCGCATTCTCGATTTTGCCTGAGCTGTGCCTTCGTCTTCATGGGGCGCGTCGGATCTTGACGGATGCGGACTTGGAGAAATGGATTCCGTTGGAAGATCATAGTCCGGTTCTTCTTGGCGAGGCTCACTCTTCTGCTCGGAGTACAGGGGTCGTCCAAAAGATTGGAGATCGACTTGTCGTGTATGACCGCTGTTGCACCTCACGTAGAACTCCATGCCGGGATCATTGAGGAACTCCTTGCCATTAGGCCGGAGTGCATCGTATGCGGATCTAGAGTTGAGGTTGTCGATCCAGCGATTTCTTGGAACAATGTCTCCCCTTGCCTTGCGCTCATGGTTTGACCCGTCCACGGATTGATACACGAACGCAATCTCGAAACGTGCCTTCCCATGTGTAGTTCCTGGCATGCGTAATGCAGGTCAATGCATCGTAGAGCTCAACGGATCCATCAAGACCCATGTCCACTTGTCGTTTGCATTCTCTGTGTTGGCCTAGCGTGGAATCATGTCGAAAACATCCGGAAAACAATCTGCTCAATCGCTCGATTCGCCAGAGGATGAGGTCGGTGATCTGTTTTGCCTTGGATGGATCCATGCTGAAGTATTTGCAAACCTGCTCAATGTTCTGGACGGTCTTCTCGAGATCAATATGGCGGTTGTGACATACCATCGGAATGATGTCTGTTCCGAAAACTTCTGGCTGAGCATTGGTGTAGCAGCAAATGCTGTAGACCTTCTTGATGAAGTCCATGTATTGTTTCTCTGTATGTGGACCTTCACCTTGAAGCGTTGGCTTCCAGCAATCATTGAATCTGGCCCTCAACCAGAAAACCTTGGCTCCGTGTTGTCGTTCATGCTCAGGGATGAAGTGGAAGTCAGGATTCGTCTCGAGGATGGCTGAGCACTGCTTGTAGTATTCGTACACGAAATTGAGGAATTTAGAATTCCCGAAAGGTCCTGGATGTACGGATTCCCTCTGGAGGCTGATGTCCGTGTCTGATCCATCTGGTACGCACCACCGATCGTTGGATGTGAGAGTTGGCCGCATCGCTGGTCGCCTTGGAAGCGCAGGTCGGTCACCAGGCTGATTGTCGGATTCTGTCTCCTCATCCAGGATGTTGTTTGGCGCTGGTTTCATCTTTGACATAAGCCTCAGTGTTGGTGGTGGTGACTTCGGAACCAGTTTTGGATAGGGGCGCCTTTGGCGCTGGATTTCCTGCGAGAGGTTGCTCTTCGTCATCCAGGTCATCATCGTTGTCTGTATCTCGATCATAATCAACCTGCTCCATGTTGACATTATCAGGTTGTTGAGAGGCGGATGGATTCTCATCAACGACCTGCTCCACGGGGCAGTCGGATGTCTCATCTTCCTCATCACGAGCAGGGGATTCCTTCAACGGAGATGCCCGTCTCTTCACCAGCAGCTTTGGCGAAGGAGCCGCAGTGCTGGATTGTCCGAAGATCACGTTGAGAATCGCCATGTCTTACGAATTCGAGGTGATCAAGCATACACGATTGCAAAGGTCGGAATGGTTGTAAACCGAAAGTGGCTGCGGATGCAGACACAGGTAGAATTTTTACACCTTCTGAAGATCGGTCTCGTTACCTCTGGAGGTCCGCAGTGCATCAAGCTCGTGGGCTTGAGACTTCTGAGCCCGGATTCAGGATCTTTCAGTCCGTATGCACAGACGGATGGCTCTGAAAACAGTTGCTGCATACAATTCAGGTACCATATCTTGGATGTCTGAGGATTTTCAATGATGAAATATCTTCCGTGCTTCAGCTGATATCTCGCAATGG
Organism: Effrenium voratum; assembly: GCA_963377175.1. NCBI lineage: Eukaryota > Dinophyceae > Suessiales > Symbiodiniaceae > Effrenium > Effrenium voratum. Next base: position 342,757 of record CAUJNA010003453.1, on the reverse strand, counting down.
ACGCCACAAATTCAACCGTGGGAAGATAGCGTTTCCGCTTCTCCCAGACTCTTTGTTGGTCTGGTTGGATGTTCTGCATGTTTGACCACGGTCCACAGACCAGTGCCATGAGGATTACATCAGGTGCTTGCTCTCTGATGATCTCCGTGACCATGTGTCGTCCCTTGGATCATTACGTCGAATCCCGTGCGGATGTCTACGGGAGTCCCAACCTTAAGACCTGAGAGTGCACAGAGTTGACTGAATCTGGCACTTCCTGCAAAGATCTCGAGAACGTGGATCTTTCCTTTACGTACACAATTCCAGTGTGCTTGTTCAGGAATGGATGCGATGTCCTCGACGAACATGTTGTCTGCCGGATGAGGTGCTGCAGGTTTGGGAGTTGTTTTTCCCGCGATCAATTCCAGGTTTGCCCGGAGGGATGTGACCTTCGTCATGTTAACCTTGATGAGTCGCGTCCCAAGATCAAGTCCTACCATTGCTCCTTCAAGGGAAATGACTTTTCCTTTTAGCCATATTCCTCCCTTGCTTCCATCGGAACGGATCTTGGATTTGTCTTCCTGCCAGTAAAATACCGTGCCCTTCACCTGAAGAGGCTTAGAACTCATTCGGAGATTTTGAGCAAGGTTTCGTCGGATGTCTTCGGATTGACGTGCTTCTTGGAAAGCTTGCTTGGACAGCTGCTTGATCTGGATGGCTGTCAGCTCTTCTTCATTCCTGTCAATCGTCAACTGAGTTGGTGTTGCGACATCGAGTTGGATGAGATCTGCTGGCCGTCTTCCGAATGCGAGCTCTAATTGTGTTACACCCTCGTAGGTGACAGTCTGATTCCTGACAGTTGCAGCTGCCTTCACCAGCTGTCTGTATGTCACTTTCTTCAGTGTTGCAGGTGCTGTTCCTGCCTTGATGGAACTCAGCATGATCTTGAGTTGTGCCTTCAGGAGTCGAACTGCTGCTTCAGCTCGATTTGGCCATGGTGTGTTTGGTCCCAATGAAATCGGTGTGATGTCAAGGGATTGATAGAAATGTTCCCATGTCTCCGTCATGAAGGCTTGATTTGCGACAACTGATTTTGGCTGCAAATGGTACTGGTCAAAATAGTTCCTGAGGACCGTGATGTTCTCGACTTCTTGCGTAGTTGTCACTGCCTCTGCAGTGAGCAAGGCTGTTGCTCCATCCAGGATGACTAAAACAATGATGTGTTCTCCTGTTCCAAGAGGAACTTGACAGTGATCAATGAATGTCATGTCACCAAAGGTGTCCGCTCGATGTCCACTCGTCTTGCTTCGTGATGGTGCATGTTTTGCCGCTTGGCGAACTTCACATTCACTTCGGATTTTGTCAAATAGATCGAATGTTGATTTCGGCAAATGAAGTGAGCGAGTTCTAAATCGAAATTGATCTGTTGTCCTGTGGTGATGCTGGAGGTGGAGCTTCTTCAACTCTTCACAATCGCTTGTGGATTCTTCCTAGTGCAAGCGGAAGCGTTGTAGGCTCTTCTGAGGATGGTTCAATGGTCGACCGGCCCTTCTTGTCGATGATCCTGTCTGCTGCCGGTCCTGAGCCTGCTTCTTCATCCTTAAGCGAATTGTCCGCGAAGGTGAAAATGGTCTTACCTATTCACAGGTTAATCATTGGTTTGTTTGCTTGGGATGTAAGTCTCCAATTGTCTTCTAGGATGTCTGGATCTCCACCTTCGGATGCATCAATGATTTCCGTAGTACGCTCTCGGCTGATGTTATCAGGATTGATTGGACATTCCTTGGCTCCATTTGGTGTGAACAGTGCCTTTCGAGGCGTGATGCGCACACGGATGAGCTGCTTGATGCTGTTATCATCATCATAGACGTAGTTGGTGAGGCCCTTATGAGCAATTTCTCCATGTGCCTTCACTCTTGCAACTCCAGCGAGATCGACGAGTGCAATGTCCTGTACCGGATACCGGAACTGCTTCCCTTTTCATACCAAAAGCCTTTCATGTGATTTTGTCACATTGATGTGTGTGCTCTATGGTCATGTCGAGGTTCCGCATCTGACTGATGCTGAGGAGGATCGGTACAGTTCCTTGTTCAAGGATGTCGATGTTGGTGCTGCGTGGAGGAGTTGTGTGATATCGAAGATGCAGGGTCCAATTTACCCTGGCTGTTTCTCCATTTGCAAAAGTGAACTTGGTCTCGGCCGGGATGTACTGATAGGAGATGATGTCCTTCATTGGTTCGATGGCCTGAGTCAAACGCTGGATCGCATGCCAGCTGCCCGTGGATCTGGTACATCCGTTGTCCAGGATCGCATAGGTCGGATTGCGCTGAGGGTTGATGACAGGCGCCATCAGCTTGGTTCCAAAAGGCTGTGATTTGTTGCGACGGACAAATTGTGTTCTGAAACTGCATCTGATTGGATCAGCTTCCCGTGGACGGCCTCTTTCTCATGATGCTCATATGCGTCATGGAATGCCATTAGCGCTTGTCCTGTGCTGGATGTTTCATGGGATGAGTACCAGCCTTGTTCGTTCCATGCCCATGATTGATCCCAATCTTGGTCTGTCCAACCGGCATAGGTAGGCTCTATGGATGGTGCAGTCTGCTATGGCGGGCTGCTCCTCCGTCTTTTCTGCGGTGGCTGCGAACGTCTTGGATTTTCCTTTGTCATGTCCGCCCTTTCCTTTGCCATTCTCATAAGATGGATAACCTTTGTTTCCATCATAGGGATATTGGAATTTTGATTTTCCTTTTTTCCCTTCTTTCCTTTGCCTTTTCCCCAATATGCCTGGTCGTAGGGATCATAGTTCTCATTTGCCATATTGGCCTTCCCGCCAGAACCGCTTTTTCTGAAGGGTTTAAAGCCACCTCGTTGGTGACTGCCCTTTTTGTTTCCTGATTTTCCTTTTCCTTTTCTCTTCTTGAATCTGAAATTCCGCCCTGACACTTTTCTTGCGATGAACGCATCGTTCTCCTCAAGGACCCAGAATGTCTCCTCACCGTTGTTTGACATGAACCCTTCAAGTCCTTCTTCATCCTCAACCCAAAAGCCTTCTTCTCCTTCATATTCACCTTGTTCGATGATGAAGAATGTGTTGCTTCGGTTGCCTCCTTGAGGTCGGATGGATGGATCTTGAATGGATGTCCTGGTCGTGATGAAGAGTTCATGGTAGTGTCTTCAGCATCTCATAGGAGCAGTTCTCTAGTGAGATGTTTCTCAATGACATTGCACTTGTCAGTCTCTCTCTTTGTTGATCTGACAATTCACTCTGAATGATGAAAAACTGTGCAATGAGATTATCCCCGAAGGGAAATGCGTCCCGCTGTCTGTCCTGCATTCCCGTGATACACTGTCTGAGGACTGTTGGATCTTCCTCATTGAGCAGGACTGGAGGCGGCGCTCGAACACCGGCTGCTTGCTGATGTCGAGCAATTGTTCTTGCATTTGCGTCCTGTACGGACTGTCGAAATGATGAGGACTGTGCCGTGAAAACTGGCATCAAGTCCATCCATGCTGCCTTCAATCTCATGAGAAGGATTTCGAATTTTGATGTAAAAATGAGGAACTCTTGGTTCTGCCTTCTATGATTGTAAGAAACCGAGGAGCCTGTACAGATACACGTTGGTCGCACCTTTCAAAAAGTACTTCTTCAGCGTGTTCTTGAAGTAGTTGACTCCTTACGATCTTGCAAAAAGTCATTTTGGAGGACTGCCTTATACATATTCATCTCCGGTGAGTCTGCTTTTGAGTAGTGGTCCTCTCTTGGGTGCTTCCACCGTAGTGATTGTCACCCAGTCGTCCACGAGTTCTTCATACCTGAACCAGCTGACTTTTGCGTCGTACGATGGCGGCTGCTTGGCGGTCATCGATAAATTGAGTGTTTCCTCCGTATAGCCTTGTGGTTTGGCCATACTTGAATAGGCTTCCATGAAGCCTTCTCCATCGGATGACATCTTCCCTTGGATCTCTGCAGAAAACCAGGCTCCGCTACGACAAATTCAGGCCCACAGGTGCCGATCCCAAAAGGGAACTGGTGCCCTGTGGTAGTAGAGGTCGTTGATTTGGTCCCTGGATCTATTCCGGAGAGAGTCCAATATGCCAATATGGATGATTGGAGGATGGATTGTCCCTGGTGCCTGCTAGCGGTCTCTGCAAGCCTTTGTACTGCTATCGCATGAATGCAATATGCTATATACAAGAGGGCCTTAAGCCAAATGGTTGCAGGAGACCAATGGTGTAACAAACCAAACACAGGGGGCCGGGGTTTGGGGGGGCGGCAGCCCCCCCCCATGATGGTCGCAGAAGTGATGATTCGAATAGGGGTGCAATTAAATCTCTGCAAAAAGTCTAAAAACTAGCGGGGGGGTTGGGGGCGGCGGCAGCCTGATGTTCGAAGAATTGATGATTCAACTAGGGGTGCAATTAAATCTCTGTAGAAAATCTATAACGTAGCGGGGGGGTTGGGCGGGCGGCGGCCCCCCCATGATGTCGGAAGAAGTGATGATTCAAGTAGGGGTGCAATGACTCAAGAAAGGGTGCGATAGAATTTAACAGGCAGCGGGAGGGTTGGCGGGGGTGGCTTCCCCTATGATGTTTGAAGAAATGCATACATACAGACATACATGGATTACACAGATTACCTAAAATGTTGTATTTTGCAGCATTTTCTCGCAAAATTGGACGCTCGAAAAAGTGATGATTCAAACAGGGTGCAATTCAATCTCTGCAAGAAATCTAAAAAGTAACGGGGGGGCAGGCGGCAACCCCCCCATGATGTTTGAAGAAGAGCTGATTCAAATAGGGGTGCAATTACTCTGCAAACAATCTAAACAGTAGCGGGTGGGTTCATGATGTTCGAAGAAGTGATGATTCAAAAAGGGTGGTGGTGATGCTGATGATGCGGGAAGCCAAATCCGAAAACGAATGAAAGGGCGCAAAAGCCAAAAAGCCTGAAGGATGCGAAAAGCCAAAGCCGCCAAAAGCCGCCAAAAGCCGCATAAACCAGCGAAAAGCCGCAAAAAGCCGCAAAAAGCCAAGAAGCCAAGAAGCCAAGGAGCCAAGAAGCCAAGAAGCCAAGAAGCCAAGAAGCCAAAAAGCCAAGAAGCCAAGAAGCCAAAAGCGCAAAAAAAACACTTTAAAAAACAATTCTAAAATAAATAGCCCTCCAATGAACAATCAGGCCTCTCTGTAGAGACGCCGAGTGCAATCTCCCAGCGGCCTGCTTTGCCATACACGGCAACAGCAGCATTCCGTGGATGCGTGGCACTGGTATCCAGGACAGACATCTGCAATGCGGCAAGCTGCCATTGAGACGTGGCGTTGATTGCTGCTGTGTATGTGAAGGAGTCTGGGCTGAGGAGGAATTTGGGCATCTCACTGAATAGGTGCCATGCCAATTGCCACATGCCATTAGCAGCGGCGATGAGGGGGTTGTAGCTTCTGGAGTCCGGCTCAACTCTGAGACGCGCGAACGATGAAAATAGCAGCAGGGCGGCCTGCCAGTGACTTGATTTCTCACAGGCACTGATAGCGGCACTGCAGGTGACTTGGTTAGGACGCACGTGGAAGCTTCTCATCTGGTCCAGAAAGTGGATGGCCCATGACCACTGACTGGCCCTTTCACAGGCACTGATGGCCTCGCCAAAGGTGATTCTATTTGGAGGCTTCCTCGCAGCAGACATGCGAAGCAGCAGTGCGGATGCCATGTGCCAGCCACAGCTGATGATGGCGCTGTAGGTGACCACGTCAGCATCACAGGCATCACAGGCACAGGCCGTCAGGGTGGCTAGGGCTGTCTGCCAGGCCTCGAGGCCGCAGGCCTTGATGGCGAGGCTGAGGCTGGCCTTGTCACGCAGCGGCCCCATAGCCCGCAGCATGTCCAGGGCCTTTGCGACCAAGCACCAAGCATTGAACACTTCAAGAGTTTACACTGAAATCGACGAATCGACGAATGCATCGACCGAGCTCTTGCCCCAGAAAGGCCCTTTTGCCGTCGACTCCTGGCGCCAGTGGCCAGCGTTGCCAGCGTTGCCAGCGTTGTAGCTCACGGCTGTGGGCTGCAGGGTGAGGTCGCTGAGCCGCGTCAGCAGCTGCAGCGCCGCCGGCCACGCGGCAGCGCGCCCAGCCGCGGTGGCCACTGCGTTGCAGCTCACCACGCTGAGGCCCGTGCCGCCTGGCCCGCCCAGCCCGAGCTTTACCAGCTGCTGCGCGCGCTGCCACCGCGCCTCCCGGCCGAAGGCCGACACAACCACGTTGAAGTGGATGATGTTCACCTCCACTCGGCCGGCGAGCCTCGGCCAACAAAGGCTGAGCGGCCGAGCAGCTGGGTCTCTCCATGTTCAGACAGGCTGCATGAGATGGAACACCTTGCAGGGTCCGCTCAAGAAGAGGCAACGACAACAGCCTTGCAAAGTTCACAGCCCACCTCCAGCGCCCCTTCGGCACCATCTCTGGCAACTTGCCCAAGAGCTGCTGTGACTTGTTTGGGATCCAGGCATGCCCACCTGTCCAGTGTCTGCGGCATGAGCCGCTTCTGCGTTGGGGCTACATGGCTGGCTGAAAGGGCTGCAGCAAATTGTGCTGGTGAGGGTGCAAATTTGCGATGGAATGACTGCGGAATCTGCAAGTTGAGTTCTGAGCATGAATCCCATGCTTCTCGACGGTCACGTCATAAGCCTCAAACATAGCGAATCAGCGCGCTGCGCAGCCCGAGCGTCGCCTTCAACAGCAGCCCCAAAGTCAGGTCCTTCTCCTGCACCGCTGCGAACCTGGCATGACATGCACACTCACCGGCCCATCTTGCAGAAAGGCAAACTCATGCCCCAAGGATGGACGTCCTACGATGATTCCCGCCCTTCAAGACACTCCCTGTCGAAAAGCTGATGAGAACCCAAAGCCCAAAGTAACGACGCAACGTGAAACGGTCCAGCCTGAAGATCTCTGAAACCACCGCCTGCTGGGTCTCGATGCTGGCAGGATCTAAGTTCTCCATGGCCTCAGGGATCCAGTGCTTGGCGGGTTCACACGGCGCCGCGCGAGTCCAGGACCACATCGCCCTGACCTGGGTGCACATTGCAAAGAAGGCCAGGGGGCCATGAATGGCAACAGAGTGAAGCGCAGCCACCAGTCTTTTGAACCTTTCATGACCTTGCATGACCTTTCTGCTTGCTTTGGCTTTCAACTCCGCATAGCAGGCGCCGATGGCGGCATTGTAGCTGGTCTCCGTGGCCGTGCCCTTCGCCTCCAGCTGCTGCAACAAGACCAAAGCCAGCTGCCACTGGCTGCACCGACTGCAGGCACTCAAGGCGGCATTGCAGCAGGCCGCATCGGCTGCATCAGCTGCGGTCGCCTGGTTCAAAAGGGCTAAGGCATCTCGCCACTCGCAGGCACTGATGAGCGCGGAATATGTCATCTCGTCAGGCGTCAAGGACTCCAAGCTCATGCACCGCAGGAGGTGCAAAGCCAAGGCCCAAGCGGAGCCCTTCTCCAGCGCGCTGGCGGCGGCATTGTACAGGATCACGTCCCGGATCACGCGCCGATCTTGCGAGGACTCCAGCAGGCACAAGGCCTGCTGCCACTCGCTAGCCTTCTCACAGGCACTGACGCACGCGCTCAACGCCACCACGTCCAACGCGACGTCCGAAGTTGCGGCGAAACGCAGTGCCGCTTGCCAACGGGCGGCCTTCTCCAGGCCAGCGATCACCGCGCTGTAGCCCACTGCGGTCACATGCACACGGTGCATCTGAGTCCACAACACGAGGCCCAGCTGCCACTCAGACGACAACAGGGCTGAGTAGGAGGACTCGTTGCTGGGGACCCCAGCACATGCCATCTGCACCAAAAGGTCCAAGCCGCAGCTCCAGAAGTCCTTCAAGTTGCCGGAGACAGACTTCGTGACTTTCATTACGGTGTTGAAGGTCACGGAATCCGGCTCCAGCCTGTGACGGCGCATCGCCTGCAACGAGCGCGCCCAGTCGCAGACCTCGCGCGCGGCCACGCGGGCCAAGGCGACGTTGAAGGCTCCGGTGCTCTCTTCGAACAAGGCCGCGCTCTTGGCCCAGTGCGCGTGTGCGAAGGAGCCGATGCAAAAGCCCATGGAGCGAAGCGTGGGCAAGCATGCAAGCACTCGTGCCCAAGGAGCTTGACTCAAAGACAGCCGTGTGCCGCCCTGGAGCCCCTCACCTCGTGTGGTTTTTTTTTTGGGGTTCCCCCAAAGCTGCTAAGCTGGGTATGCAAAAGCATTGGCCAAAGAAAGGCAGGGAAAGGCAAGGAAAGCCAAGGAAAGCCAAGGAACCACGCATTCCCAGCAGAAGGCTCAGTGTGGTGGTCCATTCCTCTGGGGTCACGAGGTCTGCGAGTCTCAAGGATCTTCGCTGCACGGTGGCCAGGAGGTCAAGAGCTGAGCGCCATCCAAGGGCCGGCAACACGGGCTGCAACGGCGAGACGCCGAAGGCTCCCTCGGACACAAGAGCCAAAGTCCAAGACCAGTCTTGGGCACAGCTCATGTAGCTCATGTCGTCGGCAATGGAGCACTTCCTGCACTCCATGTAGAGATTTTGGGCAGCCTGCCAGCTCCCACTGGAGAGCATGCTGCTGAGGCACAACGAGTTGGGGGAGATTCCTGCTCTTCGCATGTCTACCCACGCTGCAAAAGAAAGCTGCCAATCCAAAGGACCCAGAGTCTTCAGAAAGGCACTCCGTGTGATCAGGTCGGGCTGTAGCTGCGACCTTCGCATTCCCTGCAGCGAGCTTAGCGGTGCCTCCCAGGTGCTCGACCTACCATACCCTTCCCCAGACCCTCCAGCTTCAAAATGTCCAAGTGACACCATGTTGTGCAGAGAGTGCTGGTTGTACGGAATGCTCTGCCAGCTCATTTCGAGCATCCTGGCAAGACCCATTTGCCAATAGCCTTTGGAGGTTGCTGTCACCAGTGAGTTGGTCAGGATGGTGTTGGGCTCCAAAGACTTCTCCGCTGCAAGGCACAAGACATCCCTCCACGCAAAACCTTGGCCGCTTGATGCAAATAAAGACAGCATCACACCAAAACCTGCCAAACAGAACAAAGTTGCATGAACACCGGACTCGTGCGAACTCGCACTGAGAGCAACAAATGAGGTGGCTGCTCTTTCCGCAGGCATTGATAGCACCACTGTAGTTGATGCGATCTGGCTGCAGTGTCATTTCTTTGACATCCCATAGGAGGCGCAGGGCATCTTCCCACTGCCGGCATCTTTTGATGGAAGAAATCACCTGGTGACAGAGTCCCGGTACTGCCTGTGAGATGCTATGAGAAATTGGTGCCCTAGATCCGCCAAGTTGCAACGCTCACGTGCACCACGTTTGCCACGCTGGCTTGCTGAAGGCCACGCAAAATCGGCACTGCTTGTGCAGGAGTTCCTAAGTTCAAGGTCTGTTTGCCTTAACGTGATAGTTTCATAATGATTTGATATGATTTGATATGATTTTCATGGTTCCTTGTTCCTGGCCTTCTTGCATCTTCTTGCATCTTCTTGCATCTTCTTGCATCTTCTTGCATCTTCTTGCATCTTCTTGCATCTTCTTGCATCTTCTTGCATCTTCTTGCCTTGACCTCTTTGACGGCGACATCTCACCATGCCGAGCGGCGCTTCAGAAGCTGCGCCGCACGCTGATCGCGCCGATCGCCCATGGGAGGTGGCCATGACCAACTCGAGATCCATGGGAGCACCCGGAGCACCGAGTCAGACGGGCGGCTTGAGCAAATGGCCGACTGATCCCGACTGATACCGACTGATCGCGACTGATCGCGACTGATCGCGACTGATCGCGACTGACCGAGCAAGGCAGGTCCAACAGTCCAACTAGGGACTAGGCAGCCCACAGACCGTAGCCAAGCACTCAAGTCATCCTGCACTGCACAGTGTTTCATGCACTGCATTAAAGCAGGAATCTGGGGCGTGCTCTGCTCTGTTCTCTCGCTCACTTCTCCTGAAGGGAGAGCATCCGGCGCTGACGAGCCAAAGCGGAGCAATGCATAGCCAAGTCACAGGCCAAGTCCACAGTCGAAGGATTAACAACAAACCAGCCATGGCTGGATGTGTCAATTGTGAGTGGCTCCACGACACTCTTTTGACCGCCTGAGGCGGGTCTGACCCATACTTTGGAGTCTGCACATTAACTGCACTGAGTGCATCTGACGCTCAGGTTATAAGCCCAGCATCAGGGTGAGACACTTTGCCGGACCTGACCTTCGCAGTACTTTCAATCAATTTCAATTTGTTCAACTCGCTCCAGCCCTCTTTCCCATCTCAGTCGTGCAAGGGCTTCTCCAGAAAACCTTGAGAACCCTCTGGCCTTCGCAGGGACCTTCATCCAACGAAGAACCTCCTGAGATGCCAACATATGCCAACCCAGGCGCTCACGGCTCCGACTGAGAAGGCCGCTTCCACCTTCACCAAAGGTTCATCCTCGGCCGAAGAATCTTCCGTGATGCCGACCGCAAGTTGAGTCTGCTGCTGCGAAATCGTCCTTCTCCAGCACACACCTTGAGTAGTATGCATCTCAAGTCCGTGCCTTGATAAGACCTGCTTCTCACTGTGTCATTGCCAGGTGCCCGCACCAAAGCCGGCTGACTTCAGCGGACCTGTGGAAATCTGTGAGCTGTCTTCTCCTTTTCACCTTTCTATGCCTTCTCCTTATTCTTCTTCTTCTTCTCTTCCTTCTCTCGAATCGCCTTGTCTATGCCTTTCATCTTAGCTTTTGCCTCGCGAGGACCCGAGGACCCGACGAGACGGAGGCGTCGACCTCCGTCATCAGTGTGGAGAAGCCAGCGAAGGGCTGGCGCGTGGCATGGGTCACAGAAATGAATATCCCTCCGAATCAATGAATTCGGATGAATTCGTTGAATTCATGAACTTGAGTAACTTAAGCCATAAGCATCCGGGAATTCGTGAATTGAATCTCCCACGTCGTTTTCCGCAAAACACACGAAGGCGTGGCCAAGTAGTGCCGCAGCGGCGGATCTGCGTGTCGCCTCACGTACGGAAAGACGTGAGACTCGAAGGGACTCAGAAGGGACTCAGAAGGGACTCAGAAGGGACTGCCAGGCCTCACGGTGCCGTCCACTGCCTTGCGAGGTGAACCCCAGCGCGCGACCACGAGTGTCAGTCTGAACATGCCTTGCTAACAATCAACTCGTGCAAGCGTGGGAAGGCCACAGTTGCCCAGTCCTGCCAGCAACTGTTGCTAACTACTTTCTCCGGAAAGGTGTCGCCTTGAGACTTTCATTGCTACAGTTCTCCACTAAGGTGTCAAACAAAGCAATGGAGACCTCAGTGGTGAGACTTCAAGGCGGTCAGACCTCCGGCCGAGGTGACGGCTTGACCGTCATGTACGGGGTTTGGCGCCGCTGTGCCTCAAACTGAAAACGTCTCAACACATTCCAAGTGACTCGAAACGACTCTCCGACTCTCAGAATGATTGGAGTTGGCATGCACGCGACGTGAGGTGCGAGCCCGCCATGCGGAAGGAGTCAGCGCTCAACGAGTTGAAGATCTGCGCTACCTCCTTGTTCGATAGGCCAAGCCGCAAGCCACGCAAACCTCATGGACACAGGGAAGGCCTTCAATCAATCTGTGACTTCTTTCATCTTCCTCCCTTTGCTTTAAGGCTTCCTTGAGGCCAGCGCTCTGCATGAACTCTGCGCCAGGCAACGCACTTCTCCCGTCTGCCTCTCGCAAGGCCTCGACTGAACAACACCGGTGAGAACCTGTGACACCAATGTGACACCAATGTGACACCAATGTGACACCAATGTGACACCAATGTGACACCAACCGGAGCCTGCCCTACGGTGAGCCCGTTTTCTTTCACCCGCGCCTGACGTCGAGCGCAAAGACTGGTGGAGCTTCGGCGAAGCACGAAGACTTTCAGAACTAGCAGCAAGCCCGTGTACGCCCAAAGTGAAACCCTGCCAGCGAACCAACGTATTAGCCATGACCAGACAATCAAAGCAAATGCGCCTTGATCCGGTAGAGGATGGCATTGAACTCTTCAGGCGACAGGGCAGAGTGAAAGTCCCGACTGCGAGTTTGGGCTAAAGATACGCCGCTCAAGTAAAACTCCGTACATCTGAAGCCGCGCAGTCTCAGGGTCCTTTTTGCCAGGAACTCGGCCACTGCTGTGCGGAAGCTGCGGTAGGACACACGCCCAAGGCCTCCACACAAAACTCGTACTGAGCAGATCAACAGGCTCAACGATTTTCGCTTGACCAGCCTGCGTCATCCAAGCATTGCAACAATGACCTGAGCTCCTCTTCGCTAAGGACCTGGCTTGCACACACACAGGCCTCTCTCGAAGACAGCTCTGAGCAGTCCCCATGCGTGGCTCACACATCGTGTAAATACCAGGCAACAGTTCGTCTGCCTATGTTACAACAAATGTAGACTCCCGTCTGCCTGCAGGCGTCGGATGCGGGACTCCATGCGTTGCACGGGCACCGCCCAATCCTGGCCAAAGGAAAGTACTCTCTCCCAACGTCCGCTGTGCCAGTTGCACCAGCGCGCCCAATCCCATTGCTATCCGAAGCGTCAGAGGTGAGAATTCAAATGATCATCGCCTGCTGGTAAGCTCGGCTTAAAGAATTGAAGAAATGGCGGCTGGAAGGCAAGCGGCCCAGCTCATGCTGGCTGCTTGCCCTTTGCCTTTTCGGCAACAGCCTGTGCCTCAATTTTGGGCGCTGAACCTTGGGCAGGCAGCGTGATCTGCACCACATGCTCAGTCAGGCCAAGAGCAAGTCCTTTCATCATTTCCATCGCCTCCCTCTTGGCGGCGACATCTCCAATCTGAGCACGGTTTCACAGCCCGACGTTGCAATCTCTGCCTGTCGCACCTCCTCTTTGGGCACTGGCGGCGTGTATGCCTTCAAACTTGAACCGGTCCAAAGCGATTGCAGCGTTTTGACCCCTGCAGAAAAACGCAAAACATGTCAAGTCAGTTCAAAACCCAATTGAGACTTGAGATCTGTCGATCCGAGGCCATCCTCGCCCGCTGAGCTTCGCTCATAGGATGGTGGAGAGCCGAAGAGGGGCGTCACGGAACGGATCAAAGACACGCCTAACGGGCGCGGACGGTCGTGTGAAAGCCGCGAGACTCAACTGTTCGGAAGAACTTGTCAGGACTTTAATTCTTTATGGAGGGCAGAAACCCAGCCAAAGAGCATGGGCGGGCTGTCGAGAAGCTTTGCGGAACAGACATCTGGCTCTGAGCTCGCCGGCCATAGGTCAGAGAGAAGCGGCCAATGGCAGCCATTAGCCTCAACACCTAGCAATGAGCAAAGCGCAAAGTAAATTTCGAGGGTGAAACATTTGAGAAGAGGCATGGAAGATGAAAGCGGAACGAAGGAAGGGTCATCTTGATTGAACATATTGAACTGAAACCCCTGCAAGCGCGGATCGCAGTGACGTCGAGGCATGGGGCGCTGGCTACGGGGGGTGGGATCTTCGTGACCAGCTGGAGCCCGAACCTAGGAGGAAGGCCGAACCTGTGACGGGGCTAGAGCTTAAGCAGCCCGCGTGAGCCGGGCGAACCAGGACCTGAGGCAGAGCACCCGCCCAAGCAAGCCTGAAACAAGCCTGAAACAAGCCTAAGCAACTCTTCGACTCTTCTTGCTTACTCTTACGTGGGCGCGGGCTCATGGTTGCTGTTTCCGGGCAGGGATGGCCTCACAAGCAAGGCTGAAAGGATTCGCGAAGGTGCAAGGCTGAAAGTCCCACCAGCCCGCGAGGAATCCAGCCCAGAGATCCTGCACGAGCCAGGCTCTGCCCCAGCCAAGACACACACACACACAGCGTCCTCGGGCAAGTTAAAGAAGCCCTGGAACCAGCCGCGCAGGCCCGCCACATCCAGTTCCATGAGAAACCTGAGATGCAATGTGTCCCTCCGCCCTGACTTGCTGTTTCAAGTGCATGGCTCTCCACCAAACACAGCGAAGTCTCTCTGTGCTTGGTTCTGAGGACCTAGGCGGACCAATTGTCTGCCCGTCTCGACCCTCGACCTGGGGCACCAACTCCAAATCGCCTCGTATGCCGCGGCTGCCACAGCATCCGGCCTGATCCCCCCTCTCAGACCCGCACGCTCAAGTGCCCGCAAGAGCTTGTGCAAAAGGCCAGGTCCTCGAGTCTTTAGCGAGCTCTTCAGCAATGGTGTCCGCCACGTCCTGAAACAGGCAGAAGAAGCAAAGCAAAAGCAAAGCAAATTAAAAGGCAAAGCAAAAGCAAAGACAATTGCAAAGGCAGAGAAAAAGCAAAGGCCAAGCAACAGCAAAAGCGAAAGCAACACGAAAAGCGAAGGCAAAGGCAAAGACAGGCAAAGCAGAAGCGAAAGCGAAAGCAAAGGCAATGCAAAAGTGAAAGCATTTGCAACAGCAAAGAAACCTCAACAGCTAAGGCAAAGCAAAGCAATAGCAAAAGGGAAGCACTGCAAAAGCAAAAGCAATGCAAAAGTATAAGCGAAAGCAAAGGCAAAGCAAAAGCAAAGGCAACGCAAAAGCAGAAGTGAATGCCAAAGCAATGCAAAGCAACGCACAAGCAGGCACAAGCATAAGCAAAGCACAAGCATAAGCGAAAGCAAAGGCAAGCCAAAGCAAAGGCACGCAAAAGCAAAAGAAAAGCCAAAGCAAAAGGAAAGCAAAAGCAAATTCAAAAGCAAAAGAAAAAGCAAAAGCGAAAGGACAGCAAAAGCGAAAGGAAAGCAAAAGCTAAAGCAAAAGCAAAAGCAAAAGCGAAAGGAAAAGGAAAGCAAAAGCAAATTCAAAAGCGAAAGGAAAGCCAAAGCGAAAGCAAAAGCAAAGCAAAGCGCTAGCAAAGCGAAGCGAAAGCAAAACAAAAGCCAAAGCAACACTAAAAGCGAAAGCAACACTAAAAGCGAAAGCAAAGCCAAAGCAAAAGCAAAGTGGCACACCAGCAAGCCATGTCCTTGGATGATGCCATCATGCGACAAAGTTGATACCCTGACAAGCAAGGGTTCACCGATATCCAGGATCCCGCAGGGCACGCTGCCAGTGCAATAACGGCCGTTTCTGTCGTGCCAATGTATTGACGAAGTCCGAAGCGTTTGCTCCCAGTGCATCGAAGGCCAAAAGACATTGCAGCTGTCAAAAGAGTTCGCGTGACAGCTCAAGGCTTTGCCCCGGAAGCCGCCTTTCGCGCCAATGTTGACACTTCAAACGAGATACACAGGCGAACGAGAGCTAGCAAAGGCTTCTCTTACAGAGGTTTGGAAAAGGTACAGACTATCAACACTCGAGCCCTGCAAACTGGAAACACCGACCACTCCTGATAGGTCAGCATAGCAGCATAGCAGCAAGCATTCAATAACATTATCTGTCCATGCAACAAGCAACACGCAAGCTTCACTCAATACCCGAAGCTGGCTCCAAATAGGGCCTTCCTTTCATGATGGTGTTAATCAAAGCCATAATTGGACCGTGTGGCACCTTGAGAGGTAAGCCTGCAGAAAGCTATTCGCGTGTTCATGTGAGTTCGTGTGAGAAGTGGAGGCAGACTATTCCGTAGGTGCAATTAATCCTCGACAGGTTGCGGCATGGAATTAGTGAGGGCGAGCAATCATTGAGCGATAGGATATCTGCTGAAGTGAGTACTCAGCATGAGGTGCGGGGTGCGTTCAGACACTCAAACAATTAAGACTGCTGCAACACGAACCGACGACTGCGTGCCCATGCGTTCGCATGAGGGTCTCTACTTTCGGAATGGGCTGCTCTTGTCTTGTCGGCCCAAAAATCCTGATGCGTCATTTTACCACTTCGTAGGCCTTTGAGGGAAACATTCAGGACGTCTGACTTCGTTGGACACCACACATTGGTGATTTAATGGAAAACCTTTGTTGACAGAAATTGGGCTGTGAGCGCATCGTCAGGCCAGTGCTGGCTCCTGGGAAGGGTTTCGCATACGAGCTTTGAATGAGCGCTTGGACCATTCTGCACAGACTTAAGGAGCTGCGACATTCTGGACGAGCCTTTTTGAATGGCAGACTGTGCGAGGAAACATGGAACGCCATGGGCTGCGAAAGAATGGCAGGTTCTCTAGTGCGGGTTGTGATGCGTGAGCAAGAAACGCGATGAGCCCACTGCCAAAGGTGTGCTCAGAGCAAATGAGCCCACTGCCAAAGGTGTGCTCAGAGCAAGAAGGAGGGAATTTGTGCCAATTGCTCGGAGAAAGATGCAGGGGACGGCGTAGAAACGTGGAGACAGCCAAGAACACAAACATCCAAACAGCTGCAAATCAAACTCAGGGGGGCGGGCAAGAAAGGAAGACAACCTTCGGGGCGGGGAAGGATCACTTAGTAGGATCCTTGCAGAAACTATAACTTTCTGAAGCAGAGAGCTCTCGAAGCTAGCTTTCGTGACAAGTGGTGAAGCGTATTGCTTCCAGTGACTGTAGATGCGTCTGCGGGACAGCACCCGTGACACAAGGCTTTGCCACGGGGAAGTCTGCCAAAACGGGACTCTTCGCGTCCTCATTCGCATCAAGTGCTCAGGTGTAGACGTGCCAGCGGATGATCCACTCCACTGCAGTGCATGGGAACATGATGATGCTGTAGGGGAACGTCAGCGCAAAGCCGTGGGTGATCTGCCAGTAGAAGCCAGCCTCAGTGACTCAGACTGTCTCAAATGCGTCTGGTGTCCAAATGATGGCGTGCATGTCTCTTGGGCCATGCGCAAAATTGCAACCGACAAACAGCAGCAAGCGGGAAGCCCACAATCTCATCAATGTAAGACCTGGGTCAGAAGCATCATTGAATCCCTAACCCCTCACTGAAACAAAGGGTCGACTCTGAATTGTGCGAATGATGGAATTCCTGCATTTGGCTTCTCGCTCGTCCGGGTTGAAGTCCGCCGGGATGTTGAGGCACGACGGCAAATACGGGCCTGCGACGGACCCTATATGCGTTCAATTACCCCAGTAGCTTTCCGAGCTCTGCACTCACATATGGGATCACGCCATACATGAACCTTGGCCATAGCGGTTGCCAAAGAGACAAAAGATACCAGTCAGTCAGTGGAATGCGGAGCTTGACAGCCCGCATCGCACATCTTGAAACACCAAGATGGCCCACGGCAACGCGCTGCAAACGATGCGACCAAACACCCCGCATGACAATGAGCGGCGATGCAAGACCTGCAAGCACATCAGCCGATCGACATAACTCACCAAACTACGTCCAGCATGATCTGCTGTAAAGCCAACGATAAGAAGCGAACAAGCCGAAACGAGTCCCTGCACAGCCATTCAACAACACCAAGTTGGAAAACCCACGCAACCTTAGGTGATGCCCAAACGCAGGTTGCCCCCGCAGCAACCAAAGCAATGGAATGCCCTTCAGAGAAGTCTGAAGTTTACAAGGCTTAGCCCATTGCAGCGAAAAAAATCATGCGACGCCAGCAACATGAGCATGCCACGCCTTCGGCCAAACAGTGCGTGACTCAAAAAAAAGTGTTGCAGTGATGAAGGTGAGGCAAGCGGAGGACTTGGTTGAAGGCTCAAGAGCAAATGATCGGGGGTGGAAGCACGCGGGACCAAGTCGATAAACTGTAGCCGGCTATACTGCTCTCCATGTGTGCAGCTAAATTCAGAGGTTTGCTGAAAACCGAGCAATACACCACTTCTTTCCAGTCTTTCCACTTACCGCATCTGCTCTTTGTCATTGCAAGGAGCGCTTCACCAAAGAGGCGTCCACCACGGAGGCCCGAGTAGAAGGCGCTAATGACTGCTTGGATGTAGGAGGCGATCACCACGGCACCGACCTTGATGACTGTGCCGATGGTGGGTGCCACCCAGTGTTGCAGGTCCTGAAAGCTTCTCAACAGCTTCCAAAGCCAATAATTATTGCTGATTTAAAACGCTAAGGCTACAGTATCATCATCCAATCACTGAATGAACGGGAGCTGTCAGCTTCCTAGTTGGGCTCCTCCTACTTTTGTCTCTCTGATCGGTCCCAGCTCTTTCACGTGTCTCCCTCGCCGCGTTGGCTTGCCGCCTAAGAACTCTTAGTCCTTCCCTATCCCTGAGAACCTCCCAGGCACGGGCCTTCCCAAGCAGCATGGCCAGCACTGGGCCGAAGAGCTGCACGGCCGGCAGCTCCAGCTGGTCCGCGATTCCCAAAGCGATGGCCACCGTCTTGGCGAACCTCGGAACTTACGAAGCCCCGAAGAGGATACGGGATGGTCAAAGGTGTCAAGTGATACCATCAGATGGTCTGAGATGCGAGACAGACCGAGAGACGGTTTCAGGTAATCTTCTCACATGGTCTGAGCTGGACTGACATGTTTTGATGCGGACTCACCAAATTGTCTCAGATCGTCTGAAGATGGTCTAAAACGATTTGAGGCAATCTAATCAAATGATCACATCAGGTGGTAGACCTGATACAGTTTGACCCGGACTTAGCCTGCTCGAATTGATCTCATCAAATGGTCTGCGGTGGTTTGAGACTGAGACGCTTTGTGATACCATCAGATGGTCTCAGATGCGAGACAGACCGAGCGACGGTTTCAGACCATTTGATGAGATCAATTCACGAGTCTAAGTCCGGTTCAAACTGCATCAGGTCTTTTATATGATGTGATCATTTGATTAGATTGTCTCAAATCGTCTCAGACCATCTTCAGGCAATCTGAGACAATTTGTGAGTCCGTATCAACACATGTGAGTCCGTATCAACACATGTGATAAGATTACCTGAAACCGTCTCTCGGTCTGTCTCGCATCTGAGATTATCTGGTGGTACAGGTCAACCACCTGATGTGATCGTTTGATTAGATGGTCTAAAATCGTCTCAGATCATATTCAAACAATGTGAGACAATTTGGTGAGTCCATATCAACACATGTGAGTCCATCTCAGACCATCTTATAAGATTATGATTACCTGAAACTGTCTCTCGGTCTGTCTGGCGTCTCAGACCATCTGATGGTATCACAAAGCGTCTCAGTCTCAGACCACCGCACACCATTTGATGAGATCAATTCGAGAGTCTAAGTCCAGTTCAAACTGCATGAGGTCTACCATCATTTGATGAGATGGTCCAAAATCGTCTCAGACCATCTTCAGGCAATCTGAGACCATTTGGTGAGTCCGTATCAACACATGTGAGTCCATCTCAGACCACCTTATTATCTGAAACGGTCTCTCGGTCTGTCTGGCATCTCAGACCGTCTGATGGTATCACAAAGCGTCTCAGTCTCAGACCACCGCAGACTATTTGATGAGATCAATTCGAGAGTCTAAGTTCAGACTGCATCAGGTCCACCACCTGATGTGATCATTTGATTAGATTGTCTCAAATCGTCTCAGACCGTATCAACACATGTGATAAGATTACCTGCGGCGGTGTGAGACTGAGACGCTTTGTGATACCATCAGCTGGTCTGAGACGCCAGACGGACAAACGGCTTCAGGTAATCTGTTCTTTTCAGTTGAGATACGGACTATACGGACTCACCAAATTGATTGTCTGAAGATGGTCTGAGACGATTTGAGACAATCTAAGCAAACGATCACATAAGGGTAGGTGGTGCGCTCGTTGTTCTAGCCAGCAAAGTAGGGCTTCGTCGCAACCATGCCCAGACGGATTGTCTGGACCATTCCAAGATGAGGGTGATTGTGATCACATCGTGAAGTAGTGCATCAATCGATTCCCTGTGTCCTCCGCTTCGAGGGCCGACCATCGAGGCCATTCGTGCAGTAGATTTGCTTGTGCCGAAACCCACTGCTGTCGCTGCGCATATTCAGGCAAAGTGTGCATGGAGCTCCTTTATGGCCTTGTTGGTGTTCCTAATGATGGTGTCGTCGCCCTCTAGCAGGTCCTCCTCGGAGATCACTGCCTGCGGTGGCAGTCGCTTCATCTTGGTGTTGTGGCCGGTGTTGTAGAATCTCACTCGTCCCGTGGTGAGGAGCTCCATCATGTTGGGGCACTGCGTAACCTTGGTAAGGCTGTCGGCGGTCATGTATCCGTAGGCAGCAGAATAAACCATCTCAACCATCCAGCCGCACGTGCTTCGCGGTGAGCCAGGATGTAGAGTCTCTGGCTCTTGTCCTGTTATAGGTTCTGAAGCCTGTGGTCAACTCGTAGACGTCTCTGCAATCAGTCGCCGCGTCCGCCGGGAAGTGCCGCGCTCCATGTTCCTGAATTGCGAGCAGGTCGTGAATGCCTGGTTTGTTCTCATGGAATCTGGCGGAGAGGGGACTCGCGTTTTCCAGGCCGTTGATGCCGCAAGAGTGTCTCCGTGGCTGGTTGAGTAACTGATCCGCTTCGCCTTGCTACTGCTTGCGTACACCAGCTGCGCCCTGCCCGAGAGTTTGTTCTGGGCGAAGCTGTCGTCCGCGACGCGGTGCTCCTTCTGCGTGTTGACGTTGTCCGCCATGAGCGTGATCACCACGCCTTCTTGCGCCTAGTTCTTGGTGAGCTCTCTGCGGATGCATCATGAATGCAAAACAAACGAAAATGCCGCCGTAGAGGTAGGTAAATGAGGCGGCCTCTGCGTCCTCTTAAGCTCGCTTCACAAATTTCGTCGCTTGACGTAAGCGCCGTCCTTCTGCTTTCGCGACAATGCCTTGCAGGTGCGCTAGCTCTGCCATGACGTCGGGCCGAGTGACGCAGGCCCATATCAGTCCACCGACCACAGAACGCAGCTGTGTAACCTGCGGCTTCAGCGGTTGGTCATCCTTCATATCCTTCTCCGTGACCGGCTGTCAGCATCTTGACGAAGTCCTTCTGGTCGATCTTGTAGCCGTCGGAAATCCGCGAGTAGGTGCATCCACAATGACCGAATGGCAGTACCTGCCGAGAAAGTTTAAGTTTCCCGAATTTGGCCACCGTGCGGTTGTACATAGTGTCCAGCCACTGCTGACTTGAAGTCGCCGCCAGGTCGTCCACGTGTGTGGTCACACTCGCGACACCGCTGCAGTTCTCGAACGTCGAAGACACTTTGGACGGCGCCCGTCTCTGCCAAGCATTGGCGCAGGTAGAGTTGCCAGGCCGGCGGAGCCCGTAGACTGGTTTGAAGCAGACGAGGGCACACTCGCCTCACCTCGTTCCTGGTCCATCTCTCCAAGGTGTCGCCAAACGTTGTGGCACCACTATGGCGACCACTCTCTCCACTGTCTTGATGCCCAGCTCTCTCAGGCGCTTGGAGAGCTTGTCGTGCGTCAGGCCCTTCAGGAAGGCACCGGCCACGTCCCAGCTCTCAAAGGGCTTCTGTTTGTTCGAAGCCGTAATGATCAGAAAGGAAGGTGAGCCGGTTTGTGTTTTCCGGCCAACACACCAGTATACCTTTGGTGGTGTGATTGGGAGCGCTCAGCTTCCTCAGTCCAACTCCCTCCACGATGTCCCGGCAAAGCTATGTAGCCGAAAAACTCACCGGTAAAGAAGACCCCTCGAAAATGCCGTAGGCTTCCCCTGGTGCTCAACCATAGCGTTGCCATCGCCAATCTTGAGCAACGTAGCTGGCCCGCGCCATCCGAAGTCGTCCATGCCTTCTCGATGGAACTCCGCCTCTGAGATGCCTGGCTTCATCTCTCCAAGAGGCACTTGCTGTGGACGAGTGCGTCAAGCCCATCGTGACTCCTGATGCTTTGCGTGGCTGCCGTCATTGCTGCCTGTGGTGTTCGTAGACGGAAATGGCCATCTGGTCCGTGTTGCCGTGGACGGACTGCATCCCACAGAGTCCACGTCGTAGAACGGAAAAGACAGCGCACATATGTGGAGTATATCCGCCGAGGTAGCGGCTTCCTTGGCGATGTCGCCGTAGCCCACCTCCGCGTCCGCGACCTCTCTCCAGCTCGGCCTTGGTCTTCAGCATGACCAGCTTCGTGAGCTTCTCGACCAGGCCGGTCGACGTCTTCTCTGACCCGGCGGTTTTTCTTGTGGTTCCGGAGCAATCCCACTGGATGTTGAGTCGTTCCAAGCCAGCTGAACCAACTGGTCATCAAGGTTCTCAGGTCTCGGGTAGTGACCACATCTCTGGGCAGCATAAACTAACCTGGCTCTCCTGGTTGAAAGTGGCGACGTGGTCGGTCTTCACTTGAGGTTGGGCAGCCGTGTGAATCGGTCGTACACCTTGCATTGCGCCGCAGTCACAGACTTGGGCATTCCCTCTGATCAGGAGGTTGGTCATGTCGCCAACTCCGACTCCTCAGAACCTTTCGTGAAAGCCGAGTAGCCGGCCTGTAGGTGCCCTGATGGCTCCTTGATCTGCGTCGCCCTCGGCAATGTCCAAGCTCGTGTCTTCGTTCTCCTCCTAACCTGTTGCTTCTCTGATTCCTCCGCCAGTCGCTGTACCGGATCCGCAATCTCCTCATCGTCGGCGATCTTGAACTCGGCGACTCCAGTCCTGCAGTCTTCGCTGAGATGGCGATAGCTGTCTCTGCGAGCCCATGTGTCGGAGAGCACTAACTTGGATCGTCGTAGGAATCCGAGATCGTCTTTCTCTCCTCTGTGAGCTGCTCTGTTGGGATCGGGCCGGCGATGCTGGTGGGCACAAACATGTCCAAACGGGCCAGCAGCTTTGTCGATCTGCCAGTAATCCTGGTCGTTCGGAGCAGATCCAAAGACGGCCATCAGCCAGCCATCGTGCATGGTCTTGGGGCTGAGGGTCCTGATGTCTTCCAGCGTGAAAGCCGTCCAGCGTTTGACATCTCCCTTGAAGACAAGCCGCATCGGCGCGGACGCAGCGGCATTGCAACGGGACGGGGGTCTCGTCGTCGTGGAGAGCGCAGCAGATTCCCTTCAAGACTTTCTTGAAGATCTTGCGCACGATGGTCATGTAGAGCGCTGGTACTTCTGCTTGTGTGCTTCAATCACGTTCACGCTTTCCTCCACCATGTTGAGGAAGAGAAGCTTCAGCATGAGCGTGTCAACTACTGTGAGCTGATAGTCCACGGTGAGCTTGATATCCCTGGGCACAAGGCTGCGCTCGGCGCTTCTTGCCCAAGCCGTCGCACTTGTAGTAGATGTAGATGTGGTAGTCGTCCTGTCCCCGACTGATGTTGCCGATGAACTTCTTGGCGTTGGCTGCGATGGCTTTGCAGAAACCGCGCGACTGCCGCCCGACATCGTTTGGTGGAGTTGCGCAGGGCCATGTTGGCTTGCAGCCCCCATAGGTTTATGATGGGGATGCGGTTCTCGGCGCATGCCCCGTACATGCATTGGTCTACTCTCTGCCTTGACCTGCATCCCTCAATGTCCCGGAGTCTGGCCATAGGTGATAGGGCCTTGCTGCGCGCTGCTTGCCGCTGTGCCATCTGCAAAAGAAATTCTTCTTCTCGGTCTCTGTCACGATCTTCTGGCTTCTTCCGGTTGGCCGATATTGACCACGGCTTGCAGTTGCATGTCGGGAACAGGTCCTGTGCTTGCAGGAAGAGTTTTTGGTAGTGTCTGTCGCCGACGTCCTAGCCAACGGCTGACCATCAAGCCGCCAATGAGCGCCAGCAGTGGCCAGACAAACGAGCAGCTCCTCACAAAGGCGTTGGAATCCTTCTTCGAGAATGAGGAGCGCCGGAATGGGTCCGCGGGACTGTTGGCGCGCCATGTTCAAGACGTCATGAGCCAGCCGACCGTCACGCGGTTGTTCTTGCAGTCGGTCTGCTTCTTTTCTTGGCGGTGACTCCACGTCCGTGGCCCGAAAGAATGCCACCCTTGTAATCCTGACCACGCCGGTGTCGCCGAAAGAGTAGTCGTCAGATTCCGCGTCCGCGATGGAGAGGTGTTGCTGCTTTCCACGTGGTGAGTCATGGGGTACGTCAAGTTCCAACCACGTACCCTGGACACAAGATACCTCATGATGTACCAGCTCAGAAGCAGCAGCAATTTCGACGACAGTACAAACTGATGCCAGAGGAGTTCTACCAGCACACGGGACGCGAGTCCAGCCCGACAACGACCATCTGTGAGGGATCTGGTCAGGGAGTTCGACTCTGCCGACTGCTGCTCGCACTCTGTGCGCTGGAGGACTCTGACCTTGTCCATGCCCAACCGAACCAAAAGCGGCATCGCCCGCATCCACCTGGCCAGCGGCTCTGGGCCCACCGGCCATGATGGGGTCTTTCTGGCGGCGCCGCAGCCAAAGTCTCCCAGCCGGGTGGAAGGCCCCGACGAAACTCTGTGAGTGGTATCCCTCCTGAGCTGGTGGCCTCCGCGATGAAAGAGGGCGATGAGTGCCGATGTGGTTCCTCCTCCAATGAGCAGTGAGGTGGGCTCGGTCCCCGCTCTCCGCCACCTAGACCTCGTCCGCCGCCGCTTCTGGCAGATCGTCTGAAGATGGTCTGAGACGATTTGAGACAATCTGATCAAAATAATCACGTCGCTGGACTTAGCTCACCAAATTGTCTCAGATCGTGTGAAGATGGTCTGAGACGATGTGAGACAATCAAAATGGTCATATGAACCGAACATAGACTGCTCAAATTGATCTCATCAAACGGTCGGCGGTGGTCTGAGACTGAGACGCTTTGTGATATCATCAGATGGTCTGAGATGCGAGACAGACCGAGAGACGGTTTCAGGCAATCTTCTCAGATGGTCCAAGATGGACTGACATGTTTTGGTGCGGACTCACCAAATTGTCTCAGATCGTCTGAAGGTGGTCTGAAACGATTTGAGACAATCTAATCAATTGATCACGTCAGGTGGTAGACCTGATGCAGTCTCAGCCGGACATAGACTGCTCGAATTGGTCTCATCAAATAGTCTGCGGTGGTCTGAGACTAAGACGCTTTGTGATATCATCAGATGGTCTGAGATGGACTGACCTGTTTATATGGATTCTGCAAGCTGTCTGAAATCGTCTGAAGATGGTCTGGGACGAATTGAGACAATCTAATCAAATGATCACATCAGGTGGTAGACCTGATGCCTGCTTGAATTGATCTCATCAAATGGTCTGCGGTGGTCTGAGACTAAGACGCTTTGTGATATCATCAGATGGTCTGAGATGGACTGACCTGTTTATATGGATTCTGCAAACTGTGTCAGATCGTCGGAAGATGGTCTGAGACGAATTGAGACAATCTAATCAAATGATCACATCAGGTGGTAGACCTGATGCCTGAACCGGACTTAGACTGCTCGAATTGATCTCATCAAATGGTCTGCGGCGGTCTGAGACTAAGACGCTTTGTGATATCATCAGATGGTCTGAGATGGACTGACCTGTTTAGATGGATTCTGCAAACTGTCTCAGATCGTCGAAAGATGGTCTGAGACGAATTAGGTAGTAGACCTGATGTCTGAACCGGACTTAGACTGCTCGAATTGATCTCATCAAATGGTCTGCGGTGGTCTGAGACTCAGACGCTTTGTGATATCATCAGATGGTCTGAGATGGGCTGACCTGTTTATATGGAATCTGCAAACTGTGTCAGATCGTCGGAAGATGGTCTGAGAGGACTTGAGACAATCTAATCAAATGATCACATCAGGTGGTAGACCTGATGCCTGAACCGGACTTAGACTGCTCGAATTGATCTCATCAATGGTCTGCGGTGGTCTGAGACTAAGACGCTTTGTGATATCATCAGATCGTCTAAGATGGACTGACCTGTTTATATGGATTCGGCAAACTGTCTCAGATCGTCGGAAGATGGTCTGAGACGAATTGAGACAATCTGATCAAATGATCACATCAGGTGGTAGACCTGATGCCTGAACCGGACTTAGACTGCTCGAATTGATCTCATCAAATGGTCTGCGGTGGTCTGAGACTAAGACGCTTTGTGATATCATCAGATGGTCTGAGATGGACTGACCTGTTTATATGGATTCTGCAAACTGTGTCAGATCGTCGGAAGATGGTCTGAGAGGACTTGAGAGAATCTAATCAAATGATCACATCAGGTGGTAGACCTGATGCCTGAACCGGACTTAGACTGCTCGAATTGATCTCATCAAATGGTTTGCGGTGGTCTGAGACTGAGACGCTGTGTGATACCATCAGATGGTCTGAGATGCGAGACAGACCGAGACGGTTTCAGGTAAACTTATCAGATGGTCTGAGATGGGCTGGTTTGATATGGTCTGAGACAAGCTAGACCGTTCAAATTGATTTGGTTGTCATCAAATGGTCTGAGGTGGTCTGAGATCGACTTGGACGGTCAAATGATCTGAGATGGTCTCATGTGATCCGACCACATGGTCTCACATAGTCCGATAAAAGATGGTCTGAGACGCTTTGAGACGATGATTGAAAAGAACAAATCACATGAGATGGTCTGATATAGTTTGAGACGGGGCTGATGTCCTGAAATAGCCTGAAGATGGTGTGAGACGGTTTGAGACGATCTCATCAAATAGTCTCTGGTCTTAGGTGGTTTGAGAAGGTTAAGATAAGAGGGTCTGAGACGCTTAAGATGACCTCATGAGATGGTGCCACGGGGTCGCGGTCCTCCGTCACGGAGGCGGCCCGGACGTGGTGCGGATGGGGATGACCGACCCAGTCAAAGAGCGCATGGACCCGCGGGGTTGCAGTACTCCACCTTGGAGTACTGCGGCCCGGGGTGCCAAAGCGGAATGAGCCGTCCGCCAGCGCGGGACCCCTCTTCGCTTCAGCCTGGTCTACTTCATCTTCAAGATGTCCCTCTCGACTCAGGTTTCCGCTGCGTGTGTGTTGCGCTGGCTTCCCCCCTGTTCAAAGGAGCTTGATCCTTGGCCCTGGCCGGAGGTGATGCCCTTTTTGTTTGTGTGGTTTTGCTTGCAGGTACTCCTAGGCCAACCTTCATCGAAGGCTCCGGAGGAGTGGAGTGGGAGTGAGTGAAGTGAGTGGAGTGAGTGGTCGACCCTCCACTCCACTCACTCCACTCACTCAACTCACCTCACCTCACCTCACCTCACCTCACCTCACCTCACCTCACCTCACCTCACCTCACCTCACCTCACCTCACCTCACCTCACCTCACCTCACCTCACCTCACCTCACCTCACCTCACCTCACCTCACCTCACCTCCTCTCCTCTCCTCTCCTCTCCTCTCCTCTCACTCTCACTCACTCACTCACTCACTCACTCACTCACTCACTCACTCACTCACTCACTCACTCACTCACTCACTCACTCACTCACTCACTCACTCACTCACTCACTCACTCACTCACTCACTCACTCACTCGTTAGATGGTCTGAAATGATCTGAGATAGCTTGAGATGGTCTGCAATGGTCTCAAACGAACTAGGGTGATCTCTCCAAATGGTCTGCGATGGTCTGCAATGGTCTTAAAGGGTCTGAGGCGACTCTGAAATGGTCTGTGACAGGCCGAGGGCCAGGCTCCGACTTGAGTGTCGCAATGACCTCACAGGGCACAGTCGCTCCAAACGATTCGACACTGGAGTGCTGCTCTCTCGCTCTCACGATGCAAGGTGCATTGAAGAATTGAGGCCGGTGCTGAAACCCATGCAGTGAACAGGTACTGGGAGGCCTGCCGCTGACGCAAATGGGCCACATGAAGTCTGGCAAACTTGTTGGTGATGGTTCTTGTTTAGCCAGCCTTCATCAGCCGGTCAGGTTGCGTGACAGCCATCATCGCCATCTTTGCCTGTCATTCATGGCGATGCGACACTGTGTGGCATTGCTACGTGCCTTGTGGTTGATGAGATCGTTGGTGCTCATCTGCTGAACATCTGCAATCCCATCCTGGCAAAGCGCATGCCAACGCCAGGCCTGGGTGCATGGGTGCAGGCACCCAGTCGCATGCTGGTTGCATGCCTTGTCCAGATCCTTTTTCTCATCCTCCTCATGGGCCTCTGTGCACAGGGCTGTGCACATGCAGCACATGCAGCACATGCAGCACATGCAGCACATGCAGCAAATGCAGATCCACATCCCTTCTCGCGCTCTGAGCTGCACGCTACCTTAACCAGCATAGCCTGGCCAAAAGGCGCATGCTCCTTTGCCCATGTGCGGCTCACGAGGCCTGTTCCCAGCACAAAGCCAGTTCCTGGCAACACGCAGCTGTATGCTATTGTAGCTAGTGCGTGCCACTCACGCTCACTCGAAAGCTCTGACTCATGTAACAGGCCCTGCGCACGTCCATGAGCAACTGCCCGCCAAAGTTGCGGAAGGCTTCGAAGGCGGCGATGGAGGCAAAGTACACGCCTTTCCACAATCCCGAGTTGCCATCCCAAGAAATTGCTGACTTTGGGCCCCGGCCCCCGAAGAAGCACAAGCCGACCCCGAAGATCATCTCAATCAAATGAATTGGCAGGATCTTGTAGACCTCAAGCTTGTGACGTTTCAGACACACACTCTTGTCGAGCTATCAAGATTCCCCAACAATAGGTGAAATGTCAGCCAGCAGCATGCCATGCCGCGTGGCAAGACACGTCTTGGACATGCCTCATGGCTCCAATGCAGCGTGCTGTTGAATGTAACACGCTGGTGGACGGGATGCCAGCCAACCCCGAAAATGCTGGCGCAGGAAATCAAGTGACTTAAATGGATGACCTGGGAACACAGCTGTTGCAAACTCATCACAAGATATCTTCGTTGTTGCCCTCATTGTCCTCATTATCCGCATCACCTTCACCATCCTCTTACTGTCCAAATCGTCATCATCGTGGTTGGCATCGTCATCATCATCATCATCATCATCATCATCATCATCATCATCACCAACGTCAGCGTCGTCGTCATGCTGCACTAAACGCCTGGTGACTCACAGCTCAAGCTGTCCAAGACGACGGTCCGAAGCGTCAATCAACATGTCTCTACAAAAAATGGCAGCGCAAGTGACAGCTGTCGGCGGTGCACATCTGCCACATTCGCTGGAAACGCCTGTTCTGCCTGGTCCAGTAAGAGCAACTGGTTGTTGGTGGTTATCAAACATCATGTTTCGGGGGCAAGTATCATGTTACCTACCTGTTGCTTTCTTGTTTCTGGATGTCACTTTCATGGGCCCTGTTGCTGAATGGAGCGCTGCTTTGTCCACGGAGACAAGCGAAACCAGGATACTTTTCAGGGGGTCTGCGTCTGTCAAGGCCCTCACATGTCTTGGCATGTTGGCCTGTCTGCCTCAGCTTTTGGGGATTAAGTGGCGTATGGAAATGGCGGTTGCCCTTGTCTGCGCCTTGTAAAGCTGCTTGCCGATGAAGACGTAGATCATGATAATGATGATCAAAGGCTTCATGAGATACGTCCTGGGACGGGCATGAGGCAGGGCTTGCCGAGGCTCCGCCACCATCACTCCACTACTGCTGCCCAAGGAGCATGAAGCATTTGAGGCCCCTGTGCAAAATCTGTCCAGTTCCATGTATGCGCTTCTCCGGTGCGGAATGACACGAAATGAAGGCTGAAGGCTGGCCAAGGCGCTTCTTCCACCAGGTGTCATCCTCTGTGTCATAAGCCAAGGATATTTTGGCCGCCCGCATCCTGAGCAACAAGTGCCAGCCACTAGGCCACAAGCGCTTCTGAGAGCTCAAGGACAATGCAAGATCCCAAAACCAACGTCAAAAGTGCAACTCGCATTTCTGGGTCTCCCCCATTTTCAGGGAGTTAGGGGCGTAGGGATCTTCTAGCAAGCTGCTCTTCCCAGGTTGTGCCGATCTGATTGCTCAAGTCTTTGGCAAAGGCGGTGGCTTCCTTGCATGTAAAGTCTGAGTGCCCACCGCAACTCTCTCCGCCCGCCTTTTTGATATCCGTGGCAGTCGACTTCGCGGCCTCGACGTCCATCTTCATGCCTAAAGCGAACCGAGCCAAGCCGAGCACTCTGAGTCCGACTTGAGCCGGGCCCAGCTCCGCGTCCTTCTTCCCGTCATCTCCCAGGAGACCTTTCTTCGCCTCCTCCTGAGGGCCGAAGGCATCAAAGGCCTGGGCCTTGAGGCGAGCCCGTTCTGAGAGCCCGACTGTCGACATGAATCGGAGATTCCAGCGATGGAGGTGCGCCGACTTGAGCCCAAACACTGCGCACGACGGAGCGCCCAGCGCGCATACGCTCGAGCTTGACAGGCAGGCCTTTTGCGTTGGCTGCACATCGGCGCACTGACGTGATGCACTTGGGAAATGGGCGCCTGTTGATGGATGCACCATTGCAGCTGCCGCCCCAAAGGCAACAATGCGCTGACCAGGCCTCAAAGGCTCAGGAACGAGCAAGCAAAGCAAACGAACAAGCAATCGCAAGGCAAGGAAAGCAAGGAAAGCAAGGAAAGCACGGAAAGCAAGGAAAGCAAGGAAAGCAAGGCAAGTGGCAAAAATTGCAGTCAAGGTGCTCTGGAAGATTGCCGCCCATGGGGATGTAGCAAAACTCCTTTGACAAGGCGACGAGAAGGGAAGGAGGATCATGAGATCTTCAGGGTTCTCGCTCCTCTTCTGAGCCTATCAATAAAAATGATGTTCATTGTCTTGGATGTCCTCGTCACTGATGGTCTCCTCTCTGTAGGAAACACCTTGGAACATGTCGGACAAACGACTTGAGAATTTGAGATCATTGGGGGCCTAGCCTAAGTGTCTCAGCCGCGCAAAGCAGCGCTGCTTGCACTCTTCGAAGCTAATGGCAGGGCGAGCGACCTGGCACTGGATGGCAACTCTTGCGATTTTTGGACGGGAGCTTCCCACCAGCGACGTCTCTTCAAAGAAGACCTGGGAAGCTCCGAGAGCTGAGAGCTGTGAGCGCATCGCTCAGGAAACTTTAAGCGTTGTGCTCGTTGCGCATTTGGCTCACCAGGCACCTAGGCAAAATCAATATTTCAATGTGCAAAATTGAGTGTGCTGCCAAAATGATGCTGAATTCACTGCACAACTTGACTGTTTGTCTTAGTGGGCCGCCCTGTGTTGTTTCGGGACGTTCTCCAGTTCGTTCCAGGGTGGACTTCAGGTGTGCACGGGTGGGTTCAGGGTTGCATCTTAGTTGGGGGGGATGGTAAAAAGGGGGGTTGGCTGCAGGTGAGTTTAGTGTGAATATATATTATATATATTAACATGCACACACACACATATATATAACATAATCATATATACATACATATATATATATATATATATTATATGTGGGCCGGGTAAGCTCAGGGTGGGCATTGGGCAGGTTTAGGGTATGTCTACGGTTGGTTTGGGGTGGGTGGGCAGGTGCGCCTAGGGCGCTCACTTGCTCGCTCGCTTGCTTTTTCAGGGAAGTCCAGAGGGAAAAATCCCGCAAAAAGTATGGCACCGCTAATCTAACTCTGAGAGACATTTTTCTAGGCTCAGGGCTTCAGTGGGAGGCTGCCGGCTTCGCGGGGCCAGAATTCGGGGAAGAGTTTCGCGAGGATCGCGGCAAGACGGTGGCTTCGCGGAGTGGCTTCGCCGGGCTGTGCGGACGTTTGTTTCACATCTGTGACGTCTGTGTACGTGTGTGCTCTTATTTGGTTGAGTCATGTCAAATCTACGCGAATGGGGACAATGAAAGCCGACAAGAAAGCCGACAAGAGAGACATTGAGTTTCAGGACTACAGGGGCGGAGCATGGAAGTTGGGCCGCTGTGGCTTTGCAGAGGCTTCACACAGGCTCCGCGAAAATTGTCAAAATAACATACTGTCACCACGAAGTGGCTTCGCAAAGTGGCTTCGCCTGTGTCAATGTTGCCGGGCTACGCGAATTGGCTTCGCGGGGCTTCGCGGCTCAAAATGTATCACACAAGTGCCTTCACGGACCTTTTGGGAGTTCCCCCCGAAGCTGAAGTGCATCATCTGTCAACAACCGCTACTTGTCTGAGGCACAAACAGGCCCCAAAGGCATGACATAAATGAAGGTCGGCTCCTTCTCGGCTCTTTGTTCCCACTCCTCAGTGAACGCTTCCCGTATCAAGATCTCTCTCAAAGACCGCTTTGCCTTGTCAAAGCTCAGATGGTCAGTTCCTCACAGTGGCCCAGCTGAAGTCTATACAAAGCTGCGCACACCACGCGGTATGAGCCAAGGGCTGTAGTCAAACAAGGTCATTGCTTCGGGCGCATAGTAGAAATCCCCGTCCACAATCTTGGGGGCCACTGCCAAATGCACGTGGCTCGTGTGGCTCGCATGGGCCCAGGGCAACTTCGCATCCGTAGGCAATCTGATACCCCGCAGCCGGGCCCGGCGCCTGTCCCTGAGCGAGGCATGGCGAGGCTCGAGCGCTGGAGACATGGCGGCCAGACCGGAGCTGGCAGGCGCCGAGTTAGGCTGGACTCAAAGCCGGTGCTGTCAACAATCAGCCTTACATAGTCACATAGCGTCCATTTCCTGGAAAATGCCCAATCCCAACCGCGCAGAGCCGCTTGGTGCGGATGGCCGAACCATCAGCCAAAAGGATGACAGAGCCTTGGATCATCTGAGAGGTCCAAAGGTAAGGTGCCTTTGATTCGCGGCCTGAGCCACTGTGGCGGATGGCGGGGCAGTCGAACACGTTGTTTGCGATGGCCTCAGCCCCGGAGCATCCTGGAGTGAAGCTCAGCGCTCCAACGGGCACCTTGCACTCCACCTCGGACTCGATAACCTTCACGTTCGGGCCTCAGCGAGCCGCATTGCCCAGGAAGCTTTGCGTCAAGTGGATTCCGCGCACTGACATCACTAAGGTGCTACACGTTAGCCCTGGACAGAAGCGATTTCCAGTTCTCCCCAACCCCTTCAAACCTTTCACCATGTGATACCGTGTCACAGCCAGTGAGTCACAATATTGCCCTGACTGCACATGTCTGCTTCTTGTGCACATTGAGGTCACATGTCGGAAAAGTTGGGGTTACTTCCTTCGCCATGCTTCTTAGCTTCTCAGCTTCGTAGCTTCCTGCACTTCGACTCTCAACACCACTTCGGGGTCCCAGCTGCTTCGGAGGAGCTGCTTCAGCTTCGCACGGTCCACCCTGGCCTCGGCATGAGCTCGAGCCTGCTTCGGAATTTGTGCCTCTTGGCACAGAAATTGTGCGAAAACTGTGTGCCAAAAGATCCTCTGAGGCATGCTCTGGCTTTGCTCATGTCTAAATCAGCTCAGGAGTTGCAATACTGAACGGAGGCGGTAATTCGGTGCCGCGGGTAAAGCCAATGTCCACGCTTCAATGCAAGGTGCTGCTTGACTCGATTGGGTAGTCTGTGCAATTCTATCATATCAGTGTGATGCTGGTTATGTTAGATCCCCTCCCAAACTGGGGCATTCAACCCTGGGTTGATTTGAGTTCAGAATCACAGTAATTTTCAAGTCATGCCTCTATACTCTATTTTGCCACTTGCATAGACAGTTGGGGGATTCTGTCCCAATTGGGCAACACCGCCGTGGCAATCGAGCCCGATTCAAGACTCCCGAATCAGTCATCACCCTACATCCGCCAATTGCGAGCTCTCCTAGCTGGCTACAACATTTTGGCAATTCAAAAAGCCCATGTCCTAGGATGTCCTAGGTTTGCATTGGGACCCGAAGAGGTAGGCTCGGTTGCAGCTCGCACGAGCAGATGTCACATGCCGATGCCAAGCATCCAGCGTACGGCCGATCAAGCCGGAGGCGATTGTCCACCGGCAACTGGCAGTCCATTTGCAAATGAGTTGAGCCATGGCGCCAACCTCAATTGAGTCTCACATCTCGCACCTCCCAGCTACCTCCGAAGTAGCAGTCTGTCACCTTCCACTGCGCCTGCAAGCCTAGGGCAAGTTGGAAATGCCAAGCCATGGCAAGCCATGGCAAGCCATAGCGTGTAAAGCTGGGCGCACGGCAGGCGTTCAAATCCACCCCGAGCTTGGCTGCCAAGGCGTCCCACTCTGCCTGGGATTTCGGATTGAGCTCAGAACCCATGCAATTCGCATCCCAAAAAAAGGGCATGGCCTGCCAAACGCCGTAGTTGTTCGGCCACTTCTTTGAGGCCGCTGGGTCAATGAGACAAACCTTCCTGACCGCGCAATAACCCGCAGCCGAATCCCGCATGTCTGCTCTTTGCATTAGGGCCGTTAGGGCGTTCGCTCTTTGCACTCCTGCCGTGTTGCTCTGCAAGCAGGTAGGCCAACAGCGTCCCACCGGGCCCTGCTCCAATCACCGCCACATCCACCTCGAATTCGGAACTTGCAATTTGTGATCTAAAGCTTCGAAAGAGTCCAATCACCAGCCTCCTCTTCGTCGAACACCTCGGCCGCCGCGAAGAAGGCATCCTCATTGCGTCGGCTGCTGGAGCTTTCCGGGAGCTTTCCGGGAGCTTTCTGGGAGCTTTCGGGTTTGGTCCTTGGCTGAAGGGCGCTCCTTTGGAGCCGCCGAGCGCGACACGCGGTTGACAAGTCCCGCAGCCTGGCAGTGACACGAGAGAACTAAGTTGAGGCGCGCAGCTAAAAACACGTGCGTTTTATTCAGCGCGGTGAGGCCATCACTTTGGGGATCCTCACTAAGCCCTTTCGGCTTTTCTTACACCCAACTTTTGTCAGATGCAAAACTATCCAAGGACTGCAGCCAGGATTGTGGAGTGTCATCCACGGTTCCAAGCTCCACCTTCGTGAAGTTGCATTCTTTCCAACTGCCATCCGGCCTCAGAAGAGCAACGCTGATGTATGCATTTGGAGCGGTGGGGCTCACGTGCTTCGCGTCTGAGCCTTGCCACCTCTCCAGCACTATGTGTGACCCATCCCAGGAGGCAAAGACACCTTGCAGCGAGAGGAAGGCCTCAGGAGCCGCCGAGTTGGGGGATAGGGAGAAGAACAAAAGGCCCAGGGAGATGCTCGCCCACACGGGGTATCTGCCAGATGGATCGCCGATCTCATGCGGCGGCGTGCTGGTGATGCTCAGCCATCCCTGCTTGCCTTCCATCCACGTCCGCGCGTTCAACCTCTCGCCATCCCCATGTCCCTGTCTGTGTCCCTCCTCCCGCCCGGGCTGTCCGTGCTCCCACCCCAGGCCCAGGGGCACGCTCAACGCCGGCGTCGGCTGGCTGCAGACCGCGTGCCAGATCTTGAAAAGAGCCACGTCGGAGATGGGGTCCGCGTCGTGCATCCTCTTCCAGGTGTCGAAGTCCATCTCGCGCACGTCGTGCGCGTCGTGCACGTAGTGATGCAGACACAGCACCGACAGGAAGAGGCGCTGCAGCACTTCCGCGCTGCTCAGCTCAACCTTCAGATCAAGGCCACGCAGCTCACCAGCGTCACCTTGTGAGCCATCCGCCTCAGTTGAGACAAAGCAAATCAGGGCTAGCACGTGCTTTCGGAGAATAACTCGGCCCGGCCTCCCCTTCCTCCTGACAAGTCCACCAGTTAATCGCGACTGCATGGACGAGGCGATCCAGCTTCTGCAAGTCAGGTGGCCTCGGCTTGCTGAGCTGAGTTGACAAGCTCCTCACATTCTTTTACCAGCCCTCACCTTCCGAAACTGAGGACTGGGCCAGGCAAGGCCACGACGCGCTTCAACCAGCGCGCCAACCACCCCCGTGTTCCAGAACTCACAGCGGCTGAAGAAAGCGAGGCGGAGGGTGTCGCACATCGCAAAGCCCTCCCCTAGGAAGTCTCCCACAGCCTGCACGAGCTGCAAACACGGGAGTGCGAGTTGCACGAGGGCGAGCCCGCCTCCCGGTCAATGCCCTCTTGGTAGAGAAACTTGGAGGCGCTCCGAGGATAGTCGTGAACCAAGCCAGCTGCCCGGATGAAGGCAATGCCGTAGCCCGGCTGGGCATTGAAGATGCGTATGCCCACAGCGCAGGCGTCCCTGTGCCCACGGTAACCAGCCACGGGCTGCTGCGGCGTGAAAAAGGGCGTGGGCAGCGGCGCCTCTGCGTCTTCCGCATCGGGTTTGTCCCAGTGGAAGCTCCACGGCAGCTGTGAGGATGACAGCAAATGATCCTGGAAGGAGGCAAAGGCAGCGTGCGTGCCGCCGTCCATGCACATGTCCGAAGGCAGCTCTCCGTGGCTGTTGCGGACCCACACAGGTGCCCCAGCCTGCAAGTCCCTTCATGAGTCATGCCCCTTTCTCCTCAAGTCTGACTACATTCAACGGAAGAAACATGGTAGAGACCATAAGAAGCTGCTGGCCATCCGCAAACCACGAATCAATGGGAGTTCGTCCCAAAGGAAGTCTCCTGTTTGGGTGCTTGCACAACAAGAGCGACAAGTGTTTAACACTTTGCAACATTCAAGTTGAACCTCTGGCGAGTGTATTAAATTTATTGAGTACTTCTTGGGCATAGGTTGACAAATGTGTGACATGTATGTGTAACTCGAATCTATGCTCAAGAAGAACTCAAGAAATCAAATGCATTCGTAGAAATGTTGATTGCATGAAATGCGTTGTATGCTTCACATGTCTGTTGTGAATCGATTTGTTTCCGGATGGAAAGCCTTCAACAGCAGCACCACCACCTGGGCGCGGCCCATGCGGGCGGCCACGTGCAGCGGCGTCCACCCAGCCACGTCCGCGCGATCCAGCGGCGGGGACCGGGCGCTGCGAGCGACGCCTCGAGCGTCGAAGGGCGAGAGGCCCAGCAGCAGAGACACCACCGGGGCCGCCCCGCCCCGGCACGCCGCCTCGGGCCAAATCTCGAAGGGTGCGGATTGTTTTCGGTTTTTGTTTCTTCTTTTTTTTTTTTTTTTTGCATTTTACACTAGCCTGTCAACATCCCCAGCATCGTTTTCAACATCCCCCTCATGTCCAACCAACATCCCTAGCATCACCAACAAGTCGTGGGTAACAAAATCGAAAAAGTAGATGGCGGGTTGACGGGGTCAACAAAATGATGATTCAGTCCGTCCCTGCAAAAAACCACTAAAAAGTAGTGGGGGGGGTTAGGGGGGGCGGCAGCCCCCCCATGATGTCGGAAGAAGTGATGATTCAAGTAGGGGTGCAATGATTCAAGAATTGGGTGCGATAGAACTTGAAAGGCTGCGGGAGGGTTGGCGGGGGTGGCTTCCCCTATGATGTTCGAAGAAGTGCATACATACACACATACATGGATTACACAGATTACCTAAAATATCGTATTTTGCAGCAATTACTCGCGAAATTGGACGCTCGAAAAAGTGATGATTCAAATAGGGGTTCAATTCAATCTCTGCAAGACATTTAAAAAGTAGCGGGGGGGTTGGGGGGGCGGCAGCCCCCCCCATGATGTTTAAAGAAGTGTTGATTCAAATAGGGGTGCAATTACTCTGCAAACAATCTAAACAGTAGCGGGTGGGTTGGGGGGGGGTACTGCTTGCTGATGATTCAAATAAGGCGGAACTGGTGATGCTGATGATGCGGGAATCCAAATCCAAAAGCCAATGAAAGGGTGCAAAAGCCAAAAAGCCCAGAGAGGAACTGTGAAAGCAGAGGATGCGGAAAGCCAAAGCCACCAAAAGCCGCATAAACGCAAAAGCCAAAACGCCACCTGCCGAAGAGGAACTGGGAATGCTGCAGAGGATGCGAAAAGCCAAAGTCACCAAAAGCCGCATAAACCAACAAAAAGCCGAAAAGTCCAGAAGCCAAGAAGCCAAGAAGCCAAAAAGCAAAGAAGCCAAGAAGCCAAGAAGCGAAAAACGAGGAAAAAAAAACGGGGGGGGGGGGGGGAAAACTAAGATGAATACCCCTCCAATCTCAAATCTCTCCGCTTCTCCATTGACGAAAACATGTGCCTCCAGTGAAGCCAAGAGGAAGCAATAAAATACGAGGCCGGGGTGGGGTCGTGTGTCTTCCAAGCCGTGGTTGGCAAAGTTCGGGCAGCCCACGTCAACCCGCAACTCACACCAAGCCGGCGCAAAGCAATGCTGGATTGGTGCGGCTTGCTTTCTGGCAGTCTGGGCGAGTAGCTCAAGGACTTAAAGTTGCGAAAGGGTTTGAAATAGTATTTCGGGAGAGAATAAACAGGCCCAATCCCACCAACAAGAAGAGATTGTTTAAACCGCCCAGTCCCAGGGGCAAAATGGTGCCCTCGGCTGGCCAAACACGAACCAAAACAGGGTGCCAGTTGTAACAAGGTAAAGAAACCCAGCAAGGGCAGAGACAACCGAAAGCAAGCGCAAAGCAGCAAACCAAGCAGGCAAACAATGCAGCGAAGCAAGCAAAGCAAACCAATGCACGCAACCCCCAACCCCGAATCCTGACCCGCCACCAAGACCACCCAGCCGCCGTAGACCGGAGCGTGGGGCACAAACTCCCACGCGCCGGCACAGCGCCGCTGGCAGCAGTTTTGACGCGATGGCAAGATGAAGTCGCCGGGATTAAAAGCTTGAGCCAAACCGCATTGGGTATTGGCATGAAACAAACACGTTGTGATAAAAGTACATGCCCCCAAAAACACCCCCCTCGCCTGTACAAAGAGAAGGAGTGAATTTGGAAGGGCGCATTGGCCATGTTAGAGTTGAAGAAAACAAAACAAGAAAACAGAGACGATTAGACTACCAGGGTTCGCGACCCCATACCCGGACACTCATTGGTGTCCGGATCCCGCCACCACCCCGAATTACGGGTATGGGGCGGATTCGCGCCGGTAGTCAAATCAAACAAGGAAAGACAACAAAGGAAACAACAACAAAGGTTCAACTCCAGAATGGAGGGCATCAAGCCAAATAACATTTGCATTGGAACCACATTGAATCAAAGTTAAATTCATGGCACTTGGCTGCCTATTCGTTCTGTTTTGCTGTCAGGGTTTTCATGTTGTAGCGGTTAGTTGAAAGGTGGAAAAGGTACAGAAGGAAACCGCTGGCGGCGGCAGCGGCAGCTGCAAGGTGCTCCCGGCTGCTTTGCTGCCTGCCGCTAGCAGTTGGTGGGCTCTCAAGTGTAAGCCCCTATTTGAAACCGCTGGCGGGCACCCTTCGTTACCCATTTGAACTTCTTTTTTTCCGGGCTGCTATCAAAGAAGGCCAACGGATTCAAATATGGGCGTCTGCATTCAGCCATTATTGCTGGACACTGATTTTTGAGCTCAACCCACTGCCATTTACGGCAACAGACCCAAAAAGGGCACGTTCTCTGATGGGGTAGCGCGGCATGCCGCTCATCAAAAAGCGGCCAGCTTCAAGCAACCAGGCCAGACCCTTCAATTACCTTTCAACATTTCTCCTCTTCTAAAATTCTAAAATTGAGGTGGCGCTATTCCAAGATGAAGAAAGTGAAGCTGGAGATCCTCCAAGCAGCCCTCGACCAGGCTTAAACATGATCAGTCTGATTCCTCTCAATTTGGCTGGCAGCTTACGTTTGATGCGTGAGCCTGCCCAGGCCCTCCAGCAAGGAAGTTGAAGCGACGGACAACTGATGATGGTTCTGACTTTGCACCATATCCCCGGGCAACACCGCGCCCGCAGCGGCACAGTTGAAAATAGCATTGCTCACTGGTAACTAGCTACAACTCGCTTCGACGCCAAGGAACGACCTGCCGGGCACTTTCTATGAGCTATTTGACTGGCCAAATGTGATGCTCAAACAGTTTGAGAGTCTTGGCTAACTTTGGAGTTGCGCAGCTTCTGTGCGAATCAAACCCTTGCTCACCAGGTCAATATTAGGAGCACCTTTCATGGCGAGCAAGCTGGCCAACACACCAGTAGCTATGGACACACGGTTTACTGGCATTGACTGCGCAGCTGCCGCGATTGACCAGCTCATTCTTTGCGGCTGGGTCAACCTCTTTTCTGACAACCTCAGGGGCTGGACAGTCATGTTTATGAGGGGTCTGCTTGCAAGAGAATGGGACTGCGCACCTTCGTGTCTGCCTTTTCCTCCTTCTCCAGCTTTACCTTTCCCTCTTCGCCGGGATCGTGCTTCACCTTGGGTTCAAGAGCCTCCTTCACGCTGGCCACACAGGCCCGAAGCATGGGAGACTCCATGACCCCCAACGCAGGCCTGGGACGGGGCGTGGAAAATCGGCGTGCGTGGGTCAGGCTGGGGCTAAACCAAATCAGCGTAGGTGGCGGTCAAATTCCATCAACATCAGCGTAGGTGATGGTTGAACAACGGTTAAATCGTCGTGTCTCGGGCGCTGAACCACACTGATTTTGGAAAGATCGTAGATGTCAGTCCAGTGATTTTTTTCAACAACATGATGTCAGAAATCGGCGTTGTTCGGGTGCTGAATCCCACTGATCGCCACGACAACATGGCGCTTGTCCATGTATGCGGCACGTTCATCGACGTAAAACTCGCCCTCATTATTGGGGCTTGGCAACTTCAGGAGAGGCACCTTTGCGCCCTCCATGCCGATCTGAATCTCCCCCCTGCAGATCTTGTCAGGCCGCATAGGGAAGACTTGAATGGCGACTTTGCCGGGACGCCGGATGCACCTTGTTTTGAGGGCAGCTCTATACTCAGGCATGGAAAGCAGCACATATCCCGTATAAGGGACCTCCGCTGCCTCCATTGGCCTCAGCAAGGGCCCGATCGGAGTACGATCGCGTAATGCCCAGCGCTTGAAAACCTTGTATGGCACTAGGGTGGAACGCGCAAAAATCACTTCGCTTGTGACCACTGTTGGGTCATCTTCCCCCCAGACTCTCCGTATCAGGAGCTCCACTGGGGGGTAGGCACGGTGCTCCCGTGCGAGAGCCCGCCCACTTTGCCACGTCAAGGCCTGTGCACTTGACAATCCCGTGTAGGGCTTCAAAAAGCATGGAGATCAGGGGCATTGACATCCAACCTCCAAGTATGTCGGGAACCATCCCGCATAAGCGGAAAGACGGATCACCAGGCTTGACACTTACCAACTTTGGGTCCGTGGAACCTGACAAAACCTCTAGAAGCATATACGCCTCTCTGGAGCATCGTCCGGTGACCGTTGCTGGGTCGGCGATCTCGGGGAAAAACCCGAAGATACCATCCCCAGCAGGACAGGCGATTCTGCCAAATGTCCTGCTCGAGGGGTCCAGTAGGACCTCCTCACCTTGTAAGTGCTTGCAATCGGACACACGGCGGGTTTTACCATTGCCGCGTCCTCAAGCGACGCACCAACCGGGAGAAGACCGGACTCATGCGATTTGGCATCGGTCGGAGCATTCCCCTCGGACATTCGCCGATAGTTTTCGGCACGGAAGAGAGGAAACAAATGTTTCATCCTACCAATTTCTTCCTCCGTCGTACGCCAGGCCTTCGCCTCATAGTACGGCGGCTCCTGCTTTGAGGGAATCAGATCTCTGTTCTCCATTTCGGAGAACTTGGCAACGAATGGCCCAATGCCATCGTCCTCGACGTGACCTTCGAAGTCTTCGTCCGAGACGTATTCTCTGGGCGGCTCCAGTTCGTCCAGGTCGACCTCTTCAAGGTCAATCAGAGCCGGAGAGTCCAGGATTTTCTGGATCCCCATGAGTTCACTCCTGAATTGCTCAAAATCCCGCGGTGCGGTGGTCACGGAGGACGGCATAGCGTCTTCCCAGGACCCTGGAAACATGCACACGTTGGTGGGGGAGTATTCATTATCGGAAATATCCCGATCACGATCCCTCACATCGCTAATCAACGTCGCATCCCAGAAGCCGCATTGGGCCCCCGGTTGTGACGCCATTGCCGCCGCCGCCGGGAAGACTGGGCCCATCGCCATCGGCGTTGTTCCCACCCATAGGGTCATCGTCAC
Organism: Effrenium voratum; assembly: GCA_963377175.1. NCBI lineage: Eukaryota > Dinophyceae > Suessiales > Symbiodiniaceae > Effrenium > Effrenium voratum. The sequence goes on along the minus strand of CAUJNA010003453.1, from coordinate 301,304 downwards.
CCGGCGGTTCATCGGCCGGGGATGTAGGCATCGTCCCCAGCCCCGCCACCGCTTCCGCCATCGTTGCCTCCCCCAGCGCCTTGGCTGGGTGATGCACTTTTGGCCCCACCCGCATCCGCAGGCGGAGACTGTGTGTCCTGGCCCATTGACGCATCGGTCAACAGAGACGGGGTGCTATCTTCCGGCTGAGGATTATTCTCGCCGGTAGCTACTGGAGCATCGCTCCCCTTTCCGGGTTGCAGCTCCACCTTACAGGGTTTTGCCTGCGTGGGAGGGCCAGCCGGAGCACTCTTTATGGCTCTCGGAGGCGGAACTTCAGGCCGAGGGTGCGTGATCCCACTGTCTATGGGATCGCATCCCCCCGTGCCACCAGTGCTGGCAGCATCAGCGCCTGCCGCTTTGGGCACTGGCACAGTTGCGACCTTCGGCGCTTCGGCCATGGGTCCGCCGGTCCCGGTCCCCCCTCCTTAGGAGGTACTCCACCGGCACGCTTGGCGAGTCCACCACCCCATCTGTTAGCGGTTTCACGCACAGACAGAGTCGGGAAATCGTCACCATATGCGTCTTTGGGAAGCTCCGGAGGTTTGGGCTTAGCCACAAAAATCTGCCTCCCAGTGTTGAGCTTCAAGGCGACTCTTTGGCCGCCAGACTTCGTCGGAGCACCAGACGTGGATGGGGTGTACCCACACGCAGGTGTCGGTTTTGCAGGGATGGTTCCCCTCTGATTACCGCAAACTGCGGGCGAAAGACCGCGATTAGCGGCAGATTGACCAAGATTGGCCATAGCCTGGCCCAGCCTCTGCTTACCTGTTGCAGGTGGAGTTGAGGACCGGACGCGTTGGGCCATAGTCTGCTGCCCACCGCCCGTATTAGGGCTGGGCGCGGACTGAGGATTCGAATTCCGTGCACACGGCGATCTAGGTGCATTGACCGAAGCTTTGCAGAACGCGTCTGGGCGCCTTGGCCGCCAGACATCGCTCTGGGCGCAGAGATAACCTCCGCCCATGGTTTGTCCTCGGAAGTGGACCACCGATGTACCGGCGTGAGGCACGTTTGGCCCCCGCACATTTTGACGGCACTGAGGTAGGACTCTGGTAGGTTCACCAACTTGCCCTTCTCGATCATGTAGTTGAGGGCGATCGCCACTGGATCTCACCGTTCATGGCGTATTCACGCCTCAGAATAGAGGTCAGGTCGGTAAAAGCCGATACAAGACCTATGAATTGGTTTTCGATGCCGACGACACCACCGTTTGAGCTCTTCTTTGAGCAGCCAAACCACATCGCATTGGATGGGTAGGCGGGAAAGCCGGCATCGCGGCATTTCCTGAAAAATGTAGTGGCAACGTGTTGCATGGACGTGCCATGCCACACAATTCCAGGGCCAGACAAGATTATTGTCGGCGCCTGGCTTCGCCCACCCTTGTTGGCGAATGCCTTCAACGCATCGATGCTTTCATCGATGATTCTACCCGCTTCGGGGTTGGGACCGTAAGTGTTCTCAGATTTCAGCCATTCGGTCAACCACACACATTTGGTGAAGATGACGAATATGTCATCCTTCGCCCTTGCGGGCGTACCAGCGTGCACCGGGTCACCGACCACCGTACGAAGGAGTTCAGATATTGAACTCTCCTCGTCGACCTCCACGACCTCCAGTGCGTATTCACCAGTCTTGGCCGGGAGCTTTGTCCTGATTGTCGTCCACTGCTCCTGAAGCTTGGCCTCAGAGATGGACTGGCCCGCGCTGCCGGTAATCCAGTGCGATTGACCGACCAACACGACCACACGAGACCCCTCTACGCCTTGGTAGGAGATCTTGATAGGAACGCATCCGCTCAGAATCTCGGCGGAGGGATTAACGTACCCCAGCATTGTGAGGACGAACCCCAGACAGTCAGGCTCTTGACAGGCCAGATCATGGAGAGAATGTAGGTGCTCACCTGAGGAGCCCATGTGAACCAACCTTCGTGTACAAGGTCACATGGTTGGTCAACTGGACGATCAGGGTAGATGCTACCGCTGATTGCGTCCATGAATTCTTCGCATCGAGTAGCCGCACAAACAAGCTCGAGCATAGCGCGCTTTGGCGCATGATACATGAGCTTTGCAGCTTCGGAAAGAGGGAGGCCACCGGCTAATGGGAAAAACTTCCCTTCCGATGCAGGAACGTAATGCTCCCAGATATCCCTCAGCGGGAAGCACCGTACCTCGTCGAGTTCACGGACCTCCTTGGGGAAAAACTTGAAATCCACTTCGCTACCGGGCCTTGCCGGATTGACCGAAGTTTCTCGCGCCACTGACCCGGCAAAAGTTTCCGCTCCGATGGCCAGCACAGGGCGCGTAGCGCCGTGACGGAGCCATCCAACCTCCGATGAGTGAGGGTTTACCTCAAGCATGGGATTCCATATATGGGTGGCCGGATTAGGGGCCCATGAACCCACTTTTCATGCATGCTGGCTGCATCGAGCTCCTTGCAATGCCGCATGGGGAACACCAGGTACCCATCATGCTCATGCACGGGATCACCGGCGTGCCAGTCCCCGATCTGCTTGGCTGGCATGTTAAGCGGCTTCGCGCGCTTCCAGTCAACCAGATGGAAAATAGTGGGCGCAATCCCCACTTGATCGATAAAGAATTCAACGAAAGATTCATAAGAGGACCACACGGCGTCGATTTCCCGGCGCATTGACCCGACCTCAAACGCGTGTGCACTGACCGACTGCATCTTTGTCAGCGCATCGGCTGAGATGCTGTGAATTGCCTTCATGTACCTTAACCACTGCAGAGTGCAGTGGGGCGCTGGTACGCCCACGCCTTGAATGCCTCTTCGGCACCAGCCGGCTGTACGTTGGAAGGTAAGTCCCTTCTTCCCTTCTCGACAACCGTTTCCATGGCACGAATAACATTCTTACTCGCAACCTGGAAATAAGTACTCCAGCGTGGTTCGATCTTACCCAGATCGTACAACCAGTTCCCGCCTCGGGGAACCAGCGCTGGAGAGACGGCCGTCAACACGGTCATCTCCAAAATCGGGTTGATAGCCGGCTCGCAATGGAGCTCTGACTCTCGAGGCATGGCCTCGCAGATGATCATTGAAGCCGTGTAGACGCTTTGGTCACTCAGCTCCACTTCATCCAGGATCATTGCCTGGAGAATACCAGCCACGCGTAGGCGGCGATATTTCTTGATATGCGGAACGAAGGAGGTATCACTGAGCAGTTCAGTATCAAACCCCTCCAAGAGATTGTAGATGCCCGCAATGGCACCAATGACCTGTGGGTCTTTGACCTCGGCCTTGACTTCAACCAACTGCGTCTCAGCAGTGGTGCTAGCGCCGTAATGACCGGTCTTTGCCGTCAAATGCGGGTAGCACATCTTAAGACACTCCGACAGCCGAGTAGGCCTGTCGTCGGACAGCGCATTGGCCGCCGGTTTCACCTCGGGAAGGATCGGAGCTAAGAGGCTCGCGCAGTTCGGGTTCATGTAGCCCGCCTGCTGCCGCGCCGCCAAGCTCGACCCCCTCATCCGCGGTGCAGCGCCCGCCGCACCACCGGCTGCCAAGGCAGCCGCAGCCATTGCGCGAGTTTGCGCCCGGGAAGCAAGGATAAAACAACAAACGGTTCCCCTGAATAAAGGGATACCTAACAGATCCAAAGGTGTGTAAACCTCGGATGCTGAACAGGAAAGGGCAATTTCCCTCCTTGACTTGGACCGAATATGGTCGTTCCTAGAGGTGCCCCAACTACGGCCCTTATGCAACATTGCATAGAATGTTGATAACAGATCCTATGGACATGCCCGCACGGGCGGAAAATGACCTAAGAAACAAATCAATATACGAAGGCGAATATGCCTGAAAGAATGTCGCAAGTTTGCGGTTGAGTGCATAGCATGATTAATGCCTGCATAAATAATGTCCTACAAGCCTACTCACTGAAGGCTGTTTGAAGAGCAGCGCGGGTCACATACTTCACAACTAATCCATGCACAAGAAGATCAACACGAGTAGTGCGAAACATCCTGTTGCATTTGAAAACTGGGAAAGAGTTTGCATGTCGTGAGATGCAAATCAACGTCAACGCATGCACATGATCCTTATTTACAAACATGAACAGTAGTGTGCAACACGGCTGTAGCGGTTTGCGCCAAGCTTGACAGGGACATCGCGATTAGCAATCCATGTGTTAGGCTGTACAAAAATTCCAACTGAAAATCTCATGTTTAACGCGTGCTCAATTAAGTCGTTTAGACATGATTGGCACTGCTCTATCTGGTCACGTGCGCATCTGATCTTGCCCCAATTCCCCCGCGTGGATGCATCGATCAAACTACCGTACCTACAAAACAAGATGTTAGGTCTGGAACCTTCAATGGTACCCCGTTTCGGGATAAAAGGACAACAATTAGCCGGCCTAACGAAGTAGGTCAGCCACCTTCCTAACTGAGGTTCAGGCGTTACGCCTAGCTCAGAATCGACAAAAATGTTTCGCGCATCGCAAACATTGGATCGATCTTCAACTATGTCGAAAACCATGTAGCTGGATTCAGCTAGCTGGATAAATTTGTTGAAAAATGAGCTTTGATCGGTTTCCATGCGTACCCCCCTAATTGGGGGGAGAACAGGTGCAGCAGGCTTTATGACAGGGAGGGTGGGACGGCTAATGAATTTCTCCAGGAATCCTGGATTAAACATTCCTAAAGTCTGCAAATTCCTTCCCCATGTCACCTTGTCTACACACGCTTTGGTGAGGATGTCCGCACCCTGGTAGTGCGACGGACATGCTACGAAGCGAAAAATCTGTTCATTGTAGACTTCATTGAGCCAGCTAATGTCGATACGTTGAGTACGCGACATGTATCGCATATTTCGGTTATTCCCAGTAATGATGATGCGGCATGCAGCTTCATTATCTTCCATGCAGTTCACTGTAATGGGCTTACCGGTGCCTTGACCGATAGCAAACTGCCAAAGTTGTGCAAATGGCATTCCTTCTTTGGCCACACCATGATCTAGTGCAACGATCTCCGCTTCGGGAGTCGACTTGGATGCCGAAGTCTGCTTCTGCAGTAATGGGAACATATGTCCTTGGGCCGACTAGGCAAATAAGGACACCAGAAGTACTTTTGGAATTAGTACGATCCCCAGCGAGATCGGCATCACAATACGCCACGATCTCGATGTCACTTGGCTTGTCGCAGACCCACCCGTATAGGTGTAGGTCTAGCGTCGTATTGATATACGAAACTATCCTATGAAGCTTCTTGTCGCACAGTCGATTCCACTTAGTGATTCGACTGGCCAAAGCCTGTACAGGTCTAATCAGGTCGTATCGACCCATCCTAGCGCCATATAAAATTTTCATGAGTACTGCAGCCGCTGCATCGCCTAGGACACCCGGCTGTTCAGCAATCACGTCTGTTGGGCACGGGGATGGTTGCCCGAATATCTGATCTACCTCCGGGTTGATGGGATTCTCATCAAACTCCGGCTTACTCTCATCCAGGAAAGGCGTTTCAGCCTTCACCAGAGGTCTAGGATACTTGGGCTCCTTGTACCTGTCAACGCACGCTTCCATGCTTCATTATATTTAATGATCTTCACTCGAGCGGGGTCGAATTTGACCTCATCAGCTCGGAGACGCTTTTCCCCGAACCGAAGGTCAGGCATTTCCTTAGACGGCGGATGATCCACGGTCCAAGCAGTACGAGGATCGAAGAAACCCTGTACATCGGCTGCAGCAAATTCATGCTCGCAACCCAGGTACCGCTTTAGGGTACCAGGCGGTTCCATTGCGATGACCCGACCAATGAGGTCCCATCCGATCGAAAGGCTCTCGGATGGACCACTCATCTTGAAATCATCAACATATACAACAAGAAAAAGCTTGTATTTGGGGTGATAAAACACGCTAGGCCATTCTGGGACGCGGATAAATCCGACCTCAATAAGCTTTGCTTCGCAATGCCTTTCCCAGAAAGTACCGGCGTCGGGATGCCCGTATAAAGCGAGAATCAATGGACAGACTGGATCCTCATAGCCAGCATCGACCCATGCTTGAGGCCATTGGTCCTTAGGAAGTCGCACCCAAGTTGTGGGACCCAGAAGCTTAGCTTGGGTATAGGCGGATTCGCCATCACTAACTTGCAGTGCGTGACCAGGGCAACATGCCATATGCGTCACACATTTTGCCTGCGGCCATTGTTGCCGGACATGAGGTAGCTTCGGAAAACATGGCCCAGTGATTTGCCTGGTCCTTCACAAAGCATCCCTCAAACACAACTCTCCCTTTGTACTTCCGATTAGGATCATCCTCAGGGAGTTCATGATTCTTTTCAACACAAATGTCAAAGATTCTTCCTACATGGACAGTCTTGCCATTCGCACGCGCTTCGGCGGCTACTTTCCTCCATTCTCTAACTCCTAGTTCATCCCAACATCCCAACTTTCGGAGCTTTGTCCATTCCTTGAGAAGAGCTGCACGCGCTTTGTCGTTGCCAGCTTGCTCCTTCTTTGTCACACGCCTTGCGACGCAGGCATAAAAGGTTGGGTTGATGCCCCGATCTGGGCATCGGTGGAGTGGGATCTCCATTTAATCCTATGGCAGGGCCAGCAGGATACCCGCCAGTACTGCCGAATCCGTTGACCCCCCCGACGGTTACGTCGGGCTGCTTCACAGTGATCTTAGCGTCAACAATCATGACTTTCTCAAGTATGAGTTGAGCGATCCTGTCTCCAGGTCGAATTCGAAATTCATAATCAGAATGATTGAAAAGCATCACTCTTACTTCTCCCGAAAAGTCGGGATCGATTACACCTGCGCCTACGTCCAGCATGTGTTTAACTGCCAGACCAGATCTTGGCGCAATGCGACCATAAACTCCCTTAGGGAAGGTAAAGGCACATCCAGTTCGCACAAGGGCACTTCCCTTTGCAGGAGCCGTGACTTCTTCACTCGAGCTTCAATCTAAGCCCGCAGATCCAGGCGTCTGCCGAGTGGGAAGTGTGGCGTAATCACTCATAATATGGACGAGCAAGGCGTCCTTGTCTCGTCTCCATGCACACGGGTCGGCCTCCGTTATCTCAACAGGCACAGCAGGAGCATCGTCCTGTTCGCTCAAGGTAGCGGGGGCAGCCGCATAAGGCTTATCCCCGTAGAGACCTTTAGTTACAGCTTTACACATCCCAATAGGGTATCGTGCAGTCAAGGGCGTAAGGCTTCCCTCGATCCTGGCGTGGGGGTAACCCGTTTCATGGCTACATGTGCGCCCACGTAGCTCGTTGGCTAGTTCAGGGCAAGAAGTGGCGATTCGCCATTGCTTCCTGATGGGAACACCATCGGATGTTTGCATTCCAAAGTCACAACCGTCAACATCGACACACTTGATGTCGGGATCGTCGAGTAGACGTCTCATAAACGGCTGTTTCCATCCAAGGCAGTGCCTCGGCCACTCGAATGCAATTCTACCTCCTTTAAAACGGACGCGCTTGGCGACACGGAGGAAGGCAGCAAACATGACCATTGATGTTCGCCTAGCTTCATTGAGCTCAACAGCGAATTCTGGACCGTACTGCGACAGATTAACATACTGCCAAGTACTCCATGGTCCACATGGGATTGAGCCCCATAAGTCACACCCAGGGTTCTGGTCGACTATCTCAATCAGTCTAGTCATATCTTTGTTCTTCAAAATGTCGAACGACTCTTTGTGTACGCGAATTGCGTCACCCCCCTGTTCCAGCATGGTGGCGGAGAGCTTAGAGTCAGGTTCACATGCAAATTCTATCAACACTCTTTGCTTTACAAGAGCGGGCCCAGCTGGATTGGAAGGTGCGGCTTCGCCAGCACGCGCTCGTTTCAAAGCTTCCTCCCTCTCAGCTTCGATGTATATCCTTCGCATGTTAACGGACATACCTCTCCAGTCAGTAGAAGAAATGGAGTTGGGTTTGCCAGATGCAGAATAGGACCTCTCCTTTCTTTCTCCCTTCTGGTCGTAATCCTGCTCGTCACCGTGTAAGGTGTGAGCCTTAGGCTCCTGCATCGAGGTCTTTGACTTTGTCAAGCCTAGTTTTAAATTTGGTCAGCGTGACTCTTGGAGCCCTAGAAGGGGCATGCCCTTTTTCACACAAAATTGTTACACCAGTCCAGAATCAATGAGTTCTGATTCGATGTCCTGGATAAAGGACTCTTCTATCATCACGGATGCATTGCTTCGTAGAGTCAAGATACTTTAAGTGAGTGACCCGATAGTCATCTATGTCCGCTTGGGACGGGCCTCCTGGAGGCAGTGGGGATGTATCATCCCCGAAGAAAGCTTGCCTAGCATCGACAGGATGTCTGTGCCAAGACTTCGATTCTTCGTCACGTACCCAATGGTCCCTTTTAGGAACATCAGCGGGTGCATCGGAGTCAGTATTCGTACCGTTATTGTCATCACTAGGTTGGCCAGAACCCGGATCATCAGCACCGAGCTGGTTGTCCGGTTCGGCAGGGGCATCCGCTTTGAAAAGACCCTTTCCTTCTCCCGTATCTAGGAGCTGGACCTCCCTATTATAGTCAGACGCTCATAGGCAGCCAACATGGAAAAAACGTATCCCTCCTCAGGATTCCGCCAAATCCTCTTGACTTGGTGAACGCTGGGTCGGGAAAATCCGTTTCTGAAGCGCTCAAGGTCGGCAACGTAATAGTCGCCTTTCCACTGACCTCCGGGCTCTAATCGATAGCCTAGGAAAATCCCAGGTTTCGACACTGGCCCGAATTTGGGCGCCTTGGAAGCAGGGTCAACTTTCTGCGCCGGCATGGCTGGCGCATTGCTGTATTCGTCCTCTTCGTGATCGGACGCCCTGATTCATCAGCTAGTTCGTCATCTCCTTCGGGCTCGCAATCAGAGTCCTCAAGAGGGTCAAACTCTTTTGGCTTCACGGTGAAATATGTTTCGCCAGTCCACGGGGCTTTTAGCTCCTTAGGGGAATCCGGACCGTATCTCCAGTCTACGGAGTGCAACATTTCTCCATTTTCCTCATCATACTGAACCCATGTATCACGGTCAGCGGTGAGACGAATGTGTTCGATTGGAGCATCTACGCTGTCAGCTTTGAACAGCTTTGTTCTTGTTTCAACGTGCACTCTGACGAGTTTGCCAGATTCTTCATCGAAGATCCAGTGGTCTTTTGTGGGAATTTCATCAGCTTTGTGATGATCGTCCCGTTCGGAGGCGTTTATGATCCCCCCGCTTTTCGAGCCTACGCGGTTTAGGCGCGATTGGCTTGAAATCGACAAGACATCCGAATGGGATGAGTTGACCGGAAAATCCATGTCATCGTTTCTTCTTCCCCGTGCGGTTCCTTCACCTCGATTTTCGAGATTCCTGGCAGCGCAAGATGCGCGAACGGCAAATGGCCACCACTTGGGCGATAAGCCGGCTTGTCTGAAAATACCCTTGCTCCATGCAGTACGAGCTTCACCTTATTTTCGATAATGCCGTTTGTCTTTGGCGTTCCAGGTGTGGACATGTGGTGCACCCAAGCCATTCGGCGAGTAGCCGCAAGAAACTCTCTGGCTTGGTCCGAGTATAACAGACCAATCTTGGGTTCTGGACCCATAAATTTGTGAAAAGCCTCTACCGTGTTAGGTACAGATCGACTAAACACGGGCAGTACATCTATGTACTTTGTCGCAAGGTCGTAAAACACGACTGCGTCGGTTTCGCCATTTACACCACGGTCTTTTAAACCGTGCAAGACCATTGTGTCTACAGTTACAATGTCACCGAATTTCGTGCATTCATGCGCGTCAGCACCGCCACGGCGGTGCAAGCGCACGTTTTCCATCTTTGCTCGTTGGCAATGCGTGCAAAAAGGGTTCTTTGGTAAATGCGTCATCATGTGCTGAAGCGTCTTAGCTTCGGCACGCAACTGAGCCTCAGCTCTGTACCCCTCAGGGTGCTTGATTTCAATAACCTCACCCCCCTCGTCAGGCGCGTCGGCCTAAGAGGGAGCTGCAGGGTACAGTTCATCATTTAGAGCAAGTACTGGTCCGGGCATTGCCGGCATCGCAGGACATGCGTCTAGATTTGGAGCTCCAAACATGACCGGCCCTTTAGGCAGGTATGGGACGTTGTTTACAACGTCGAGCTTTACAGTTCTGCCGGATGGGCAAATCAGAATAGGCACCTCAAAGGCATCCCACCGAAAACTGTATCCAAAATCAACACATCTACGTCCTATCGATATGATGGAGGGTGTATTACCCATGACGAAGGCTTCAATATCCTCGTCAAGCGATTCAACAGTTGCGTCGACCCGACCTTGGGTCCCAGCGACGCCATTGCCGGTTTGCAGTGAATATTGAATTTGCCCGTTCTTGATATGGCGATGATCTTGGGTAGGGATGTCGTGCATCCCAACCAAGTCGAAAGGACACCCAGTGTCAGCAAGCCACCGGATTCCTATCTGCGGGCCAGGCATTGCCGGCATCTGATCAGGAATATTCTCCCTGATCATTCGAATGCGACGAGCCCACTTATTGTCCGGCACATACTCACCTAGGTACATCTGTACAATTTGTCAAGTTGTGGCGGCTAGGATTCTAGCGTTTTCCTCGGACATTGCAATCACCTCAGGAGGCTTACGCAACCTATCTGGGTGAATAGGGTGAGAGTGCGATCGCCGATGGACAATCGGCCTAGATTCACTGCGTGTTCTGGTATTTTCAACCTGCAAGATTTCCGCAGTGTCATTGAAGCTCAGCTCGCGAGCACTGGGTCTAACCTTTACCATGCGCGCGAGCTCAGAGTTATACTGACCGCACTTGCCGGGCAGATAATAGAAGTCTGTCCTAATATCCATAGGCCCGGGGACCCGCCTGAATAAGACGGATTTACGAATTGGCGCGTTCATATCAACATCATCAATTGGAGCGTTGTCCGATAGACGAATAGTCCGTCTGCGAACAACAGCCCTGACATTCGGTCCACCCGGACACGTGCCTTGCAGTGTTCGAGCGTCGATGGTGGTCTTCGACCACTCCATTGTTCCTCCCGGACGTTGAAATCCGGCCTTTATACTCTTCAAATGCCTTGGCTATGGGATGAGCAGGGCAGGCAACAAGCCCAATAGCCTGAGGGTTACGGCTCGCCCCTCTCAAAAACCTGCTGACAAATCAGGTGCAGGACTGTATGTCCTGTCGTCAGCAGTGCTAGTAGGTTCAGCGGATTCGGGCTGCGCATCAGCAGATTCAGTTGCTGGAGCCGCAGTGTGCTTACCTGCATCTTTCAGCAAATGCTCAGGTGGCTTTGCATGCTTGTAATCACACTTGTCCCTCAGACACTTGCCGTAAGAGATCCATTGGGCACAATACCCTGGAATCAGGGGAGGGCGTTCCTTGCGCTTGGCATCAGAACTCCCACTCCTGGTATGTGCGAATTTGCACTCTTGTCCGCGCGAGCAATACCCGCGTGTGAAGTCCCTGCATGCATCGATTGCCGGGGCACCGGGTGACGTGGACCTAGGCCTCCTAGGAGCTTCGCCCCTGGCGCTAGGCGTACGCCTCCTGTCCTGATCCCGATTCCTCGGAGAATATCTATCTCTCTGATGCGGACTCGGGGTATTACCAGTCTTCTTTCTTTGGTCACTAGGAGGCCGACTAGGCCTGTGAGAGTCCCCAAACGGCGACCGTCTCCTGACAGGAGGGCCAGGAGCACCAGGTTTCTGGGCTCTTTCCCTGGACGGAGTTCGCTCGCAAAAATCTTTGTGCATATTGACTTGATTCCTACGAACTCTCCAACGGTCGATCTCGTTCCTACAACGAGCGCGAAGCCACTCATAGCTACAAACATCAGGGTTGGATATGTTTCTATCCCACTCCCTGATATCATGCGCTAAACAGTTGAGGTGTCTGACCTTCTCACTGAATAGCGACCGTTTCACCTGTTCGGTCAACGGTTCATCGAGACCCGCAAGAATGTGGTCCCATTTCGCGATGAATCGCTCAAGTCGTTCCTCCTCTGCATGGAAAGTCGAAACACTACACCGCAGGTTCGAGAGCTCAATTATTCTAAATGATTGCTCTCCGATGTTTGCAGTTCTCAAGTGGTCGTATCAGAGCCACAAGATCTGCCTACTCTTGATACGGTTGTTGGCGCGTTGAGCGGCCTCAGTGAGACGATTGATCTTGTCCATGATCGCAACAGTCTTGATGCATTTACGAATGGCTGCATTGAACCTGGCTTCAAGAACGTGGTATCTACACTCTCCATTCAGTTCTTCAAAGGACTTGGCCTTCTCAACTTCGGTTAGCCAATTGATGACGTATAGTCCATCATAGCTGTAGGCATTGCTAACAGCTTCCTTCATATTGGCTATCCATACCCTCAGACCAGCCGCGTCGGGCTCTGATGGAAGGTCTATGGAAATGCATTTAGTCGCAGCTGTACAGTCCGGATCCTGATGGCTACTGTATCCGCCACCACCTGTTCCGAAAAGGTGCTGTGGGACCTGTGAACTACCGATTGACATTGCACACACAGGACATAGGCGAGTAGCCTTTGGAATGCAGATGTCGCACGCCCTTTTCATGCATACCCTACAATCCTCAATCTTGCTAGGGTCAGGAGTGTCACGATTACACATACGACAATTCCTTTCGGGAGGATCAGGACCACGCATGACTGGCGGGTCAAGGCCCGATGGATCCTTCGGTCTTGCACCATTAGGATCGTAACCTGGATAATACCCGGTTTCACGCTTATCCAGGGCTGCAGCTGGCGCAGCCTTTGGAGCGCCCTGATAGCTCGCCGCATTGGGCTGGCCCTCAGTAGGAACATCACGAGACCAATCAACAGGCGGTCGCAGAGGCGGCGAGTACGACCGCGTAGGGTTCGTCTCAGGTGCGCCTTCAGGGGACCTATTCCTGATCCGAGTAGCATCGGGGTCCCTTCTCCTGCTGCTAAGGCACGCAAGACAACAGGGCCCTTTGACAAATCCAAATCTCCTGTAGTCATCCTGCCCAGCAGAATGCCTAGTGCAATAAAAAGTCTTACAAAATTGACAGTTAATTCCCTTAGTCAGGAACGAACTCTCCTTACAGACACCGCATCGGGGTCCGTCGCGGGAGCATTCTTCACACAAGTCCTCTTTGAACGAGAAACAGTACTCGCAGATCGCACCCTTGCATCCTTTACAACGAAATTCAGCAACAAGGTGGATGCGCCCATCACCCATGTATTTACATCTGGGTTCTCCAGCGTTGCCAGGATTTCCACCGGCAGCACTCTTCTTCCCCCCTCCTCCTGGGCTTTGCCGATCAGGAGGAGGCGGTGGTGGAGGATCATTATCAGGAGGACTAGGCGGAGGTGGCCGCTTATCCGGAGTACGGGAAGTGGCACGCCTACCCCCTGCGTGATCATTCAATCCACTGCTCGTTGCATGGCTCGAGTACTTTGATTCGAGAGTGTTAATTTTCTGGGCCGTGCTACTTTGCACGTTGAGCATCTGCTCAAGCTTGCTGTTGAGCGTAGTCGAAACAGCCATGTTGTGAGTATTCTGCTTGTCCGTGTAGGACTTGCAGTCCCTTGATTTGACCTCTAAATTAGTCTGCGTTTCGCAGAGTTGGTCCTTGATCCACTTAATGCCTTCCTTGTTGGTATGCCAACACTGTTCGGCGTTTTGCATCATCCTGTCAATGTTAGACATCCTGGTGGATAAGTCCTCGATTTTGAGGTTCACACCGCCACTCGCAGGATGATTGGATTGACTTTCCACAAGGGATCTCTCGATTGCTTCAACACGAGTAACAAGCTCGGCAACTCGATCAGAAAGAGACTCAAAAACAGTTTGGGCTTGGACGATCGATCGAGCGACGTCGTCATAGCTGGCCCGTTCATTTAGGGCGTCGCCTAAGCTAGTCGTACGATCGGAAATGATCTTGACTCGTTGGCCAAGCTCGGTTACGACATCCCTAGCCCCTTGCGACAGCTGCATCGACACGTTTGCAGCCTGCGTACATGTGTTGTTCACATGGACGCATTGGTCATATTTGGCTCTCCACGAGTTGACCTCAGTGGTTAGTTGCCTGATGCATTGATCACTTCTATCACTCCTATTCCCAAAGGTCTTCGACCTTAGCAACTAGGCGATGAATAATCGCACTTACGGAAGAGTCCACTTTCCCTCTTTCAAGGGCCGTGACAAGATCAGCAACCTCATTGGGCTGATCTTCACCCATTGGACTATGCCTTGATCCACGGTCCCGAGGAGTGGACAGATCAATCATGACTGGATTAGATCTCGGAGGAGTTCTGAAATCATCTTGCACGGCCGTTGATGGCCGTGGGAACTCACTCCGATTAGGAGATTGGCTCTGGTATGGCGCAGATCTCCTAGCATCACGAACCGCCGAGGGTTGTGTCATGCCCAGGCCTTTGGCAACGGACAGTTTAGGAACAACAGGCCTATCAGTTCGCATAGGAACATCAGGTCTCGAGTCAGCAATAACAATGTCATTCAAATCGGTCGCGTTGGACACTCTAGATTCAGACATCGATTCAATATCAGTCGCATTACTGATGGTTTGATTGCGACTAGAACTTGATGCCATCATGGACTCAGATTCTATCGGAACATTAGCTCCGTCCATGTTGCCCAAGGCGAAAAAAGGAACCGCGTTGGGTGTAGGGCGAACACTTTGTGCGTTCAAGCCGCTCGACCTATTAAATTCCTCCTGGAATGCTTCGATCCCATCAGGCACGTTAACGAGTGTGTCCGCGTTTAACGGGTCTCTTCCAATGACCGACGCTGGGTCACCTGATCGACCGCGTCCTGAGTCCCGCGTCTGGGGTTTCCCCTGTGGGCAGTTTCCCGATCCATCCCCCTTGCCCTATGCGATCCAGTCGAATTTGACCTTGATCGTTTGCTTGGGGTTGGACTGGGATGCAAATCCAATCTATCTACGATATTACGCTCCCTAGGGCTCTCAAATCCTGAAAGTCCTGGGGGAGGGGACATGTTCCTCATGGTCGGGTTTACCGACGGCCTTGGCCTGACGTTACGGCTGGCCACATCAGGATTGAGATTCTCAATTGACAAAGGTAACATGAATTCATCGCTTCCAGCAGCCCTTTTTGGGCTTTGGAATTGCGGGAAAGATGACGGGGCGGGTGGCCCTGGCATCCATGCGGCGAAATCCATGCCAAAAATGTTTCCGTCGTTGGGCCATGAGGCTCTCCAATCTAGCCCACCGGATTCGGCAGATGAACATCAAATGCAACTCCACTGGATGTACCAGGCTTGGGATTACCAAGCACTTGAAATGCTATGCTACTGGTTGGCACAGGTCTACTGCTGCCTCGGGAGTCACGAACCTCGGACTGTCCAATATTCATCAGCTCGGGGAAAGATGAGGATTGAGCTCCAGGTGCAATACCGGGCTCGTCATCATCACGTCCTGAGACGGAATCATCATGGTCAGGACGATTAGTCCCATGACCCTGAGAGCGATTAGCTCTTGAGGCATTATAGACGATAGATCATCAGTGCGAGTAGCACTGGATCTCTCTCAAGGCATTGCTTCGGAAAAAGAGTGGTCCGACAAAAAGTCAGGACCCGAAAACATCGGCTGTCCGGGCACCTGGCCGTCATTCACAACGTCCAAGATTCCGGCCTGGCCGAGAACCCACTCATCGGTCACCACATGAGGTCCATCCTCAGTGATTCCCGCCATGAGTCAGTCCTACAGTAGCCTATGGAAAACGGCGCCTGCAGGGTTGTTATTAAAAGGGGTTCGCGGTGCCAACCGAGGACGAATCCTACGGCTGATAACCTGCGAAAGGGTTTGAAATAGTATTTCGGGAGAGAATAAACAGGCCCAATCCCACCAACAAGAAGAGATTGTTTAAACCCCCCAGTCCCAAGGGCAAAGTGGTGCCCTCGGCTGGCCAAACACGAACCAAAACAGGGTGCCAGTTGTAACAAGGTAAAGAAACCCAGCAAGGGCAGAGACAACCGAAAGCAAGCGCAAAGCAGCAAACCAAGCAGGCAAACAATGCAGCGAAGCAAGCAAAAGCAAACCAATGCACGCAACCCCCAACCCCGAATCCTGACCCACCACCAAGACCACCCAGCCGCCGTAGACCGGAGCGTGGGGCACAACCTCCCACGCGCCGGCACAGCGCCGCTGGCAGCAGTTTTGACGCGATGGCAAGATGAAGTCGCCGGGATTAAAAGCTTGAGCCAAACCGCATTGGGTATTGGCATGAAACCAACACGTTGTGATAAAAGTACATGCCCCCAAAAACAAAAGTGAAGCGATAGCGTTTATGCCATGGGTGCGAGTTGATGGGTGTCACTTTCAAACGCTTCAATATAGTTCCAGGCTGGGCTCGGAAGCGTGTAGTCAACATGCGGCGAGTTGAGTGTGGGCCCAGGCATCAGTAAGCCTTCAATTCCGAACAAACACATGGTTGTCGAGCTCGACTTTTGGCAAATATTTCGTTGGATAGGTTGCTGGCTGCGGGCAATAAAACACTCCGGCCGCGGCGAAAGATGCAACCCCAAGAATTGGCATCGAATGTTGGATCAAGAAGCTACGCTCCACTTGCAGTTTGAGCTGACCCTGCCCAGTCCACAAAGGAAAGCGATCGTTGCTAAAAGTTGCGGCAGACCCGAGCGGACTTACATTGTCATCTTGCTTCATTAGTCTCCAGTGCTTGCACGAGGTTCAGCTGCTACTTGACTACTTGACTTGCTTTGCAGGCACAGCATACAAGTCGTTCATGCGCAAGCCAACCAAGACTTGTCGATTTCACACGGCTTGAAAACTGTCACTGCGCCAGAGGCTTGCTGGTATCGGTTTTGTCGTTAAAAACGTTTGGCGGAGTATGTCTGAGAGTCTTTTGCAAGATGCGCGCCCAAAGGTGTACCTCGGCCTGCCTCACAGTTTCTCTTGCACAACACCCACCTTTGGCCACAGGCTGTAAGACAAGAAATCGCATCCAAGGTGCATGGAGGCTCGTGGTGTTGTTCGAATCATATGCCTGGGGATTTGCCCCCAAACACAACAGCCACTTCACGGCCACGATATTGGAAGTGCCACAGAAGTGCAGGAAGTGCCTCGGGCAAATTGCAGCTCAGTGGGCCTTGAAGCCGGCAAACGGACACGCCTACTCGTGAGTCGCAATCAAACATAGAATCACAAGGTATCCAACACCGCATAAGCCACAGTCGATATTCATGTTATCCCTCCTCTGACGTGGGAAGAAAGGATGTTGGTGAGTTCACTTTGCTGTATGACGGTGAATGTAAGCGTTGTCATCACTTTTACTACAGTTGGTAACGGTGAACACTGAACTTCTTACAAGAAACTCCAAGAAAAGCCACTTCTATTTCTGGTTGGCAATGTCCCTACTACCCTTCACCCAGGTACCGGCTTTGGTTCTCCAAAAACGAGCCTATCCAACTGGCGCAGGTTCTGGACCGTCTCAGGAAAAATGGCCCCAGCAGGACACTCGACCTCCACAAGCTCCTCATCGAATGCACCGCAGCTGCCATGACTCGGGATTGCCTTGGAAGCGCGGAACAGCGCTCGCAACGGTGAAACCACTGAGCCGGCCTCGACAACTTGTGACATGCGAGCGACAGCGACAGGCACCCTCAGCCACGAGCATCAAGCGGTCCAAGAGGGCAGGAGGCCCAAGAGGGCCAGGAGGCCCCAGACGGGCCAAGAGGCCCAAGACGGGCAGGAGTCACAGTAGGGCTAAGTTGGCCCAAGAGAGCCCAGAGCGGTCAGACCCAGAGATTCGGCCAAGGTGCCGTGACCAGGTCCAAGTAGGCCCCTTCACGGTCGCAGGCCGGGGACAAGCACCAAGGCTTCTCGGCACAGTTCTGTGCACCCATGGCACCATTGCGCACAACTCACGGCAAGCCCTGAGTGTCTTGCTCCTCCGAATTCATGCGCACTCTTAACATTGTGCTTGTAGCATCGGCAGTCTGACACTTCGATCTTCAAACACACTGCATGCTGCATGATTGTGCTTGTCCAATACTGTATATCAAAGCTTTCCAAACCTAAGGTGAGCTTGCAAAGTCCACAATGGACCACAAAAAGCTACACTTGCCTCTCACCATTCACCAGGCAAGCCTGCGTCACAGAACGAGCAAAGCAATGCAGAACTCACGTCAGAGCCACCCAGCATACGCCCGCCGCCGTGAGTGCCCACCTGACATCCTCAAGCAAAACTAGTACGACTCAGTACGACTCCTAACATTGGTACCTTCTATCACCTTGTGACCCTACCTGCGCGTTGGAGCCCTGAGGCCGACGAACTGCAGATTTGGCCAATCCTCGCCCAGGCTTCAATAGCAATGCCGATGTGTTTTGCTTTTGCACCTGATGTAGCTCCCAGGCCAGGCACTGGGGAGACGAATGCGCCTGAGACGCGTCGGGCAGCTTTTCAGGCCAAAAGGCTGTTCTGGCGCTAGGGCTCTGGCTTGAATATCTTGCACAAAGGCACAAAGCTGCAGAGTATGTTCCTGCACGAGAATCCGGAATCTGTTCATGCCTGTACTGTGGGCAGCGTGCAAAACAGCGTGCAAACCAGGCTACAGCAAAAAGCAAACATGCCATGTCAAGCCTGCTATCGCTGCACCCCATTGCAACCTCATGCAAAACAACACACATGATGCACAGCACAGGAATGTGTACTGGGCACAGCACCCACAACGCCTGCGCCCATGCCTTGACCAAGTGCTGGCATCGCACCACTCCGGACTCTGCCAAGAAATGTGCCTTGAGCCGCGCTCCATGGCCGGGCTAGGCAAGCAATGCTTCTCGCGTCTGAAATGTCAGTCTGGCTGGGCCTTGCGTCTTGGGTGTGCTACTCATTGTCTGGGCCATACAGCTGCGAACGCACGCATGCACCCACGAAACAGACTTGCGACAGCTGTGGCACCACCCCACAACAGTCCTGATCTGGGCTGAAGTGTGCAAACGCAGCTGAAGCGCTTGTGACACCTGGCAAGGCGAAAGCGCTTGATCTCAAGAAATCCATCTGGCCTCTCCGAGCTAACCCTCTCTCATTTGGCATGCATCCTGCAACGCTCTCTTGAATCATGGGCACGAGGCATTCAATTCAGCAAGGGGAGCATGGAACACCGGGACTCGCAAACGCATGTACGCAACCCAAGAGCCGTGAGTGTACCCAGCGAGGAACGCTTACACAGCAACATGTGCCTGGCGGCTGCGCATGCCACACACAAGCACACTGCAAAACACCTTTCAAAGGCCAGACAAGGCTAAGGTTAGACAAGGCTAGAGGCTAGGAGCTGGCAGCTCGAAGCGGCACTTCGTGTTCGGCCTTCGCTCCTCAAGGCCCGCAGCACTTTGCCCAACGGCGACGGCTCGCCTGGCGCATCCCTGACCCTTCGGGCCTTCGGGCCTTCGGGCCTTGGGGAATCGAATCGGCTCGGGTGGATTGAGCCTGACTGAGCCAAGCCCAAGGGCTCGAGCACCGCCACAAGGGCATTGCGATCTGCGCAAGTTGAAAAGTCGAAAAGTCGAACCTCTCCCTTCTGCGTCGAAACTCTCCACAACGCCTCCAGCTTCCGCCGCTCGGACAGCGCGGCAGCCCTGCTCGGAGGACTCCAACACCTCCTTCAAAAGGTTGTACTTCTGTCGGAGCATCTCCAGCTCCCGTTCACAGCCCTCATGGCTGCACATGGCTGCATATTGCTGCGCATGGCTGCACATGGCACATGGCACATTGCACTGTCATGGTGTGCCATCCATGGCACCGCCACACCGGCGAATAGCAGGCCTTGTGGTGCCAACTTTTCATGGCCATGCGAGCAATGGGCGAGATCTCCTCCTTATGGTCCCCATGCTTCTTGCTGACCTCGCTGCACTGGCGAGTCACTGGCCGTTGCCTTCGACCCAACGAACAGTTCGAGCCAGGCACCCATTGCTGCAAGTGAGAAGTGGGGTCATGCGGTCGGCTGATGACGCAATCCAGAGCCTTAAGCAAGTGTGCAATTGCCCAAATTGCCCTCAGCCTGTGCAACGACATGTAAGACATAACCAACCCGACAACCACAACCATTGGATCAAATGCCCAGCATGCCACCAACTTGCTCAGAATGGGCTCCAAGTGCTCCTGGAAATACCTAAGCGATGGAACCCATATGGAACCGCGTGGCCGGTCCCAAGGTTACTCCATTGCCGAGCGGCTGCTCCACAGAGAGGCCTTCAGGCTTGTGCTCCAAGCACTCGTGCACCTATTACATCTATTACATGTGCAAACACATGCATGTCAGCCCATTGCACCTTACTCCCACTTGCTCGCCAAAACTGTCTGAACACGACAGCCAAAATGCCCGGCCATTTCTACCAAAGCTTCTCTGAAATTCTCGAAGCCCTGCCCAGCTGAGTCTTTTGGATCCTGGCGCTAGCACGGAGCAACTCTCAGATCAGGCACGCGCCGGCGTGTTGTGGCGCTTGCCTGGACCAACAAGGACATTGCCTGAGCACTGGGCAGCCATCCCAACTTGCGCACCGAATGTAATGTCGCGAACCTTCGCCACGTCAACCGCAGCATCCGCCATGTCCACTCGCCCCACCCCCATGCTCGGCTTCCCTCTGATCCAAACGCCCACAGCCAAGACAACGTGGATGGAGGGCATGCAGCCACTCCTCTGCACGGCAGATGGATTCATGCACAGCACGCTCCATAAACAGCGCAAGTCTTGCAATTGTCGCTCGTGAAACCTTTTACTCCAGATCTTTGGGAGTTGCGCGAATCAAACGCGATCAATCCAATTCTGAACCCAGCAGCATAGGGCGCGGCACCCAGGTCTCCGCAAACTGCATCGATCTGTTGCCTGCCGCCCAGCAAACAAGCACCGTGATAACTTCCTGTGAACGGTAGTTCTGCGCTTGTCCATGTCTTGCGTCGCCTCCGGACAAATTGCTACAATGGTCAAAGCCGCATGGTCGAAGCGGGCAGCTCGCAGCGTTTACAACTTTCACGGGGGCTGCCAGGTAAGTTCCCCTTTCCCGCTTTGGTGCTAGCGCAAATGAGTCGGTCAGCCTGCTAGCTGGAGCGGAAAATGGCTTGAGATATCCAACAAGACGAGCACAAAAAGGAACCAGCCCAGCAAGCAAGCATGATCAGCCATGTTGCGCTCGGTTGCGCTCGTGGCATTTGTAAATTGGTGCCACATCGTCAAGTGCCGGTTTCGGCACTTGAGTGAAGCTGGCATTTGATGTAGAAATCACACAATATCCACTGGACAAACACATGACATGTTCGTTGATCAACAGTGTGGATATTCCACATGGTCGGTGAATCCGGTTGTGTCGACACCGCGAAGAATGGCAAGCAGCGCAAACTGAGAAGAAACAGACGCAAAGGAATGCATCCATGCGACATTTGCAAAACCAGCTGGTAAAGGGAATGAACCCGCAATCTGAGAGGGGTTAGCGGATGCCCATGTCCCCGTGTCTTTCCCAAACAACTCGCAAGTGTGCAAAGTGCGCTGACTGACAGAACGGTCGACAAACAAAAAGGTGTCTGCTTGTTGATAACAAGTGCACCAACAACCACGGGCATGTGCACGTCATTCTTTGGTGTGGGAGGCTACCCACGTAATGCGTACATTGGCATGGGTGCGCAAACGTGCCCAACCAAGGTCGGAACGTTGCAAGTTACTGGGCAATGGGACAATGCAACTGGCCAAGTCGACTGGCCAGAATAAAGAGTGCTATTGTTTTTGGAGGGGCTCGACTAAACTTATTTCTTCGTTTACAGACGGTGCAGGCAACTCAACAGGTGAGGCATCCGGCAACCAACCGCCCCGAATCCGCCTCAAACTTTGGAGGAACAGGGTGCGCGCCACTACTGGGACATTCCCAGAGGTCACCTGACGGACGGGTTGCTCTTAAAGACAAGTCCTCTCCCAAGACTTCAAGATGCATACCCTCCCACCCTGGATCAGGATCGCTTCTGGAGCTGACAGCTTGCTGGCTCTCTCTTGCCAGCTGAAACTTCTGGCTCTGTACGTCTGCATTGGCTCAATTCATTGGCTCTTTTTTTTGCATGGGCCTGCTCCTTTGTCAAAGGACTGGGTGGGTGGAACAGCACATGGAGGGGGGATAGGCTGATCTCCACCTTGGCCCAAAATGGCCCGGTGGAGTCGCTACCTCTTTTCTTCGCCCTCAAGCTCTAAGACAAGTCCTTTCTAGGATCAGGATCATAAACACACCTGCCCTATTCCGTTCGACCTACTCTAAACCTACCCTAAGCCCCCACTAAACCAACCCTGACACAAGCACACCTTAAACCCACAGGGAGAAGGTGTCCATGACAGCCCAACGAAGCCCACCAATTCGTGGTCCAGCAGCGGCCCTAAACTAACCCCCAACCCCCACCCCAAACCAACCCTGAACACCTAAATGACTTTAAATGACCCTACACCCACCCTAAACCAAACCTAAGCCAACCCTGAACACCTGAACCCACCTTCAACTCACCCTGAACCCACCCTACCCCAAACCCGCCCCTAAACACACCCTAAGCCTACAACCTTAAACCAACACCTACCCTAAACACATCCTACACCACCCAAAACATATCCTAAACCTGCCTTGAACCTCGTAAACCCTAAACTGCATTCTCTTAAACACCCTGAACCACATTAACATTAAGCCACCCCAAACCCACCGTAATCCTTATTGAACCAACCCTGCACCCCTAATAGAACCTGGTAACATCACAGGTCGCCCGGTCCTTCTTACAATTGTCTCAACACTCGCTTTGGCTCACAAGCCTTAGTCTTGTAAAACACATTGCGTTGCACTGAAGACAGAAAAGGCTTGCCGAGTGCTTCTCAGACCGTACCACAAGGACTGGACTCAATCCAGGACCTCCCTGAGATATCAGAAGTACTTGCGATGGGACATTCAGAGGAAGCAACCAATCCATCAATGACTGCCAATTTTGCCGCCATTGTTTGCTGGAAGAGTCTGCTGGTTTCGTTGCCAGGAACTCATTGATGACTGGCTAAGCATCGCTTCTGTTAAGGCGGGGGGGGAGGGTGCTTGCTTGCTTTCTCGCTTTTTTGAAACCCCAGTCCAGCGGGGAAAACCCCGTAAATTGTATGGCACCCGGAAAAAGCAAGGGGAGAACTCTCCTGAAACTCAACATGGAAAGGTATAGAAAGCAACAAACATCCAGTGGTGGAGAAGAACAGAATCTCCAATTTTGGATTTTATTTTTGCTTCCCTGCCAGAAGTATAAGCTGGCCTTCCAGCATCACGTCCAGGATGTCGTAGCCCGCTCCGGGTCAAAGTGGCTCTCCAGGCGCTGCTAATGTTCTTGGCCACCCTGCGCCTGGTCTCACCCGGTTTCCGTCTTGACCACTGGGTCCTTTTTGAGCAGGCCTCTTGCAACCAAAAGGAATCATTCACTTCTTTTAGGGTTCGATGTTCTCTTCCACGAGGCATTCTTGAAAGGACAACCCTTGTTTGACGGCCATTGTGTTTGGAGTTCGGCGCCCGGCGGAAACGCGCCGGTCGGTGCGTGCAAACAACGTCACAACCCTGGGCCCCTCAAGATGAGAAAAGTGTCACCCTGCAAACATATAACATATCCAATAAATAGCAGGTCGAACTGCAACACCAGCCAAGGTCCTCCTTGCGAATTGAGAACAAGCTTGGCAATAAGCCGCCAAAGAGCGAAGCCTTCATTTTGGCGCTGTCAAGTCTGGCAACTGGCGCAAACATGCCTTGTGCTACTTATGTTGGACGAGAGTATGTATCAACTTCAATCAGTGATGAATATGGCTGTAGAACGCGCGGATGGCGCAGCAAGCGCGCTATTTTCCTAAAGCTCAAGGGCCCTGTCGTGCGAGCCCAAAGGTCATGGGGTTCAGCTTCAACATGCGTGGCAGGCAAGGGCATCATGCAAATGGTTTCACATCCTTCGGGGGGTGCTCCTTGTCCTGCAACTCATGGAAGCCTGACTTGCTTAGCGCGTATTGCGCCAAACGCAAAATTCGCCGCATCAGCTGGCTGTTCCCGCATCGCTTCGTGAGCGGGTCAGCGATCATGTGCTCGCCCGGAACCCAGTGTGTTGTCACTCTGAGTGTCCGTGCGCTGATGCAAATGACACTCACATCAATCTGAGCCCGCCGGCAGTGCCCAGCGTTGCCACTCCTACGCTGTAGCAAATCAAACAGCGCTTTGGCATCTGTCACATGAATGCTCTCAGAGTTGTCCGTCTGCCTGACCGCAAGCACCGACTCATTGTCCCCGAGCCTCGTGCCGTCCAAGATGCAACTGGCCGGGTCCAGGATCTCGCACCAAAGTGCCCGAATCCACTCCAGCTCTGCCAGAGCGTCATCCATAGCCAAGGCCTCACTTCCAAGTGTCGCCTTGACCACCCTCATTGGTGCATAACGTTCCAGTTGGGCCGCGTCAGGATCTCGGTGCCCAAGTAGAATCCATCTCGCCTTTGCTTTCCAATCTTCTCCGACTTCTCCCGCTTTCTTGGTCAGCAGGAATCGGGATGGCATGATCCGGCTGGGAAAATCCCTTCGGATCTTATCCAACTCTTTCTCATCCGTGATGATGCGGATGGCGTTACTGCCCTCCAGGTTTCCGATCTCCACTTCCTTGGCCGCATCGAAGAGGATCTTCTCCTTGTCGGTCAGCCGCTTATAGTCCAGCTCCTTTCCACTCTGCTTGGTGAGATAGGCCAAGTGTTTGTGGATGTCTCTCTGTAGAGGGTGTCCGAGGCCCTCGAAGGTCAGCAGGTCTCTCTCGTTCGCGACAATGGGGAAGTTGGACTTGTTTCCCCACTCCGTCTGGTCATCTGCTCGCCAAACGACAAAGATCTTCGTTCTGGTCGTGGTTCTACTTGCTTGCTGGTTCTCCTCCAGGCTTCTCTTCACGCCTGTCTCCACCAGCCTCGCATCCTCCTCATCCATCTTGCTCGGCTTGTCTTTGCCGCTCTGCATTCCTCCAGGGGGTTCACCCACAATCTCTCGTCCAGGATCTGGATGATCGACCACTCGTCGGTAGACCAAAGTTGTTTCGATGTGGTTCACTCCTTGTGGTTTCTTCTTCTTGCTCTCGGCGTTCTCCACCACCGATCTCCATAGCTCGTCCGCTGCCGTTTTCCTGCCGCGTATGGTTGTCAAGGACGATGAAGGCTCGTTGCCCTCCATGCTCTGTCCAGTTGAAGGCGCAGCATTGGCAGTTACCGGTGTGGAAGGTGCCGGTGTTGGCGTCCGTGGTGCGAGTGTCGAAGGATTGGGTGTTCTCAATCCTTCGGGGGGTGCTCGAGGCGTTCGAGGTGTCTTTCGCTGGATTTGTTCCTCATCTGGCTGTTCCTCCGGAGCTTGTAGTTCATGAGGTTCCTGTGGTTCCACATCAGGTCCTTCTTCACCAGGTTCTCCTTCTGCTTCTTTGGCAGGCAGTCCTTCTCGAGTCACATCGATGTAACCCAGACGTTGGTAGTTCAACTTCTCCTTGGCCCGAAGTAGGTCAAGTGGAATAACTTCCAGGCCTTGCTTCTCGAGGTTGCCCATGGGAAACACCTGCGCCTTGTTGCACTTCCATAGTTCTCCCCTCTTGGTGATCCACACAGTGTCACCCTTTTGCAGCACCACGAAACATGGTCCGACCTTGGCCTGCGAACCACGCTTGCCTTTTCTCCAAACATAAACCGGATCTTCATCCTGGAAAACATGTGCTTCTCTTGCCCTTCTTGGCCTTGCTCTCAGTGCTCGTTGTAGTCGCTCATGGCTGTCGAGGTCCACTTTGGCTTTCCGGGCTGCAGCTCTAATCTCCTCTGCTTTCTTCCAGGACTGATCCATGCTCTGCGTCTGTGATCGCTGGTCAGCTCCATTGACATCGAGGGTTGCTTCCCAAACACTCTCTGTGCGGGTGAGTAGCCTGACCGATTGGTCATCGTCTGCAGAGCCCATGACACAGCATGTATCATGTCTTGTGCCTCCCTGAGTGACGTTGGAGGTCTCAACGCTCTCGTCTTGTAGTACACCTGCTTGAAGAGGTCTCCTCTCCTCTCCGTGGTCCCAATTCTGAAATGGTGCATCTCGACAATCGGAAGTGGTTGAATGCCATGTTGTTCAAGGCCTTCCTGGAAATTGGCTCCCACAAATTCATTGCCATCCACTGATAGATGAGCCACCAGAGCACTCAGTTTGCTGCCCAGCGGGATGCCATCTATGATCCTCTTGCCGATGAGGGTCGGCGGAAGTCTGGACTCCGCTTCGATCAACCACAGCTGCAAATTCCTGTGGTACTCTTTCCAATTCTTCTCAGGCTGGTCGCCTCCCCAGCTCGGTGCTGGGTCCATCTTGTAGTCGAAGAACTTCCGGCTTTCACCAGCTGTTGGGGTAGTCGGCCGTGATCTTGGTCGCGGGGCGGTTCCAGCTCCCATGGCTGCTGCTGGCAACTCCACGTCCACCGGCTCGTACTCGTCATCCGGGTCCTCGTCATCGCCACCACCGGCTGTCATGCCAGCCGCATTGCCTCCACCGCCTTGGCCTCTCCAGGGAAAGCCTGTCGGCCGTGCCCCTGTCTCCATGCTAGGACCGCAACACTCCCTTTGTAAAGGTACTTCTCCGGGCTGCCGTAGCTGATGAAGTCCTCTGCAAGATGAAGCCACCTTAGATGAGCTTCAAAAAGATGCCGAAGACGATCAGCCGATTCAGGATGTTCTTTGTCTCCTTCTCCTCCAGCTCGTCCACCTCGCCACGGGGCGTCCCCCTCTTGAGGTAGAAGACCACTCGCGTCACCCCAGCCGTCGCCGGGGCTCCGCTACCACTGTAGAACGCGCGGATGGCGCAGCAATCGCACTATTTTCCTAAAGCTCAAGGGCCCTGTCGTGCGAGCCCAAATGTCATGGGGTTCAGCTTCAACATGCGTGGCAGGCAAGGGCATCATGCAAATGGTTTCACAATGGCTTTGGGAACCTGCTTCCTCATCGGAGGCCTTGTGCCGCAAGGTTGCTTGAATCCCATGTCGCTGCAGGCCTCGGGGGTCACGGCCACCAACTGCATCTCCGCAAGAAGCACAGCTCCGGAGGCTCCAAAACTGTGTGACCCCTTGGCCGTGGGCTGCAGCGCATTCGCTCTGCGTAGATGGACCACTCCTGAAAGCTGATCCCCCGCCGAGTGGCCTGAAGCGAGCTTATGAAAACCTTCAGCAACAAGGCGCCCTGAAAACGCGCCTTGGCCCGCATGCTGTCGGAGTCCTCCTGCAACTCCTGCAAGGAGGCCGACACCTGAGCTGGACACTTTTGGCAACAGTCTGGCAGACGTGCACTCGGCCTGGAAGGTACGGTGGCTCTTGCATGCCCTCTTGCTCACAGACCTCCGCAGCTCAAGCTCACAGCTGGAGCATACGCACTTGGCCCGGCATCCAGTCGTCCGTCTCCATCCCGAACTCTTTCAGCTCCACGATCTGTCATCCACAGCTATTTCCAGATTGCAAGCTTCGATCCTTGCCTCTGTGGTAAACGAGTCCCCGTGGAAAGCTCCATCCTGAGCTGTGTGCAAAGCCTGTGACCCTAGGAAAGGTCAGCTCTGTCCTGCAACTGTGCAAGGAAAACGGGCGCGCCCGGCTTCAAGACATTATCCGCAACCTCAAGCACTCAGGCCGCAACACAAGTACTCTGAGCGCTCATGTGATCAGCCGAGCATCAATCACGGCCCCCTCGCTAAGTAGGTCATTCTCCGCCAGCATCTCCAAATCCTGCCGAGCAGGCGGGTCAAACTAGAGGCAGAGATAGACTAAAAAAGAAGAGTGAGCTCCTGGTGGAAGCGAGATCCTTTTTGGTCCATGAAGACAAACCTGCAAAAGCACCCTTTCAAATGCGCTTCCTTGCAAGCTACCATGTCACATCAGGTGCAGCTTCGGTGCGCGAAGGGTCCCGCAAGTTGGGGAATCAAATCCTTGCTGTGGCCCATCAATACCTGCCAAAACAGCCTTGGAGTTACAAGGATTGCCGATGCCTTGCATGTCCATTGCCTGCCTGGATGCTGTGGCTCATCCCTGGCATTCGGCAAAAGAGGGAAAGAGTCACGGAAAGAGTCGCCAACGTGTTGGTAGTCGTGGCCTGCAAAGTTGATCAGGTTCTTGGCGATCACGGCATGGATGGGGTCCACCTGTGAAGACTATGGGAAAGGAGCACAATGCTTGCTGACTGCCTCCAGGGTCACGACGTGGCGACCGCAGCTGGCCAGGCGCAAGGCCGAGTACCCGCAGTAGGTGCCGATCTCCAGGATGGGGCCTGGGGGAGCACCACGCAGTGCTGCTGTCAGCAGATCAGCCTTGGCGCCGGCGGCGAGCTTCAGCCAAAAGCCGTGGGCGCTCGAGCGACAGCCGAAGCTCTCCATGGCTTCGCACACCGACGCCGGATTCGGAAGCGCCGTCGCCAGCACATGCTGAAAGAGCCGCAGCTCCTTGGCCCTGCCCGCCCGCAGGCCTCGCGGTGGGCCTGGACCTGGTGCAAGCACCTTGTACCGACTGGACGGGGACGAAGGGGACGAAGGGGACGAAGGGGACGGGGACAACGAAGCAGCAAGCAGCTCGGCCAGGCGATTCCACTCCCCAAGCTCTGCCAGCAGCTCTGGCTGCCGCAGCTCTGCTGCCGCACAAAGCAGGACGGCGCAGCGCGCCGCCTGCGAGTTGCCGGCGCTGGAACCGCAACTGGAAGCTGCAACCTCGGCCTCCAACGCCTCAGGCAGCAGCCGCAGCAGCGCCAGCCACAAGCCGCGCCGTGGGTGCAACGGGCCTAACGGGCCTTGCAGCTCGGGCCGCGACAGCAGCGCCGACAGCGACCCCAGCTGCGGCACCAGCCTGCACCGCTGCATGGCCCACAACAAGTCCAGGGACTGCTGCCACTCCAGCGCCAGCATGCATGCAGCATAGCCAGTTTCGGAGGGGTGCTCTGCAAGCAGGCCCAAAGCCCGCTGCCATTCCAAGCTCTTGCTGCAAGCACTAATGGAGGCATTGTAAGTGATGCAGTCTGCTCGCAGATGTGACAGCCGCAAGGCTTGCAAAGCCCAGCGCCATTGAAGGCCGGCTTCTGCTGCGGAGATCCCAGCATTCATTGCCACCTTCAGGGCGTCTTTCCAATGTCCTACAACTTATTGCACCTTGTCCCCGATTCCCATTGAGCGATTCAGAGAACAACCAGAGCCTGTGTCGCAAAAGCAGAACATTAGCGGCAACACAAATATTGCAAGGTTGACAACATCGTTTCGCATGGACGCCCGAGCCAAGAATCAATGAAACTTGTTGCATGGACCCCCAGCCAAAATACAATGACACTTGTTGCATGGACGCCTGGGTATTTTTTTTTTTCGCACGGACGCCCAAGCCAAGATACAATGACACGTTTTGCGGGCACCCGGGCAAGAATCAATGAAATGATACTTTTTGTATGGACGCCTGATGGACTGAATGCCCGAGCCAAGAATCAATGATACTTGTTCATGGAAGGCCCAACCAAGAATCATGAAACTGTTTGCATGGATGTCCAAATAAAATGATACTTTGTGCACGGACGCCCGAGCCACCAATCAATGATGCTTTTCGCTTGGACGAATATGGCTGTGGCTCAAAAATAGGTGCCTAAAATGGCACCTTGGTAAATGGAACCAACAACTAAAACCTGCGTAATCCTGGCTCTTAAATTTTGAGCCACACCCATAATAAAACAAATACGAAAGGCTGCAAAGGGCACAAAAGCCACCTGCTGGAGAGGGACCGGCAAAGCACAGGATGCAAAAAATCCAAGCCAAAAAAAGCCGCATGAACCAATGAAAAAGCCGCATGAACCAATGAAAAGCCATAAAAGCCAAAAAGCCACCTGCGGGAGAGGAACTGGGAAAGCAAAGAATGCCAAAAGTCAAAGCCGAAAGGCCAGCAAAAGCCACCGAAAGAAGCATAAACCCGATAAAAGCCGAAGCCACCAAAAGACACATAAGCCCACAAAAAGCCAGAAAAGCCGAAAAGCCAAAAAGCCAAGAAGCTGAGAAGCCAAACAGAATCCAAGAAGCCAAAAGCAGGGGGGGGGGGAAAGGTATGCCCCTCCGATACTATTTACATGGACGCCCGAGCCAAGAATCAACGATACTCTTGCATGGACACCCGAGCCAGGATAGAACGATTGTATTTGCACGGACTCCAGAGCCAAGAATCAATGATACTCTTTGCACCGGTGCGGGCCAAAAAATTAATAGTTGTGTTTTTCATGGAAGCCCGAGCCAAAATCAATGAAACGTTTCGCATGGACTCCCGAGACAAAAATTCGATGATACCCTGTGCATGGACGTCCGAAGCATCATTCATTAGCGCCAGAGACAAGAAGCATGCTACTTTTTGCACGGATGCCCGAGCCAAGAATCAATGATACTTTTTGCATGAAACGATGCAAAGCAAGCTCTTCGCAAAGTATGCCTGCCTGGTTCACGGGAATGGTGAATTGGGGCATGGTTTGCAAGAGTGCCAAAGCGACCTGCCATTGACTGCTGCTGGTGCACGCGCTCATACAGGAGCTGAAGCTGACAACATCGTGCTCAGAGCCACCGCTCAACACCTTGGTGCAACATAGGTTGCATAGGCGGCACAGGCCGCATAGGATGCGTGCGCATGAGTATGCCTTGAACCCTCTGAGGCCAGCTCGGCCAGGGCGATGTGCCACCGCGCTGCCGTGGCACTTGCTGATATGCAGGTGTTGAAGGAGACCAAATCTGCGGCCTTTGACACCTTCATGCTCTCAAGAACTGCCAAGGCAGCTTCCCATTCAGCTGCCTTGTCGCATGCTGAAAGTACAATGTTGCCCAGGAAGCTGTTGTTGGCGCCGCGGCCCCGTTGCAACTGCATTGCCTGCGTCTTTGCAAGCCTCAGACGCACAGCCAGCTTTCGCTGAACTTTGAAGCAGATCTGGGGCTCGCACACCGCCACAGCCACGGCCCAGTGCTGTGCGCGCCCGTGTGCTGCTGCCTCCACTCCCAAGGCCACGAGGTCAACCTGCGATTCGGACGCGTCTCGAAGCATCGCCAGTGCCCGGCGCCAGGCAGAGCCACGCTCGCACGCGCTGGCCACCGTGTTCACCTTATTTGAAACTTCAGCTTGCAACTCAGAAAACTTGGAAAACTTTGAAACTTACACTCTGCCTTCGCCTTCACTGTTACTGCCTCGATTTCTGCTTCGCTTCGAGACGTCTTGACACGTCTTGACTCCGGCCAAGTGGCGCTGACTACATCCGGGTCGCAGCGACGGATCGGCATCTCCTCGAAGATGGCCAGGGCATGCGACCAAAGCGCGGACCCCGACAAAGCCGCGAGGGCTGCGTTGAAGGTCACCACATCTCCTACACTCGGCGACTCGAATCGATTCGCATCGATTCGCATATCGACCGCTCCTTTAAAAAGCTCCAGAAGGTGGAGGGAACGTTGCCACTCTCGTCCTCTGGCGAGGGCGTGGATGACCTGACTGACCCGACTCGCCCGACTCACGGACTCACTCACGCTTGGCACTAAGACCTGGACTGCGTTGATGCTGAATTTGCACGGCTCCAAGGCCTCCGTCAGCTCTCTCAGCAAGCGCAAGGACGTTGGCCTAGATATGTACAGTGCTGCGCATGACTCGCACACAACACATCCAAGGCGCCACTTGGTGCTCTTGCCACAAGCGCTGATTGCCGCCGAGCAAATGAAGTCATTGGACTGGATCGCCTCCATCGCTTACATCGCTTACATCTCTAGCCGCTTACATCTCGAAGCCGCTTGGCCGCTTGGCCGCTTGGCCGCTTAGCCGCTTGGCCGCGCCTGGCGCCGCATCTCCTCGAAGAGCAGCAGCGCTTTCCGCCACTGCAGGCCGCGCTCGCAGGCCGTCAGGGCGGTGCCTCGCATCGCGAGAGGGGACGAGAGGTAACGAGCCAGCGCAAGGCATGGGAACATATAGGAGCTGAAGCGAGAGGCAGAGAGGCCAAGATAGGCCAAGCCAAGCCCAAGGCAGTAGGATCGCTGGTCCAGGCTCACACCTTTCAGCGCCAAATCCCGCGTGAGGAGGTCGAGGGCAATCTGCCATTCGGAGACTCTGAGACCTTGCAACGTCGGCAAAACACTGAGCCATTGCCGGAGGCCACTGAGGGGGGATCTGGCAGACGCCACAGCCGTGAAGGCGATCTGTGCTCAAGTGTTTGGAGCATCAAACCACAGCACGTGCCTGCCTTCGGTGAAAGGCCGGTCCTGAGACAAGAGCAAAAATCAAGATTTACCATTCAATCCAGACCCACCACTCTCCATCCCGCAGTCCTTCTCCGCAGTGCGCTGAGGGCGGCCTGCCACTTCCGGCTCCTCTCCAGCACGCACACATCTCTCCCTCTCGCACTGACTAAGCTGTCCTCGCCAGCGTCATCAGGCAGCATGGCTCCGCGACACAGAGTGAGATGCTTCATGCTTGGGAAGTGTGGCGTCTGCGAAGCGAACATACATTTAGTAAATTCAGGGTGCCAGTGACTTGAAGCATGTGCAGGAGAGTATCTGTGCCACATACGGTGCGCATTCATTTTGACTTCAGCTGGCTGTCAGCCGCTCTTTGGCAGCTGCAACGTCTTGGGCTGCGTCACCCATGTAGAAAAACACAAGCTCATCGCCGTCCTGAGAGCTGAACATCTGAAGTGATCACAATGTGAGAGCAGGGTCCTTAAACGGCGTGTCCCGCATCCGGACCTGACATTTCAAGCCCACTGAGTCACTGTGCAGTGGTCTATCTGCGCGGCTGCGCGGCCGCCTCGTCATCCAGAAGCCAATTGGCGGGGAAGTTGCGGAGGCCCTGGCCGTGCGTCTTTTCGCTTGGCTTCTCCTTGGCTACGATGATGTTCTCAACCTGACGCGCGAGGCACCGATTCCCCTAGCTCTCCAAGCTCTGTAGATGGCACTGGCCTTCAGCCCAGGCATGCGCAAAGCCAGCCAGTGCTTGGCATGCTTCACCGTGTGATTTGGCTTGAGGCAAATCTCGCAGAACTTGCCTCGCAAAGTCAAAGGTTGAGGACAGAACTTTGGGATTTTGTGAAATGACATAGCCATCATAGCCCATGCTAAGTTGCTATCATCGATTGGGGATAGCGCAAAGAGCACAATGGGCTCCTCTGTCGGGCTCTGAGCTGCACAGCATGTGCGCCTCATGTCCTGACCTCATCTCCCGGCTTCACCTCTTCTAAAAGAGGTCCAGGCTGGTTGAAGCCAGGGCCTTCAACCTTCAGAACATCCCCTGTTCCTGATCACGGTTCAGAGCCGCGCCAGCATCCAGCCAGGCTTTTCTTGCGCCAGCCTGGGCTGGGCACGTCGGCGTCGCCCCTCGAAAGTCGACTCATAGCGCCCAGCTCCACCCAGGTGCCACCTGCTGGACCAGTCCATGTACGACCCGTGGTCGGCACCTGAGCCCGTCTGACGGCTTTTGGGGACCCGGCCGCGTGGCACGCGGACGGTGGTGCCGACTTTGCGAGTCTGCCTTATCACCTGACACATTCGACTCATTCGACTCATTCGACTCATTCGAATCATTCGACTCATTCGAATCATTCGACTCATTCGAATCATTCGACTCATTCACCCGGCACACCTCACTCGTGGGCCTTGGGGCCTGCAGGATCTTTGCCGGGCTTCTTGAAGAGCGGCCCCTGCAGGACGCGGAACTCCGCCAGCTGCGACTCCGCCTGGCAAAACGCGACGCTACCTAGGTTTGAGTCAACAAAAACCGCCTCCATCAGAGCAAGAGGGAGGCAGCCGAGTGCAAAATAACGTGAAGAGCTTCAAGACTTAGGCTGAACTCTGGCTCTGTGTGTCTTCCCTGAGCAAGCACTTGCAACACAAAGGCCTTTGATCAGAAGCATGCTAGGCTGTAGTACGATAGCCTCCACATGCTGCGCTGCCCTCTCTTGATGCTCGGCGCGCATCGCAAAATGACGCATAGTGTCAAGCTCGCTCAACAGCCCATGCCATGCAAAAGGGAAAAGGACTAGTCCCTGCGTCGGAAAACAAGGCTGGATGCCGAATGCCAAGAGCAAACATGACAATGCGCGGACCAGAGCTTTGGACACGCGAGCAAGGCCAAGGGGCAGCGCGGCAGGCCAGAGCCCACAGCCATTTTTGACAAGCGAGTCAAAGCTTCTGAAGCGCTACCTGGGCTACGCAGTCTCCATGAAGGCAAACACGCGAAACAACACAACGACGAGCAAGCACGGGGCTGCATGCCAGACTTTTGCAGTCTCGCGTAACCCCGTGACGGTCAACCCGACTTTGGAACAGCTCTATGGCCACTGTGGGAAACTTCACCATGTATCATCTTCTGCACGGTCTGGCTTCAAAACTTGGTTTCGCACAGTGACCAAAAGAAAATCTAGGCTCAGCTTTTCAGCTAGCCCGAAAATGTGCGCTGACTTCCAGCGCCGCAATGCGCTGCCTCAGACTGCACCCATTCGCCTGACTCGCTCCCAAAATACCTGCAAAAACACTGGGCATGGCACTGATCATGATTCAAGTTGGTTAATTGTCCCCCTGGTGTGAGGCTGGAAGATATCATGTCTCTTCCTTTTGGGAAGAAACTCTTGTCCTCAAAACTGTTCACAGCTGGCGCCGGTCCCGACAACGCGGGTCACTCTCTGTACAAGTCAGAAGGCGCCGGAGGCTCGGGTGGCTCGAGCGTGGCGAATTGAAATCTGGGTGCAGTGCACCAGGCCATGCAGTGTCTATCTCAGATCTATCTCCAGTCGACACGCGGGTGCTGTCGCGTCGTCGCTGTCGCTATGTCACTTTGCCGCTACGTGTGCCCAGGGGCATAGCATTGATTCTGTACCTGGCCTGAATCCATTGGCACAAGCATGTACGGTGCCGGTCCAACTTGGATGCCATACATTGGAAACATGCCGTTTGCGTTTCCATAGTAGACAGAGTTCCATTCCTCTGGTTCTGGGGTTCGCGGAGTAGGGCTGTCTTGCTCGGGCACTGGCACGAGCCCGCTCATGTTCAAGGTGCCCTGCACGCCCTGCACGCCCTGCATGCTCTGCATGCCCTGCATGCCCTGCATGACAACAGGCATCCCTTCTGGGCATTGAAAGCCCAGGCCCACTGTGGCCATGGCCTGCGCTGCATGCACTCGGGCCTTGTCCCAGACGGGGGCACCGCAACTGCCACAGAACCGCCCGCACCCGCAGGTAGGGCACCGGTTCTCCCGACGCAAGTCGCGCTTGTCCCGCTTCTCTTGAAAGCTCCCCAAGCCACCCGGCACCACACCGGTGCCCAGTGTGCCCGTGCCCATGGTGCCCATGGTGCCCATGGTGCCGGTGCCCATGGCCATGGGCGCTTCGGGCTCGATCTTCGGCATGTTCTGCACCTCGGCAGCGGCGGCCTCGGCAGCGGGCTTCAGGCCCAGGATCTCCACGGCGCCGTCGCCCTCGCCCGCGCCCTCGGCCTCCGCGGCCTCCGCGTCCAGGCGCATCAAGCGCATGGTCACACCCAAGTCCTGGGCCACGGGCTCCAGCAGATGCGCTGCTACCAGCCCTGGCACTCGCTGCACGACACACCGGGCATCCAGCTCCACCAAGAGGCGCTCCGCCTCCTCTACCGCCTCGTTCGTCCCAAAGAGCCGCACCTCCTGGCAGCCCCGCTCGATGTGCAGACGGCACCCACTGTTCTCCTGAATCCGCTGCACCGCCGCCTCTGAAGGAGGTATCGATACCCCACAAAATGGGCCCATTTGAGACACTGCAGACAAAGTCATTTTGTTACGAAGGATGAAATGTTTGGAAAAAAAGCCAGGAAAAAGTTGTGCCTGGGCAACATTGGCAGATCCCTTCCCTTTCCCGGCCTCAGAGCTGGTCTGGGTGCGGGTGCGCATCAGCTCGGCCCAGACGGGGGCGGACACGGGCCGGCGATGACCCACCAAGGACTCCAGGTGTTTCCTTAGGTCCTCGATGGACTTCTCGCTGCCCCGTGCCACCAAACAGGCCTTGGCACGGTCCAACTTCAGCACGGTCTCGGTCTGCTGCTTCAGTTCCCGCAGGCGGCGCCGGCCCCGGCCGCTGAAACTACTCAGCAGCTCCTCGTCCAGAGGGATCTCACTGGTCACCTGCATTCCAAAATCCAAGTCTTCGGATCCGTGTTTAGCTGCCACCTGTGCCAAGTGTGTCTTGAGCCATAAGCGGGTAAAAGAAAAGCCCAAAGACGCACATCACGTCTGCCAGTTTGACGCAGAAACACCTTGTTGTAAGATGAGAATGCCTG
The DNA here is from genome assembly GCA_963377175.1 of Effrenium voratum. NCBI lineage: Eukaryota > Dinophyceae > Suessiales > Symbiodiniaceae > Effrenium > Effrenium voratum. Next base: position 264,992 of record CAUJNA010003453.1, on the reverse strand, counting down.
GAGACCAATCCGCACAATCCAAGAAATCTGCACGGCCAAAGCAAATAGGTCAGCGAGCAACTCAATGATCCGGCCACCTCAGCCTCCTCATTCCCCGAGGACCTTGCAACTGGTGCGTGGCCGGCAAAAGGCCTGAAGGGCGTCGGAACGAAGCGAGCACAAGGAACAGGCTGCCAAAGGCGGCAGCCCAACGGGCTCAGTGCGGGCAAGGCGCCAGGCCAAAGCAAGTCGAATTAGACAACGACCCAGGAAAGCAAGGGGCCGAAACGACCAAGACAGTGAGAGAATTCGCGGGATGAAAGTGATTTGATTATTGTGCCAACTGGGTCTTGTCCGTGTGATGTTGTATGCGTGAGGGTGTGTGCGTTTACCGAGCTCGTGAATTGTCTATGAGTAGCATGCCAACGAACAACGATGGAAAACTGCGCAGCCTCCACTTGTCCACTGCCAGCACCACTGGGGACACCTCGGCTTTCTGTTGCAGCGTGCCGCGGCATCTCAGGGGCGATCTCACAACGCGATCGCTTTCCACATACCTCTGATATTCATTGGCGACATGTCTGGCAACCAGACAGCTGGCAATACTGAGACTGGCAGACTGCCTCATTCCCACAGCTTGGCACGCCCAACTCAGGCGGCCGCACGGGGCGGTTCCAGGCATCAGCCTCCACGGGTGTGGCGAGCTGCCCAAAGCACCGACAGGCAAGCCGTCGGTGTCCCGTGAAGACAAGGCGACTCAATGATAAAATGACGTTTAGCTATGAACTTCCGTAGTACAGAACTGAGGTCGGCTCTCTCAAGGAACACATGCGTTACGCATGAAAAAGCCAAATGAAAAAGCAAGAACGCACGAGAACTGGGGAAAAGCAAGGGGCAGCAAACGTCGGCCATGCGGATTCCAGATCTGCCGCGCGGGCGCGCGGGCGGCACCGCGACGCCTGATGGATGCGATCCCGGAGCGATCGCCACTTTAGGGTACAGAAGAGTGAGCGCACTCACGCAATGCGAGTTCCAATCCTGGCACAGGAAAGGGTCCCAGGAGGACTTGGCCTGACAAGACGTGGATAGATCTTCTCAGGTTTCCTTCTCCAACGCCGCGGCAAGTCATTAAGCTCGGGGCTTCACCGAGCCCCAGCCCCTTGCCTTTGAGCCCCAGCCTCGACTTCTGAGCTGTTCTGTTTACCGCCTGCCTCTGGCTGTGCGTCTGGGGAGTGGCGCTGGGTGTTTGCCAGCTCTCAGCTTTCGCGCAGCAGGAAACGGGTCCTTGAAAACACCCTGGTTCCAAGGTGGCAGTCCTTGCTGTGTGACCCTCGGGCTGTCATCTGCGGTCTGCGCGGGGCGCTTTGCTCGGCGCATGCATGGATTGGGAGGCCTTGTCTGCAGGCATTTCTTAAAGCTTATCAAGAAAGCCATCTCTGAAGAAGCCGATCTCTGTTTTAACCAATTGACAAGCTTTGGGTACGTCTGCATCCCACCAACTCAATGGTTCGGTATTGTTGCACACACAGGAGAGCAAGACCCATTCTATGACAGTATTGATTGCATGGCTGTGATGTTGCCTTACGGCAAAACATGCAACCAAGCTAGCTTCGGAGACTTAGCAGTCTTACGGATGGAAACACAAGTGCACTTGTTGGTACATTTCGCGACTACAGAGGTTCAAGCTACTCCGAAGTCATCTCCTCAGACTTTCCAAATCGGCTTCACGTTGGCAGTTCCCGCGAAACTCTGTTCGCAAAGACTGAGCCCTCTAAACGATCCAAGCAGCGAATAGACATAATTGCTTTCTGTGGAGAAGCGTCAACGGCGCACTGTCGACGTGTTCGTGGCCCAAACTCCGTAACTCGGAAACCCGGAAACTCGGAACCAACGCGGAAGCTCGGAGGAAAGTATTCTCGCAGGCGGGGAGCACTTTGCCCCGCGCTTTCGGCTCTTCCCGCCCAAAGTGGGGTGTCTACGCAGGCATGTTTAAGGAAGTTCAATATCTGCGGGCTCCTCTCTTTGAGGTACCCGCTTGTTCACAACTGGGAACTGCCATGAGTGGAAGACTTGTGTGTTGCGCGTGAAGAGCCATGCAAAAGCAAGAAGTCGCGAGAGCTGGGGAATAGCACGAACCAGAAAAGGTGGGCCCCGCGCATGAATTTGGCTCTGCCGCTCCGTCGATGGAGTCTGCGCAAGAGGAGGAGGACTTGAGAATCCTTTTTTGGGCACGAGCCTGAGCTCTTTGCGCGTGCTGGGGACGTATGGCAACTCATTCTGAGGACGCAACACTGTACTTGGTAGGGTCCGGGGGCAGGAGTTTGAAAACACAACGGTTTGATGCGCGTGAGCGCATCAATGGACATGAAGTTGTCGCCTGCTAAGCTGGTACGCAGTGGAGTCGCTGCGATGCATAGGAGCAGGCAAAGGGCTCAGAAATGCACCAAGTGCTTTACTGTAAAACAGGTGTGCTGGAAGATTAATTTGAAATCTGGGCGTTGCCGAAACAAAGTTCTGTGACAGCTGTATTGTCATTTGCCATCTCAGGTTGAGCCGCAATCTGCTTTGTGAACAGAGAGAACGGGAGGATCAAGGTCAAAAGGCCGTGCATGATGCATATCAGTGCTGCGGCGAGTCGACTTTTTGAAAACGAGGAGGCTTTGTGACACGAATTCGCAAAGTGCCGCCCTCTCTATCTGAGCTACACAGCCCATAAGGCCATAAGGCCTCCTGGACGCGTCTCGGAACCAGGAGACGATAAAAGTGCCGCGGCGCTGCAAAGGACGCCCAGGCGAAAACGATTTTGAAGATGTCAACGCGATACCTTTCAGCCAAGTGATCAAATCACTGTGTGAGTGCAAACGCCCGGAGCCTGGCTTCTTCGGGGTTTCTTGCCCGCAGCAACGTACTGATAAGCCTGCGCATGAAAGCTGGAAAACACCAAGTGCAATGCCAGTCATTTTGCACATGGCCTCGTCCAGCATCCCTTTCAGGTCCTGGATGTGCTTCTCTGTCTCCAGCATGTCGACGTCGAGCGCTTCAACTTGTTGCTCTGTCTCGGCTCGCAGCTTCGCCTCTCAGTGCACACATGGCTGAGAGTGAGAGAGAGAGAGAGACGTTAAAATCGGTTGTTACTTTGCTTACAAGTGCAAGTGTTGTATTGTTCAAACAAACAGTCAACAAATGTAGTCTGCAGCTGCCAACCTTTTGACTCATGCGGAGTAGTAAGCTCAAGGCCTGCGGTAGTGAACATACATGCAATATAAGTGCAAAGTGAAGCATGTAGTTTGACACGGCCCCTCAGTTAAAAGGTCTTTGTAGTACCTTTTCAACTGAAGTGCAAAACATGGATTGACAGTAGTGATGAAAACCATTGTTGTTCATCAATTCTACTGTATTGACAAAAGTAGTGACCTGCACTCAGTAGTTCACGCTGTTCAGGTTCCAGCTCGATGTAGGGCGCTGGACGGAAGTAGTGAGGCAGGCACTCGTTGTAGTAGAGCAGGAGCTCAAATGTATGGGTGCGGTAGGCTTGGACCATCTGTAGTCGACTGTCCAAGGTCGCATAGTAGTTGGTGGTGAAATCCGAGCCAGATGCGTATTTCTGCATCCGTAGGTCTGCTTTCGGAAGTTTCTTGTGTTGTGGTGGAAGGTAGAGTAGTGTCTCGCCAAATTCGCAGATTGCTCGCTCGTAGTTTCTTCCCCAGCGGCGTTCAAAGCTTGTGTTGTCCTGCTTGTAGGGAACATACTTGATGCCGTAGACAGGGATCTTCTTGTTTGTAACCGTGTAGAGTTGTGGAACTGATTCTCCACAAGGTCGTAGTGGAAGATCCGGTGCGTAGTCCTTTGGACAAACATGTGTAGGTGCTCCTGAGTCGATCAACAGGTGGTGGTATGACTTGAAGTTGGAGTACATGATGTAGTGGGTGATAGTGTCCTCAATCTTCTTGTTCCTTTGTTGTTGTCTTGCTGCTGCTATGTCGAAGTGTAGCTTTGTGGTGTCTTCTTGTAGGAATTGTTGAAAGCTCTTGTTGTGGTCGTTCCATGATGTTGTGTGTGTTGGTTTCTTGCCGAGTAGTGATTTGGATTGGTGCTTGTGTAGTCGTGATTTTGCTTGTCTGATGTGTCCAATGGTGAGGTGTGACTCGTTGATGCCTCCAATGTAGTTTGCTGTGTCCTCATAGCTGTTGTCATTCCAATCCCAGCTGTTGTCATAGTCGTAGTCGTTCCAGTTCTCCTCCATGTAGTTCACCTCGTGTTGTCCTTCTTCTCCTTCGTAGTACCAGTCCCAAGTGTCGTTCACATCCTGAGGTAGTTCTTCATTGTTGTCGTGATCTGCTTGTTCTTGTTCTAGTGGATGTAGTTCTTCTCCTTCTCCTATGTGCCATACCGGCACTCTGCAGTCTTGTGCCCAGTGGCCAGGCTTGCCACATCGATGGCATGTTGTGTAGTTGTTGCTTCCTTTTCCTTTTGATTTGCTGTAGTTTCCTTGGCCTTTGTAGCCTTTGCTTGATCCATATCCTTTGGATCCTGAGTAGCCTTTTCCTTTGCTCTTGTTGTATCCTCCTTTGTTGTAGTTTCCTTTGCTGCCTTTGTCGAATCCTTTGTAGTGTCCTTTACTCCTGTACTTGCCTTTGCTCTTGCTTCCTTTGTAGCTGCCTTTTCCTTTTCCTTTGCCTTTGTAGTTTCTTCCTTTCCTCCATATGTTGTCAACATCCATTGGTGCAGCTCCTCCATTGTAGTTTGTTCCTACTGCTGAAGTAGATCTAGTGAAGGCTGAAATCGTCTTGTAGTAGTCCAAGATGAGTGCTCTGATCTCGATGTAGTTCGTGATCTGTCCAGCTCGCAGTTGGAGGTGTTGCTGCAGCGCTCCTTTGGTTTTGTTGAGTAGTATTGCTATTTTGCTTCCATCTGGTAGTGCTGTTCCATTGTCTTTCTCGTAGCGGTTGATGTCGTATTCCCATTGTAGAAATTGTTCTTCAAACTGCGCTTCGTTGAATGTGGGTTCCAGTAGTTTGGTAAGGCAACCAACGCTCCTTGTTCCTACTGGTAGGCTGAACCTGTTGTGTAGTAGTCGTAGTGTTTCACATCCGTTTGCGTTGTAGCGGTTTTGCCTTACTACTGTAGCTGCTGCTCCCTGACAGATGTTGATGAGGATGTAGTGTAGATCTCTGGAGAGGTCTACTGCTTTGCTTGCTTGTGTAGGGTCGAGTATGTGTGTTCTGATGTCTGTGTCCTCAATCTGTCGTGTAGCCACTTGTGCTAGTTGTAGCACCAGGTCGAAGTCTCGGTCTATGAGGCCGAGGTATGCTCGTAGCTTGAACAGCCATTCTTCATACTGGGAGTAGTCACCAGTCAAGAAGGGTGGTGGCAGTTTGTATTTGTGTAGCCTTTGAACGTCGTTGTCTTGTTCTGCTCCTGCTCCCGTAGTTGTGGCTCCTACTGTGTCTGCTGTTGGCCCGTTCTCTGCTCCTGTAGTTTGTTGTGCTGAGGCTGATGCTGCTTCTCCTGACATGTCGTAGTAGTTTGGCATGTGGCTGCTGTTGCTGTTGTTGTAGTACTTACTGCTTACTGGAGCTCCCCTATGTTTAGGATCTCAGCTCCGCTACCACGTTAAAATCGGTTGTTACTTTGCTGACAAGTGCAAGTGTTGTATTGTTCAAACAAACAGTCAACAAATGTAGTCCGCAGCTGCCAACCTTTTGACTCATGCGGAGTAGTAAGCTCAAGGCCTGCGGTAGTGAACATACATGCAACATAAGTGCAAAGTGAAGCATGTAGTTTGACAAGAGAGAGAGAGAGAGAGAGAGAGAGAGAGAGAGAGAGAAAGAGAAAGAGAGAGAGGGGGGGGGAGAGCAGCAAAACGTGAGGTTGTGTGTGCGTGTGTCTCTCTCTCTATCTCTCTCTCTCGAACTCTTTCTATCTCTCACTCTCTCTCTCTCTCTACCTCTCTCTCTCGATCTCTCTCTATCTCTCTCCCTCTCAATCTCTCTCTATCTCTCTCTCTATCTCTCTCTCTCTCTATCTCTCTATCTCTCCCCCTCTCTCTATCTCTCTCTCTATCTCTCTCTATCTCTCCCTCTATCTCTCTCTCTATCTCTCCATCTCTCCCTCTCTTTCTATCTCTCTCTCTATCTCTCTCTATCTCTCCCTCTCTCTCTGTCTATCTCTCTCTCTATCTCTCCCTCTCTCTCTATCTCTCTCTATCTCTCCCTCTCTCTCTCTCTATCTATCTCTCTCTATCTCTCCCTCTCCCTCTATCTCTCTCTCTCTCGATCTCTCTCTATCTCTGACTCTCTCTCTCTCTCTATCTCTCCCTCTCTCTCTCTCTCTATCTCTGTCTCCCCCTCTCTATCTCTCTCTATGTCTCTCTATCTCTCTCTATCTCTTCCTCTCTCTCTATCTCTCTCTATCTCTGCATCTCTCTCTCACTATCTCTCCCTCTCTCTCTACCTCTCTCTATCTCTCCGTCTCTCCCTCTCTGTCTATCTCTCTCTCTGTCTCTCTCTATCTCTCCCTCTCTCTCTATCTGTCTCTTTCTACCTCTCTCTATCTCTCCCTCTCTCTCTATCTCTCCTCTCTCCCTCTCTCCCTATCTCTCTCTCTCTCTATATCTCTCTATCTCTCCCTCTCTCTCTATCTCTCTCTCTCTATCTCTCTCTCCCTCTCCCTCCCTCTCTATCTCTACATCTTTCCCTCTCTCTCTCTCTCTATCTCTCTCTCTTTCTCTATCTCTCTCTATCTCTCTCTCTATCTCTCCCTCTCTCTCTATCGCTCTATCTCTCCATCTCTCTCTATCTCTGTCTCTCCCTCTCTATCTCTCTCTATCTCTCCCTCTCTCTCCATCTCGCCCTTCCTCTATCTCTCCCTCTCTCTCTATCCCTCTCTCTCTCTATCTCTCTCTATCTCTCTATCTCTCTCTACCTCTCCCTCTCTCTATCTCTCTCTCCATCTCTCCCTCTCTCTTTATCTCTCTCTCCCTCTCTATCGCTCTCTATCTCTCCCTCTCTTTCTATCTCTCTCTCTCTATCTCTCTCTATCTCTCCCTCTGTCTCTATTTATCACTCCCTATCTCTCCCTCTCTCTCTATCTATCTCTCTCAATCTCTCTCTATCTCTCCCTCTCTCTCTCTATCTTTCTCTCTCTATCTCTCTATCTCTCCGTCTCTCTCTCTCTCTCCCTCTCTCTCTCTCTCTCTATCTCTCTATCTCTCCCTATCTTTTTTCTCTATCTCTATCTCTCTCTATCTCTCCTCTCTCCCTCTCTCTCTTTCTCTTTCTCTATTTCTCCCTCTCTCTCTGTCTCTCTTTCTCTATCCCTCACCATCTCTCCCTCTCTCTATCTCTCTCTCCCTCTCTCTATCTCTCTCTATCTCTCCCTCTCTCTCTATCTCTCACTCTCTCTATCTCTGTCTATGTCTCCCTCTCTCTCTATCTATCTCTCTCTATCTCTCCCTCTCTGTCTATCTATCTCTCTCTATCTTTCTCTATCTCTCTCTATCTCTCTATCTCTCCCTGTCTCGTTTTTCTCTATCTCTCTCTCTCTCTATCTCTCCTCTCTCTCTCCCTCTCTCTCTCTCTCTCTCGCTCTCTCTCGCTCTCTATCTCTCTATCTCTCCCTCTCTCGCTTTTCTCTATCTCTATCTCTCTCTATCTCTCCTCTCTCCCTCTCTCTCTATCTCTCTTTCTCTCCCTCTCTCTCTATCTCTCTTTCTCTATCTCTCTCTATCTCTCCCTCTCTCTCTATGTTTTTCACTCTCTCTATCTCTCCCTCTCTCTCTATCTCTCTCTCCCTCGCTCTCCATCTCTCTCTCTCTCACTCTCTATCTCTCCCTCTCCCTCTATCTCTCCCTCTCTCTCTATCCCTCTCTCTCTCTCTCTTTCTCTATCTCTCCCTCTCTCTCTCTATCTTTCCCTCTCGATCTCTCGCTATCTCTTTCTATCTCCTCCCCCCCTATCTCTCTCTTTCTGCCTCCCTCTATCTCTCCCTCTCTCTCTATCTCTCTCTCTCTCTCTCTGAATCTCTCCCTCTCTCTCTATCTCTCTCTCTCTCTCTCTATCTCCCCCTCTCTCTCTATCTCTCTCTCTCTCTCTCTATCTCTCTCTATCTCTCCCTCTCTCTCTATCTCTCTTTCTCTATCTCTCTCTATCTCTCCCTCTCTCTCTCTCGCCCTCTCTCTATCTCTCCCCTCTCTCTCTCTCCCTCTCTCTCTCTGTTTTCTCTATCTCTCTCTCTCTATCTCTCCTCTCTCCCTCTCTCTCTCTCTATCTCTCTCTCTCTCTCTATCTCTCTCTATCTCTCCGTCTCTCTCTCTCTCTCCCCCTCTCTCTCTCTCGCTCTCTATCTCTCCCCCTCTCGTTTTTCTCTATCTCTATCTCACTCTATCTCTCCTCTCTCCCTCTCTCTCTATCTATCTGTATCTCTCCCTCTCTCTCTATCTCTCTTTCTCTATTTTTCTCTCTCTATCTCTCCCTCTCTCTCTATCTCTCTCTCCCTCTCTCTCCATCTCTCTCTCTCTCTCTCTCTCTCTCTCTCCCTCTTTCTCTATCTCTCTCTCTTTCTCTATCTCTCCCTCTCTCTCTATCTCTCCCTCTCAATCTCTCTCTATCTCTCTCTATCTCCTCCCACCCCCCCCCCTATCTCTCTCTTTCTACCTCTCTCTATCTCTCTATCTCTCCCTCTCTCTTTATCTCTCTCTCTCTATCTCTCTCTATCTCTCTCTCTATCTCTCTCTATCTCTACCTCTCTCTCTATCTTTTTTCTCTATCTCTCTCTATCTCTGTCTCTCCCTCTCTATCTCTCTCTATCTCTCCCTCTCTCTCTCTCTATCCCTCTCTCTCTCTCTCTCTCTATCTCTCTATCTCTCCCTCTCTCTCTATCTCTCTCTCTCTCTCTATCTCTCCGTCTCTCTTTCTCTCCCTCTCTCTCTCTCTATCTCTCTATCTCTCCCTCTCTCTTTTTTCTCTATCTCTATCCCTCTCTCTCTCTCTCTATCTCTCGCCCTCTCTCTATCTCTCTCTATCTCTCCCTCTCTCTCTATCTCTCTCTCTCTCTCTCTATCTCTCTCTATCTCTCCCTCTCTCTCTATCTATCTCTCTCTATCTATCTCTCCCTCTCTCTCTATCTCTCTCTCTATCTCTCTCTCCATCTCTCTCTCTATCTCTCTCTATCTCTCCCTCTCTCTCTATCTCTTTCTCTCTCTCTCTCTATCTCTCTCTATATCTCTCTCTCTCTCTATCTCTCCCTCTCCCTCTATCTCTCTCTCCCTCTCTCTCCATCTCTCTCTCTCTCTCGTTGAAATACGTCGTTACTTTACTACAAGTGCAAGTGTTGTTTATGCTGTCACCAACACAAATGTAGTTTCCCAGCATGCGCTCTTTTGCTTGTAGACTCAAGGCCTGCGGTCGGGTAGTGTACATCATGCATGTACAAGGGACAAGTAGTACAGCATGATATTTGACACGGCCCCTTGGTTAAAAGACCCTGTAGTGTCTTTTCAACCGTATCCAGAAAGGGGGAAAAAGTGCAAAGGGCTCAAAGTAGTTTTGACTGCAAAAGGATCAAAAGTAGTATAACTACAACTCTGCTGGCTGTAGTCCACTGACTCTCAAAGATCAAAAAAGCTGTAGTATGTACAGGCTGATCTCAGTAGCTCTCCTGCTCAGGCCTCAGTAGTGGTACTGAGTGGAGTTCATGAGATACACCCCGATGTAGTTTGGACCTGGAGGTCCAAAGTTGTAGTGAAGCTGTGGTGCTGCTTCACTGATGTAGCATCACCTGTAGTTAGGTGTGCTTAGTCCAATGCTGGACTCTGTAGCCTTGTTGCTGACCAGTGCGGTGGTCAAGGCTGGCGTAGTGGTTGGTAGTGAAGGTAGTAAGGAAGTCAGGGCCTCCTCGAAGACAAGTGTAGTTGATCTCTGGAGGTGGAAGTGGTTGTTGAAATGTAGTGAGGAGTTTGTGTAGTAGTAGTTTGTGTTGCATGGGAAGATTTGTGGCAGTGAGTAGTGTGAAGCCATAGTATGTGGAACTCTTGTGCATGATGGTGTTGATTCCTCTGTAGTGGTGATCCTGTAGTTGTTGTGGTTGGTCGTAGTAGCTGAGTAGTTCAGGAAGGTGAAAAGGCATGTGGGAGTTCCAGATGTAGTTGTTGGACAGGTTGAAGGTATTGGTGATCTGGTTCATGTCGTAGTTGATCCTGTGAAGTCGTTGGGGTAGTTGCCGAGTGCGTAGGTGATGTTGGCCAATGATTGACACCGTGTGACTGTGGATACTGTCGTACTCGACAGTAGTGAGGTGGTTCAGGATGTCATCGGGCCTGTAGAATGGTGCATTGGTCGGTAGTTGGTGGTTGAAGTGGTGGTTGAGGGCATTGTAGGCCTCAGTGGCGGATGTGCCACAGAGACCATGCTGCTGGCATCTGTAGTGGATGGTTGGTTGGGTGGTGTCGAAACTCGGTCAGGTGTAGTAGTGCCAATCTGCTGTGCTGGCACAGTAGTCTCAGGCGCGGTCGTAGTCGCATCCATGGGTCCAGACATTGCTGGTAGTGCGATCAAGCAAACGAAGTGAGACGGGGCAAAGTAGTGAGCCAAATGGTAGCTCACAAAACACATGCGGGAATGTGGTAAAACAAAACAACATGTAATGTTGTCTCAAGCCGCCAAAAGCCGCCAAAGCGTGTAAGTGCAAATTACTGGTGGTTACAATTACTGTGACTTGTAGTTACTGTTACTATTACTTACATGCAAGTAGTTACATATGACCATATACAAACTGTTGTGGTTGATGTGAAATAGTTGTGAAACAGTTGTTGTTCGTAGTGCTAAACGCGTATGCCGATGCTCTGTATGAGCCTCTGTAGTGTTTCTTTGCTGATGTATTTTGTGAACAAGCCTGAGCTGTTGTGTAGTGTGTTGATTTTGAGGATTCTGATGATGTCGTGCTTGATGAGGTCTTGTGTGTAGAGAAATTTAAGGTCGATGTGTTTTGCTCGTTTGCTAGTGCCTTGTCGTGTAGCAATGCTCTTGCCTGCTGTGGAGTCTGTGTGGATGCGTAGGTTTAGCTTGCTGCAAATGTTGGTTTCAAGTAGAAAGTTTCTGAGGTGTAGTCCCTCATTAACTCCTGTGCAAATGGCGTAGAGTTCAGGCTCTGCTGAGCTGAGTGCTATTGTAGCTTGTGTTCTGCTGCCAAATGCAACTGTTGTTCCTAAAAAGATGATGTTGAAGCCTGATGTTGATTTCCTGGTAGTAGGGCATCCTGCCCAGTCGACATCGACATGAACGTCGAGATCCAGGATGTTGTTGGTGTTTGCGCTGAGTGTTGTTGTTGGTTCTATGGTGAATTTGTAGTGCTTGGCGCCGTGCAAGTAGCGTAGTAGATGTTTGACTCTCTTTTGTGAAAGTTCTGTAGTGTAGGTGCTGTGAGGTCTCGTGCTAGTTCTTTTGTGGAGTATGCAATGTCTGGTCGTGTGTATGCTAACCATTGAAGTTTGCCAACAATCCTTCTGTACCTTTTGTGTTGTTCGTGGTCAAGTAGCGCTTCATCTTCTGTTGTTGGTTTGTAGTGTGCAATTCCTGGAGTGTTCACTGAGTTGCAGTTGTTCATTCCAGACTCCTCGATCAAATTGTCGATGTAGGAGTCCTTTAGTCCAAGATTGCAGTAGTTGCCAAAGTGGTCGATATTTCTTCCAAGAAATTGTTGTGGTTTGCCAGGTTCGAGGTAGCCGATGTGCTTGAGTAGGACCTGCTTCTGGATGGACTCGAAGGTGGAGTCGACAGTAGTCTTGTCACCAAGTACCAAGAGGTCATCCACGTAGACCATGATGTAGCAGTCGCGAGTCGCATTGGTGTAGACGTTAGGTTCTGACTTTAGTCTTACAAAGCTGAGCTTTTGTGACACTTCAGCCAGGTAGTCCTGCCATGCTTTCGGTGAACTGCGTAGTCCATACATGGCTTTCTTTAGTCGCCAGATTTTGTCCTGTTGTGGACAGAGTTCTTTAGGTGGCCAAAGGTAGACGTCACGTTGTTTACCGTCGTGGTCTTTTGCGATGGGTGCGTGTAGAAATGCTGTAGAGACGTCACCTAGTCGCGCGATCCAGTTTGGTCGTGACATTTGTAGTGCGAGAAGTGTCCGGAGTGTCGTGAACATTGGTGTAGAGGCGTAGACGGAGTCTTCGTCCTCGGTCTTCTCTGTGTAGCCTTTTGCGACGATTCGGCTTCGTACTCCTGGTCCTTTCTTTCTGTGTACCCATCTTGTAGGCATCGCTTCTCTGATGACGTTGTCGTCGACGGTAAACGCATCTACTTCGTCGTAGACGTCATGTGGCTTCATTTGGTTTGACTCGTGTTTCATTCCTTCCAGTAGTTGTGTTTCGTCGTAACCTTCGTTGTCGAAGATTATGGGTTGGTCTTCTGAGGTGTCGTCGTTTGTGTAGGGGGTGATGGATTTCCGTTGGGAAGTGTCACTGCGTTAATTTTCTGTCGTAGTGGTGGTGGTTCTTTGGTTGCTTGCTCCGTTGATCTGATTGTAGTGTCCTTTGAGGTCTTCTGTGCTTTAGTTGGTTGCATTACTTCTTCCGGAGTTAAACGTCGTAGTGTTTGTCGAGGTGGTGCTGGTAGTGGTGGATGTTGTCGTCCGGTTGGTGAAGTAGCCATAGGACTATCCGGTAGTGGTCGTGAACTTGACGTCGATGTTGACGGAAGTCGTGGAGGTGGTGTAGTGCGTTGTTGTTTTGTTGCGGGTTCCGCAACGATGTCGTCCGTAGCGTTCGTTTGTTGTCCGAAATCTTGCGTGGACCTTCTTTTCTCTGACGGTTGTAGTTGCGTATCCAACAGTGTTGCGAACGATGGGTTGTAGGTGTTCCGTCGTGGTGCCCATGGTGTGCCGGAAACTTTGTTCAACAGTGCGAGGTCGTATTTGAAGTCCGGTTGCATGTAGTCTCCGTACTGTTCGTACCTTTTGTACGCCTGATTCAGTTGCGACGTAGTTTTCTCCGGTTTCGGAAACTTTTCCGAGCCAGATGCATTTCCGCATCCGTAGGTCTGCTTTTGGAAGCTTCTTGTGTTGTGGTGGAAGGTAAAGTAGTGTCTCGCCAAATTCGCAGATTGCTCGCTCGTAGTTTCTTCCCCAGCGGCGTTCAAAGCTTGTGTAGCCGTCTGAGTGAATGACGTAGCGATTTACCGTCCATGCTGCATGTCGTAATACCCAAGGTAGTAGACAGTGCTTTGTGGACATCGTCATGCTGTAGTTGCTTTCAACCTGAGCTTTGACGACGCGGATTTGTCCGAGAAGTGTTCTATGTAGTCGCTCAACGCTTCCTTGACTGTTGCTGCTGTAGGATGGTGAATGTCGTACAGTCATTGAGCCGACTTTAGATGCTGTTGCTTTTAGATTGAGTGTGTCTTCGTTGTCGCTTTGTAGTATGCCGTGTGTTCTTCCGCATTCAAAGATGAATGCTTGTAGGTTGTTGATCATGTAGTCCATCATTGATGGCTTGTCCGGAACCAATACCGCCATGCACAGTTGTGTAGTAACATCAACTGCTGTTAAGACTGGTATGGTCTTCGGATCTTGTTGTGATTTGATGTAGGCAAAATCCACTTGGATGATGGGTTGTCGTGATTGTTGTTTCTTGTAGTTGTCCTGGCGTCCTTTGCCTTGAACGCAAATGGGACACCAATTTCTGTATGGTAGGTGTGTCAAGTTGTGTTCTGCTATTTGTTTGTGGAGTGGGCTGCTGCGGTTGTCGTAGTCCTCTTGCTCTGTGTGCTTCATGATGCTCGTGTTGTTGTTCCTCATCGTGGTTCTCCTGGATGTACTCGTAGTGTTTCTTCACGGTGAACCTTGTTGTTCCTTTCCATTGAAATGGTAGTGCTGCGTTGCCCATGACTGTCCAGTCATCTTTGCGTTGCGAAACTTCTCCAAAGTGGTTGTGAGTGATTGTAGTTCTGTGAGGTTCGAGTGTGCTGATTGGTGGATGTCCTGGTCCATCTGTTGGAGTGAATAGAGTTGTTCTAAGTCTTGTGTGGTGTCTTGGCCAGTATTCACCTTGCCTTTCCCAGTAGTCTTGGTTGTCCTCCTGTGCTGTGAGTGGTCTGTGGATTGTCTCCTTTGGTTGTGTGGTGTCAAGATTTGTAGAAGGTGCTGCTTTAGGTTTCCATATCTTTTGTGGTGCTCGTAGTTGGATCTTTGATCTGGTTGGTGGTGTGTCCATTAGCCGTTGTGGTTGTGAGCTCTGCCTTGTTGGTGTGGTCTTTGATGTTGCTCTGCGTGTAGGTGTTATCTTTCTTCTGAATCTGGTTTCTCCAGTCCAGTTGTCACCTTCTAGTCTTCGTTGTAGTTCTTGCTTGGAAAGTTGTGTTGGGTTCTCTTGTAGTTGTTCTTGCTCTTGCCCTTGTCTGTTGATGATGGTTAGTCGCCAATCATCTAGTTCTCCTTCAGGTATTGGGCAACCGCTGTTGTGTGGTGTGAATAATGCTTTGCGTGGTCGTTTGTGTACTCTGATGGCGTAGTCACCATCAAGTTTCCAGTAGTCAGTGTTTCCACCAAGGATCTGTCGTAGTCCTTGGTCTGTGTGGGTGAGTGGTGCAATTTGTTCTTGTTGTTGTACTGTTTTCTCTGTAGGTTGAATCACAGCAATGGATTTTCCATTGTGTGTGGTCATTGGGTAGATGTCGAATCCTGTAGGGATGTCGATCTTCTCTGCTCGTAGGTAGAAAAGTCCTGAGTGTCTTATGAGGTGTGCTTGTTGTTGTCCATGTGTGATGGTGCAGTGTCGTGGAGTGAAGTCAAGTCCATATCCTCTATCAAGTAGTCTTGATGCACTGAGGATTGGATACTTCACATCACAAACGTAGTAGGGTATCATGATCCTGAAGTTGTCCTGCTTGTAGGGAACGTACTTGATGCCGTAGACAGGAATCTTCTTGTTTGTAACCGTGTAGAGTTGTGGAAACAAACATGTGTAGATGCTCCTGAGTCGATCAACAGGTGGTGGTATGACTTGAAGTTGGAGTACATGATGTAGTGTGTGATAGTGTCCTCAATCTTCTTGTTCCTTTGTTGTTGTCTTGCTGCTGCTATGTCAAAGTGTGGCTGTGTGGTGTCTTCTTGTGGGAATTGTTGAAAGTGCTGCGGTCGTTCCATGATGTTGTGTGTGTTGTTCTCTTGCCAAGTAGTGATTTGGATTTGTGCTTGTGTAGTCGTGAGTTTGCTTGTCTGATGCGTCCAATGGTAAGGTGTGACTCGTTGATGCCTCCAATGTAGTTTGCTGTGTCCTCATAGCCGTTGTCATTCCAATCCCAGCTGTTGTCATAGTCGTAGTCGTTCCAGTTCTCCTCCATGTAGTTCACCTCGTGTTGTCCTTCTTCTCCTTCGTAGTACCAGTCCCAAGTGTCGTTCACATCCTGAGGTAGTTCTTCATTGTTGTCATGATCTGCTTGTTCTTGTTCTAGTGGATGTAGTTCTTCTCCTTCTCCTATGTGCCATACTGGCACTCTGCAGTCTTGTGCCCAGTGGCCAGGCTTGCCACATCGATGGCATGTTGTGTAGTTGTTGTTTCCTTTTCCTTTTGATTTGCTGTAGTTTCCTTGGCCTTTGTAGCCTTTGCTTGATCCATATCCTTTGGATCCTGAGTAGCCTTTTCCTTTGCTCTTGTTGTATCCTCCTTTGTTGTAGTTTCCTTTGGCCTTTGTTTCTGTACTTGCCTTTTCCTTTGTTTCCTTTGTAGGATCCTTTGCCTCCATATTTGATTTTGCCTTTGTAGTTTCTTCCTTTCCTCCAAATGTTGTCCACGTCCACGGGTGCTGTTCCACCATGGTAGTTCGTGCCAACCGCTGAGCTCGCTCTTGAGAATGCAGATATGGTCTTGTAGTAGTCCAGGATGACGACTCTGATCTCGTTGTAGTTCGTGATCTGTCCAGCACGTAGTTGGAGATGTTGTTGAAGCGCTCCTTTGGTCTTGTTGAGTAGTATTGCAATCTTCACTCCATCTGGTAGTGCTGTGCCGTTGTCTTTCTCGTAGCGGTTGATGTCATACTCCCACTGTAGGAATTGTTCTTCAAATTGTGCTTCATTGAACGTAGGTTCCAGTAGTTTGGTGAGGTAGCCAACACTGCGTGTTCCTACTGGTAGGCTGAACCTGTTGTGCAAAAGCCGTAGTGTTTCATTTCACATCCATTGGCATTGTAGCGGTTTTGTCTGACCACTGTAGCTGCTGCACCTTGGCAGATGTTGATGAGGATGTAGTGTAGATCTCGTGAGAGGTCTACTGCTTTTGCTGCCTGTGTAGGGTCGCGTATGTGGGCTCTGATGTCTGCATCTTCAATTTGTCTTGTAGCTGCTTGTGCTAGTTGTAGTACCATGTCGAAGTCTCGGTCGATGAGTCCGAGGTATGCTTGTAGTTTGAACAGCCACTCTTCGTACTGTGAGTAGTCACCAGTGAAGAACGGTGGTGGCAGTTTGTATTTGTGTAGCCTTTGGACGTCTTCCTGCTCCTGTGTTGTTCCCGTAGTTGTGGCTCCTATTGTCTCCTCTGCTGTGGGCCCGTTGTCTGCTCCTGTAGTTGGTTGCGCTGATGCTGCTGCTGGTTCTCCTGACATGTCGTAGTAGTCGGGCATGTGGT